>VXAZ01008442.1:107847-295901 GCA_013399875.1 Gymnorhina tibicen | reverse complement strand
TATGCAAATCCTCATTCCTGATTGGAGGAAGCTGATTCAGGAATAACTCCTCATTTTCTTAATTGTTACCTGATGGGAGTTATAGAGGAAAAACTGCTTTTCTGTGTCAGATCGAGTGGTAGAAGTATTAGAAATAAATTAATATTTTCAACCTAGGTTTTTAAAATTCATGCAATTTCAGACATCTTACAGTGTCAGAACACATCCTTTTCATTGTAAATCAGATATTTTTTAAACAAGTCAGACCAAGCAACCCAAAAAAAGGAGAATTTAGGACCTGTAGCTACTTTCAAGAATGGTCGAAATTAATTACATAAGCATTTTATTTTGCCTGGGTACCACATCTCCTTCCAGAAAATGCAGTTTTGATGCCAGTTTATTATTTTAAGGAAGTGTTAAAGGTAACCTAGCCAGCAGAAGAGATGCTGCCCACGCTGCAAAAGCACTTCTTGAAGACAGAAATGGAACCACAGTGGGTCAGTACTGACAACAAAACCTAAATTTTGTTCCTCAAAAATAGTTTCATTGTCCATAGCACCCTTTCCATGCACTATAGACATTTTTTTTCTCAGAATGGACACCTCCATCTGGAAGAAATGGCGGGAGGAGAATCCTGTGTTTAGGAGACACTCCGAGGGAGCTGTGTATCCCCAAACCAACTCAGACCTAACTACTCAGAGATTAAAAATGCACAGCATCTTGAACAGAAGCAAGCAGCAGATGGGAAACCATTATGAATCATAAGGGCAGCAAACCATTGCAACTGCCAGAAGGAGGTAAGCAACCACAACAACAGCCCAAGGTTTTTACTGCATATAAATTCTTAAAACTAACCTGAGTCAAGAAAACCAGAGAAATCCAAACGACCTGAAGTCCTGTACGATTATATTTCAAAGAGAGCCCACCTCTTATAGGAAGAATCTCAGATTTTGAAGGGTGACATTAATTTTCTCTTCATTTCTTAGCCTGCTCTTTTGAAATGGGTTGTCACAATCCACAGGAAAAGCCAAATCAATAACACAAACAATAGAAACCCTGTAATTATATAAAGATGGTAGAGACAAATGAATTGACAATAGAAAATCCTCAAATCCATAGACAAATATGTTGTAAAACACAATTCAAGAGGCAGCTGATCAAAGTGAATTTTCCTGGTATGGAATTAACGATTACACAAATAGAGAAATAAAAACTTGTTTCTTGTATATGACCTAACATCATTAAAAAAAAAAAAAACAACAAAGAACAAACCCAAAAAAAACAAACCACCAAACAAACAAAAAATCAAACACCACAAACAAGAATCCTATGCATTTCCCATCTGGTGAATGTTTTACTTGCAAGACCTTGAAGGCTTCTTTTCCTAGTTTGCCTACCAAATATCTGACAGGAGCACTAATTTTTTCAGGTTTTTTCATACCCTTGAGGCTAGGAAGTCCCTTCTTTAAATTAAATCCTGGTCCTGATCGTGACCAATGTTTCGTAGACATCTCCTCTTCAAACTCTCAGAAAGGGCTTGAACTATTTCAAGATTACTGAATAATGACAATTTATTTTATTAAAACCCATTAAAAGGAATTTTGCTCTGACTTACCTTCCATTATAGACTACTGAGTCAATGGAAATGCAGTTATGAAAAAGCCTAAATTGGGAAAGAGTCTTATACTTAAATTTTATTATATCTCTCATTCTAAATTTAGTGTAAAGGAGAAGAAATACAGTGTCACACATTTGTTCTCAGAGACAACTGAATTCTTTGTACTGGCTTCTTCCACACACAGAGGCAGAATGGTACAAGAGACACACTTATCTCCTGGGAATTTAACCCAGCCTCCAGTCCTCAGCCTGGATTATTTGTTGTGATTTAATAAGATGTGTTCTGTACCTAATAAACCATTTAATTCAAATAATTATTGCATTGTTCAACTAAAATTGGAGTGATAATAGTATGTGGATTCCTCCATTGAACTCCTTTCCCCTGTAACCGTGTCACAGAGCAATGTCATTTGAAGTAATCACTTTGGTTTAATAGCTCAGTAACCATAAATTATTTAAAACTACATTAAATGAATTAAAGTGACATAAAACAATCTGCATTGAAAGGGGAGGGTGTTATTCTCAAGGTGGAAATGACAAGAACATTGTCTCATCCAGCAAGGTAGTGGGATGGGATGTGGAGCACTTCTCTTTGAGAAACCTAAAATGCTACACTATATACCAAGAATTGTTCCAAGATTTAGGAATTTGCATTAAAAGCCAAATGGATGTGTCTGTAATTTGAGCAAATAAGACTGAAGAATGACCTGAGTTGATAAATTTCCCTTCCCATACATTTATTTTAAAAATACCTAAAAAAAAATAAGTAGGTTAGAGATCACACAACCCAAAACCAACTACCAAGCACAGAAAACACAAGCGTGCTTTTGTTTCATTGTCCTTGATGTGGTCCTAAAAAGTGCTTTGTTCTCTAAAATGTTAAAACCAAAAGCATCTGCAATTGTTATTTCTTAAGCACCATTCAGGAAAGCTTTTGTCAAGGACAGAGAAAATGTTGAATACTAAATGGATTCCACCATAGTAGATGGAACCTCTCAAAGTTTTATTCAAGAACCACTGTTTATGATTTTTCCCTCTATTTCAAAGTTCCCTGCGTTTCATTACGGTTGGTGCTGCTTCCTCAACACTCTAGTTTTGTCTTCTGTTGGCCTCACATTCCTCTTGGAATTTAATTCCCTTTGGCTCCCAAAAGGCCAGTTGTGATCTCAATGAGGAAGCAGCCATGGCAAGGGCAGCGTGGAACCACGGCATTTCAGCTCCAGCGGGGAGATTCTGGTGACAACAACCCAGAATTCTGAGGAATCACAAGACTCTAAAGCATCAGCAGCACTGCAGAACTAAAGAGTGAATCTGACTGAAAAGAATTGCTTTGAAGTCACGCATCTGCAGTGACCAAAAAGCCAAACCCATCACAGCACTTCCTCATTTAAGCAGACTGTGAGAAGCAGAAGAGTGGGAGATTTGAGTTCATGTCTGTGTGGCAACCAGGCAAGAGAATACAATATTTTGAAGCAGGTTACTGACTGATCTTCTAGAAACTATATTTTTGTGAAATATATCCAGCAGAGTGAGCCACATCCAACATCCACTTCCCCTGAGAAGAGAACATGTCTAGAGACAGAATGCCCTCAGGAAAACAGGCTACCCCCTGGACTAGGAGAGATCTCTGGACTCAAATCAGGCTTTTGAAATAAAAGGTTAAGGCAAAGAGCAAAATCGCACATTTTTAAACCAGAAGAGGCTGAGAGGCTGTCAGTCTGGTCTGACATTCCACAAAACAGAGGTGTAATGTTCTCCTGACTGCTGAAAGGTTTTCCTTTGCTTGGCACTGCAACACAAGAAATAATCTTTTCAGCATGGCAGTGGATGCTTGGCTAGTAAAGACAAAAATTGGCTTTCCCCAGCACAGAACACCTCCTGCTATTTGTAACTGTTACAAGAATAGAGATTTGTGTGTTTTCTTGACACTAGTCCAACATTAGTGCCTTTATTTGACACAACAAAATCTGAAATTTTATTACAGGCCATAGTAAGAGACTGAATATTTTTGAGGTATCCTTCATAGCCTGGTCCCCATAAAAAAACACAGTCCAAAAAAAACGAAACAGACAAAAAGAAACCCTTTAAACCCTCCCCTCTATGAATCTATCCATCATATCACCAGACATCTTCTTCAGCGTGGCATTAGAATTATTTATTAAATCACAAGCTCCAAATAAAAATGTCACACTGAAAGAGGAGATTAAAAAACACTCCTAACAAAATACAAATTAACAGCATGATGTTAAAAGAGAAGGGAAATATCCTCATTCTGAATGTTGACCAATCTTATTATATCAGAGATTAATTTGTCTTATTACAGCCTTGGGAAAGCATCTTGCTACAGTTTGTGTTCATAGAAAGAGAAAATAAAAAAGAGCATGTGGCAAAAGCTTTCATAATTTCTTCCTCTCTGTCATCACACACCCAACTCATCCTTAATTTAAATTTTAAAGTGCCTGCTAACAGTGGCTTTTAAAAAGTTCAGTTTGATTCAGATAACAAGAAAAGGATATTTCAGAAGTTCCGGATTGTTATAACTCACCAATCTTTTGTTGTTCTTGACTCTTACAGGCAGAAAAATCTTACAGCTTTTGAATGGTATGGCATGTGGATCACTGAATTTGTAGGTGGGTACTTGCAGCTTTCTTGGAGCAAAGTACCTTTAAAATTATTTAAACCAATTAAAAAAATCTTTTCATTTGTAAACTGAGTATAAATGGTGTGTTGGAATGCTAGACTAGTTCTAGAAAGTGACTGAATGCTTTTATGGGTAATGACTAAGTTGAAATGCTTTACATAAAAACCAGACAGCTTCAGTTTGCAAAAAGAGGTCCTTGCCTAAGAATTTGCACACAGAAAACAGCACATGGCAATTCAGACTGCTTCAAATACCATCAAACAAAAGAAATGCCTAGGCCTAGAGGTAGCGATGAGGTGATAGGGAAGCATCAGGCCAGGGCATCAGCTCCTTAGACATATCATTCTCATACTGACTTGCTATCACTTGCTGTCAAACAGTTTAGTATGTGTGCTTTAACTCCCTCGCAAAATGCTAATCATTTTATTTGTCTTTGAGAAGTTATTTTGTAGATATCAAAATGACCTTTTTAAAAGATTGGAAGGAGGCTTTGCCTGTTCAATTAGATAATCACCTGTAATTTAAATGATGCAGCATCATTGCTGTGCTGCTCGTTTCCTTGTTAATCCTGAGAAAGTCACTCCAGTAGTTTTATGCCTCATTTCACCAGAAAAAAATAATAGTAGGAATACTGGAAAGATAGAGGCACCCAGTTTTTCCTATCAGATCTCTGTCCACTCCTGTTTGTAATCTGACAGTGCTGCAGGTGCTGTTCTCTGCTTGTGGGATGATGACATGAGCATGATGTATTGAGAAGTCATGGAACTAATTAATTGAGCCTTTTACTCTGATGATATGGCTTATGTTGAGGAAGGAGGAGGGTCCATCTGGAATAATTTAATTGTTTCTTTATTCTTGCAGCCTAAGTGAAATATTGAGCCGTCACCTGACTACTCAGTATCAGTTTCAGCACGAATACATGTGAGGCACAGCCATTAATGTGAAGGTGGTAATTCATGTCCACTTGGGATGGGCAGGCTGCCTCTGTTTCTCTTCAGCATTTGAATTGAGAGCCCTGTCTGCAGTGTGTATCTGTTCAGGTAAAGATTTTCCATGCTCCTGCCTATGGCATTCATTTAATTTATGGAAAGTTTCCTGTTATGTCCCAGTACAAATTCTTACAGCATCAATATTCATATAAATTTACAACAGCAAGTTCAAAATAACAGTACACAGAATACATTAGCATTCCTCTTCCATCTTGCAGGCAAGAGAAATACATTATGAAGCAGACCCAAAAGATTCACATAAAAGTACATTATTTTTGCCCACAAAATATTTGCTATTTCATTATTCTTAAACAGATGCAAATTTAAAATTACATTTGCTGTAATTAGAAGAAGGTAAGACTGGGGCTTTGAGAACTCTTTCTGCATTATGGGAAGACATCCTTGAAGCTCAAACCTGCTGTTGACAGAGGCTGCCCTAAGAAGAGCTGATGCCTGCTGGGAAAACTGCATGTACCCATGGATGAGACCTGTCAACAGAGTTTACACTGATAAGGTCAGGCAGATTTCAGAGCTGGTTTTGTTTATGCTTTTTTGATTTTTTGTGGGCTTGGTTTGGTTTTTTAGCTATTCTTACATTTGGGAAGCTATTCTGATCAGAACAAGAGCAATTTCAGGCAAAAATAACTTCTAAAGAAGCATTTTGTCTCCAAGACTAATTAACTTGGCACATTCCCAGTAATGTGGACAACAGTCCCTGTACCATCTTTGTAACAAATTTAGTATCACCCTAAGGCATAGATTGGGAATGATAGCAAACACAGAGCAACACCAGGTATTTCAAAAAGCTTCTATACCTACCCAAATCACAAATTGATTTTGAATTCTCCTTGGAATTTCATTCTGGAAAAACACTGTTCAAGCTGCTACCAGCACTGGTCTATCCTACCACTCTTAACCCAAAAACATCTGGAAGGACCTACGCTGGCGGACATTATACAAATGATCTTTTCTCACTTCTCTTATTCCCTTACAAAAATCTACTATTTTCATTGTGATGAGAACAAATAGTAATGCCCCCTGAAAATACTTAATCACCAGCTCCTGTTAATGAAGAATGATCCCTCAAAATGACAGATGTTTATCTTGCATGTTTTCCAGTTGAAAACACAGTCTTAAAAACTCAGAAAGCAACAGGGAATCTTGGCTCAGTTAGACTGCTATCCTTGAGAAAGAAAGTGAGTTAAATGCAACCTGGCATAGATCTGGTTAGGCAAGTGAGCATGGCATTGTGCCAGTAACCATCCCCTTTCCATCATCACTCAGAAGTGAGAACTATTATATTGTTACCATAGAGTAAGTTTAGCACCCCAATTGTGTTTTTTTTTTTTTTTTGGCTTTATACTGTGGAATTCAGTAAAGCCAAGTACTCTTTCACATAAAAATGCATAAAACTCCTGCTAGATAAAGCACCAGCCCTACTGGTAAAATGCACACAGCCCCAGAAACACCCCCAAGTAATGTAAAAGAGAGCACTGGCTTCATTAAGTAACCACAGGAAAAGGGTGAGCTAAAAATGTAGAAATGAAGAGTATGTGCTCTGGAAAGCTTTGGAAAGGAATGAGCACAGTCACCAGCAGGGAGCCAAAAGTGCCCTAATTTGCATGCTGTGGCATTCTCTGATCTGTAAATAAGAGCAATTAAATCAGAATACTGCTACTGGCTGAATATTGTTTTACAGTGGCCCATAAGAACATGGGTTTCTGCACTGTTTGTGCAGCTGCTGAGGCCTCTGCTTACCCTGCAGAATTCTTCATTATCTAGGGGATTTCTGCTCAGGCAAGAGAAATCCACACAGCTGACTCTGAGGCCACCAAAATATCAGAAATGCTGATATTTTGTATTTCAGCAGAAATGTCTCTTAAATATGCAGACCATGGACACATCACCTTTACGGGGATCCTGTGGTTCTCTGGAGACAACTTCACTAATCTCAAACGTAGTACACAGGTACAAAAGCAAAAGATTTGTTATTTTGACAGGAGAGAAAGAAAATAAAACCAGAATTCACAGACCTTGTCTTAAATAAAAAGATAAATCACAACCCCTCCACAAAAAACCTCCAAGAATATTGAATCCAGATGATTCAAATCTTTTGCATACACAAAACCAGTGGCTATATGTGGTATATAGCAGAAATTCCCTTTTAAAAGTCTTGCCCAGCATGACCAGTGACTTTTTTTCCTGAAGGTGAAATTGCTTCTAACCCTTCCTTAAAATTTGGTAGAAAATGGTCCCTTTCTTCTTTTCATTTGCACACGGCTCCCCAGTCATTTTTCCACTCTCCTGCCTCTCAGCCCAATAAAATTGCTGCAAAACCTGTCTCATAATCCTTCATAAGGGCTGATCATACCTAAATAAACATGTCCTTATAGGACTTCCCTTATTTTCCTAGAGGGACAGGATTTCTTTGACTCTTTCTTTAGCCATTTGTACCAACCTTGCTATTCTACACAGATTCAGATGCTGATTTCCTGCTACACTTTTGGCTATTGCAGCATCTGCCTTGTCCGTGTTCATTACTTTTCTTAGAACACTATATTCTAATTATGTTTCAGTCGAATACAGTGACAGGAGAAATAGATCAATTTCTCCTGAAATGTTTCCATGCACTTTCAAAATGTAGATTATCATAGATCTTGGAAAGTCTATATTTGTTTTAAGCTTCATCTAGAAGAATCACACATTACATCTTTGAATTACATTTTCATGCATATATATGAATGAAATAAATATAGATAGACAGACAGAAAAATAGTAAACTCCTTATGTTTTATTTCCTTCCTTCTGCCTTTAATGTGGCAAATGCTTTTCCACATCAGTATTAGAAGAAGCTGAATTTTGAGTGCAAACTCTTCCACAGAATTTGTCTCATTCCCTCCTCCTGAAGACACAGGGGTTCACCAAAACAACACTCTGTAAAAACAGTGTTTGGGATCTTCTTTCATACTGTTTTTTCTTTAGCAAAACTCTGTTCCTCCCTTTCATTAATCACAAGCAATGTTTATGGTTATTCCTTCTCCGTTTCTTCTCCAAAGGCCTCGTGTTTTTCCCACAGATGTTTTCCTGTGATTGCATTTCCGTATACCATACCACAGTTAGGACTAATGCTCTTAATGAATCTCACTGTTTTGTTTCCTGGTTTCTACTTTCAGATCACTCAACTTCAGTGGAAGGCAGACAGGCCAGCTTTTCTTTTACTGTGGATAATTTTATCATTATCAGCAACACTTTTCTCTGTTTCCCTCTGTCTCCAGCACACATCATTTGATGAGCTCTGTTACTGAATCACCATGAAACAAATTGACATGTTCCACTATAATTTGCAAGGAAAGGTGGCTTACACAGAAAATAACTGGTTTTAAAAATCATAATTCAGTTTGCATAGTAGTTATTAACAGCAGGCTCCTTTCACCCTTCCTTTTATTTTCAGGTTGCCACTTTCTATTACATGTGGTTATACCTCTACTGAAAACACCCACAATCAACAACAACAATAAAGACCAGTTCTCAGAGTCTCCAGACAGCTGAGGACTGCTGATAGCCGTATGATTAAAGAGATTAAGTTTGTTGAAGCCCATTTTCAACACCAGGAATTTTGCTTTGAAAAAATGAACCTTTAAAAATCCATTACAACTGCCATGAGCTCATTCCTTCACATCCGCATGGAGTAGGGCACAGTGCATTTCTGTAAACACACAGTCCAGGATTTTGGGTTTTTTTTTTAATGAAAGAGTAAAATGAATTGAAAGAGTGTCTCAGCAAGTCCTCAAAATGACATAATTTTATATCCAAGATATTCCACGCTTTGATATGTATTCTGATGGTAGCAGATGGTAGATCTTGGAAGAAGATGAAGAATCAGGATTCAGCCACAGCAAAATGTTCTGGAAAATTAATGCAGATTATAATGTAAAAAAATTATAAAAGATGGAAAGATTGATGTATCAATACTCTCTATTTTAAAATGAACTCAAGTGAGAGCTGCACAAACATAAAGCTACAACTTCATGGTCACAAAGGTATCATTCAAAGACTTGTAGAGGCTCTTCTCATTCCTCAGCAAATGGGAATCACCCCTTGTTTAAATATTATGGTGCTGCTAATGTTTACCAAAAAATGTCATTCCTGGAGTGCAAGTTCCAAAGCAGTCTCTTCAAGTCTAAAATGTGCTGGAGACTGAATTCCTGGATGCTTAGATGTCAGAATGAAGAAAGTAGAGCCTAATGTTACTCTGAAACTGTTAAGGAAAGTTCAGATTTCTCCACACAAAGCAGTTTCCAGTATCTTATTTCACATTTCCTCTAGTGACCTACAGAAAGCCTTGAAAATTCTAATTAAATTCCTGGTGATCCATAATTGAAAAGCACCATCAATACAGAGATTCTGAGTATCTCAAAAAAGGAAATGAGCTTGGACCTGCATCCTAGAAATGGAATGAATGATATTCAACCAGAAAATGAATGATATTCAGCCAGTTTCTGCACAATAAGCAATAAATAGGATTACCACTGCATCTCGGGAGATCATTCAGTGCTAACTACAGAAAGGAAAATGTGGTGGTGCTACAAGCTGACTACAAGGAGGGTGCAGCATGCAGCTTGCAGGCTTGAAGCCCTCCTATTCTAATAAAAAATTCTTAAGTCCTTGTACAGAATCTGCAATAGTTCTCAGCAGATAAGAAAAACAATACTCCAAATTCCAAAAAATAATAATACCTTTGTGAAGTGCATCCCAAAAAGGAGGCAGTCAAAATCTCCGAAAATGTGATTTTTATACTCCTAATGGCAACTACTGCAGTGTCCTAAAATGTCTTATTTTCTAGAAAGTACAAAAAAGGTCATTCAGCTTTGCTCATTGTCTCATGAGAATAATATCTGCAATAAGAATATCTGCACATGTTTCAAGGTAAAGACTGTAATAAACTTAACAAATAAAAAAGTGGAATTTTATCTGATTCAAAAAATCTTCAAAGACATTTTGACCTGTTTGAAAAATGTTTTTCTCCAAAGCATGTGACATGTTTCCTGGTTTATGATCATAGACTTCCTAACTAATATCCTTATTTTGTTACCTGATTTAGATTACCCCAGAACAATAACATACACTTAACATCCAGCATTTACAGTATAATAACTAACTCTCAAAACTTTATTCTAACCACTACGTTTTAAAAACTGAGGTACAAGACTGTGGCAAGTCTGCAGTTGGAAAAGCCAACTTCCTTTTAAGTCAAAACTGAGAACAAAATTAAATGGCAGCATATTTTATAAAAGAATACCTTGGTTAAGGTTAAACAACTTGTCTTAACTGTAGACAACTAATGGCACCATCAGGCAAAAAAAAGGGGCTTTTGTTCCCCGACAGAAAAAGGTACATTTTTTTTTCTTGCAATGGAAGAGGATGTGTACTCAATCATACTGACACATTCTTGGCCCAACATGAAGCTGATGTGATACTAAACTAACCACAAATAGTAATTAGATATGATTTCATTTCATAGAAGAAGCTGGTTTGACTTTAAAGGCTTTGCTTGGTAGGTAAAAACGTATAAGGCATTTTATTAAGTCAGAGGGTATAAGAGTAGCAAAGGAGCAAAGCAAGTGCTCTTATTGGTCTTGAACATACATAATTTAAGCCACTATCAGACCATCTATGTTATGAGAAAATTTAATTAGTGATTTTCTGTTTTGTACTACCCCAGTTACCAACCAAGAAGTATTTATGTACTATTTTTGAGAGACGAGTATTCAGTCTTTCACTATTTCTACTTGGAACACTTTAATGACTCAGCTATACCTCTAAAACCCCTGCCTGAACCTGCTAAAAATGTCTGCTGGTTTTTAACAGTCTTCTTTAAAGTGAATGTTCATTCAAAATGAAATTAATTTGTTCACTTTTTCCATGAAGATATTCCCCAGCTTCCTGCTTCTGTGTTCACCTTTCTTGAACTCTCTGTTGGGTGTCAACCCTGTTGGTTTCTCTCTCCTCAAAGATACACCCTTCAAAGTTTTTTTTCATTTCCAAGCTTCCGATTCCTGTCCTGACTGTCTCTCTGCTTCTTTTCTTGGTCTCTCTTTTGAGGGGTCAGTTTTGTGTTCTCAATATGATTATTTCCGCAGTGCAGCACAGACATTGCCAATCTTGATTTAAACAGGATAATTCCCATAACCCTGTCTTGCCATAACCGCACAGAGTTCCACTTAGGCTATTTTCTACCTCTTCTCCCTACTTCTTGTTTACATATTTGCCATACATTGGGATTTTGATTTTAAAAAAGTTTCTGGTTAAAGCACAATCCTTTGCTCTGGCAAAACCAGCTGACACCACCAATCCTCTTATTTAGTTTTTTTAAACCTTCAGGGCTTCCTTCTACAAGCTGTCAACAAACCAGGTGGTTAAGAGGAGAAGCAAAAGAAAATAAACAATATATAAATCATAAAGATACTGCTGGTCTGGTTTTTTCTGTCAACTTACTTTTCTCTCAATTATAATTACTACCTGTGTGAAACTGTAGGCTTGTACAAGGCACTATTTCCATTACCAGGGGGAAGCATTTAGTTCAGCGTAGTATAATTCAGGCACCAAAACAAAATTCCTGCTATGTTTTGTGCATAGTTGCTTTCTGCAAATGACTGCGTCCCTCCTCCTTGCCAAAGAAAGTTAGGCACATTTTTTGCTGTCAGCTTAAACCCACATTTAAGGTTATTTGAAACAAAGCCTCAGGCTTCAGTCTTGCAGCTTGAGACCAATTCCATCTGTATTAATGAGCTCTATAATTGTCCTATATAACATAGCTTTCAAATCTGTAAACCTCTTAAAACTATTTAAATCTCATTTTAAACTTACAAAAATACTTCATAGATTCTGCTTCCACTTACCAGAGAAGACTTCAAGCTAAAAGTGTTTAAGCTGTGTTTCTTACACATCAAAATCATTTTAAAAATCAAGTATTTGTATTCAAGAATGAACCTTTTTTTATTATGCAATTTTATCCATCACTTTCTTAAACTTACAACCAGGCTCACACCAGGTCACTTCAGCTCAGACATTTCAGACATGTTAATCAGAATGCACATGTAAAACAAGAGCAATTACATACAAGGATTGCTTTCACTGGCCTCAAAATCCAAGCTCTTTATGGCTCATCCTACCTTTAAAATGCAGAAGCAAACTGGTTGATCAAGATGTTTATGTCTGAGACATCATTTTATTTTACAAAACTATATCCTCGAATAAAAGCGTTTTCCCCGAATTCACTGCACTCATTATCTTAAAATAAGTGCCGTGATCTTAACTCACAAATTGGAGTGACTTTAAAGAAGCTCGATCCCATATTAAAGAAGCCAGTAGCTCAGATCCATATTTCCTTCTCTGTTTCTGCAGACTCCTTTAACTGCTCTGCCTAAAATCTTACAAAAATTCGCTGAAAAGAGAAAAAGTTTTCTGCAAAAAAACAAAGTTCCTACAGACTTAGACATTTTTTGAATTGCTACTTGACATTTTATATTTCCTAGCAAAACCAAAAAAGTGCCAAGTTCTGTTCCTAGCTATACCAGTGAAAACTGGGAGAAATTCAATTGATTTCAGAAGAATATCCATGGATTTACATCAGCTGTGGAGTTCTTCCTTTGAAATTTTGCTACAGTGTTTATTCCCAGTGGATTCTAGTAATCCACAGGACATAAGATGGTGAAAAAAACCTTTCAAATTTGTGTAGAACCACCTGAGTGGTCAGCTCCTCTCTCTGAAATTACTCTCACACATATGCAAACGTGGTGGTGCTCACCAGACCTCCCACCTTGAGAATTTAAAGAGAATCTCAGCTTATTGTGTTGGGATGAATTCTGACACAGCTGTCATGGCTTTGTGTTTTATCTACACCTGCTTATTCCTTTGGTTTTGTCTGTTCTGGTGTGTACACACTGTAAACAATGTTAGATTTTTTATTTTTTTTCTTTTATCTCTTTATTAATCGAAAGATATAGAAGTGGTTGATATGTAAAATTCAATAACAAAAAAAAAGCCCCAAAAACAAAACAACACAGGCACAAGTGCACTTTAGAATTATTACCAAGAATGTGGTATCCTTCTCAAACACTTCAAAGCCATATTCAGTTTTGCTTGCTGTGTGCAGCTGAAATTGTCTGGCACTGATAAAAAGAAAGGATTACTGTAAGAGGTTATGAACCTTTACACCTAAACAAGTTAGTATCCTTCAAACTCCCTTCTCACAACTACTTCCTACAACTCAGAGTTCAAGAATATTGAATTGAAAGTTGAGAAACGTACAGGTAAGTTTTAACTAAATCAACAGGTCTAATGATAACTGCCTGAGCTCAAAAATCTGCCTTGAAGTGGAGCCAGGTTTCCTTTATTTCTGTAAGCTTGAGGCCTTAATTCTCCATCTTCTTGTACTGACATTTTTGTGAGAAAATGTTAGCAGTACATTTTGCAGATGCAAAAGGCTTTGACAAATGCCCAGGACTGAGGGATCACATTGAGAGCAGAGATCTCAAGGGAATATTTTTGATAGACTAGACTGGAAGAGCATAATTTCTTCGACCATGGCAATAAAGTTGTATATTTTTGCACTCCACTTGTATGCTGCAATGCCGTTCTAAAGCTGATGGCAGAGTCACCAGATTAAAACGTTTCACTTTTTTCTATTCAAAACTTCTTGAAATGTTTCATGGAACACGTATCTAAGAAGGAAAGTGAAACAAAAATCCTACTAAAAGACTATTTTCTTTTAGGTTCTTATCTTTACAGTGGGAAAAGGGGCAAAGGATTTTTCATGCTGTTCATTTTATCCCTATTTTTTTTCTTTTTTCGGAAAAGCATCAGACAGTGAGTCACAGCCCTTAGGTTTATGCCTGTGCTTAAATTGAGGGAATACATAAGAAGGGCCCTGCTGTGCTGCCTTCACAGTTCACTCCAGTTTTCTTCCCCAAGAACAGCAGCCCTGCCCCACCCAGAGGGGTGGGAAGACATTGTGCTGTCTGCCCAAACGGACATTGCTATTGCTGGGCTAAATGAAGCACAATTCATCCTTCATCCACTCAGAGGTTTTATCAACATTCCACAACTTTAACAGTGTCCTCCAAGTAGGAAGGATTGAGATTTTAGCATTCATTATCCTATTCTATGTCTTTTCCCAGCTTTGAGATGCTGGCTTTTCTCTGGGCATTCAAGATTTCCAAACAATGCAAACATCAAAATCCTGTTCACAAAGCAAAGAAAGCATCTTCAATTCCCCCTGCCACCCGCCTTTCCCATGACACAGCCTTGCCAAACAACCAATAAAATCCCAATCCTCTGCTGGTATCCATGGGTGTGTGAAGACATTATTTCATCCACCCATTGCTGTTAATGCTTTGACTACATGCACATACAAGGCACTTGTGCTGGGAGCTATTTACCCTTGTTCAGCACCAAAACCCCCACCTCTGGCTGGGACTCACTGGCTGTGACTCAGGTCTGGCCTGTGTGGGCCAGGGAGAAATGCTTTCCTGCTTGTAGAAACACAGGCTAAGAAATGCCTAAATATATATGGAAGTAGGAGGCAGGAGTGAAAGAGAGAGAGACAGAGAGAGAGAGAAAGTCTTACTGAGGACAGATCTTCCTGGAGTAGCAAACCTGGTTTTTCAGAATAGGAAAAATATCTGATGGCTGTTTCTCTCATATTCTGAAAAAAACAAAACTTATTTTCAAAACAAACATTCTGAAATTGTACCAAAAGTGTTACCAGTTCCTCCACCTACACAAAATGTTCTTGCAGGATCTTTAACTTTGACTAGTTGGTCAGGTTAGGGGAGTCATGGTAGCAAATTTAGCTCCTGTTGGTATTACAGCTTACTTTCAACAGTAAGAGATAGAAATCTACATATAAATTAATCAGGCTTTTCCTCAGTAGCACAAAACAGCTTTCCTGAGCTTATGAAAACAAGGCTACCCATACATAAGCATTGCTCACTAAAGTCTTTGTCAAGCCCGTATCATTCCATTTACAAATCAGCACAAGTCTGCCCAGACCCTCAGTGCTTTCCTGTGCAGAAAGCTCAGCAGTTTGGCAGATCACAGGCACGGACTCAATGTCATACTTTAGGGAATAAAAGCTGCTGTTCTTCAATATAAAGGTGCTATATTAAATGTAAGCAAATCAGATATGACCTGTAGAGGGTGCTATGGCAAGCTGTGTGTGAAAAGAGAAAATAAGATCAACTGAGTTCTTAAACACTGAGTGAAAACATATATTTCACCTGAAAGGTATGATTAAATTCATAGAGAGGTTTGGGGTGGGTTCTTTCCTTCAACTGCTTTGGTCTCTTTCTTTACTAAGTCTAGATATACAGGCTGGAAAGGGAAGAAAAAAATAAAAAAGAGCAAGTGATAAATAAAGAACTGACGTTAGGAGAGCTGATAAAATATGAATACCATTCCAAGGAGCTTAATGTGTCATAGCTGCATAATAGAAAAGGGAGTGAAGTGCGTATGTGCCCCTGCTGCTTAACAGTAGGTTTGAAAGAGGCTGCAAAGGCAGCACAAGTGGAAAATTCCCTCGTTGGCTGCTTTCCAAGGCATCTATTCAGCTTATGAAAAATATGATGTTTTATTTGATATCAAGTGTATGGATTGGGTTTTTTGCGGTTTTTCTACACAGAAACAATCGGAGAAGAGAACGGGACACTGGAACCCACTATCTTCTGCCTTTCCCCCTGCCTCCTCCTACCCTGTCCTTTATTATTTTTAAACCTCTCATCAGATCTGCAAAAAGCTTTCTCCATAAAACATAGACAGTTGTATACTTGATAGGTAGCTTTAAAATGCATTTCTGTGATGATCTTCCCTGGTCTCAGAGGTGAGCAGTAGCCTAGTAACCAGGGGCTGCTAAATACTGATACTTTGACTCAGTGCAGCCCTGCTAAGCCCGCCATCTTCCATCTCCAGGGGAATCACTGTATTAAATTTACATTAAAGACGGCTGTGTGACTGACCCAAGGGTCATATTAGCATTTTTACTCCGGTAAGTTGGTCAGCAGAACATTTCTGTACCATGGAAATTATTCCGGTACTCTATTGTTCAGAATTAAACATTTATGAGAAATTTTGTACAAGCATATTAGCAAGAATGAGCTGGTAAAAAGTACAATAAGGGCAGAGCAGTAACAATATGTAGATCTGAGAGAGAAAATCAAATTGGACTCTTTTCATCTCAGAATGAAAGTGGACACTGGGAAACCAGCAGGAACGTGACTGAAAGGAATCCTCTATTTACTGGAAGAGACACTACAAAGGTAATGGTTACAAATGTGCTTAAACTTCCCTGTTCTGCTGTACT
This sequence comes from Gymnorhina tibicen, assembly GCA_013399875.1. NCBI lineage: Eukaryota > Metazoa > Chordata > Aves > Passeriformes > Artamidae > Gymnorhina > Gymnorhina tibicen. The sequence goes on along the minus strand of VXAZ01008442.1, from coordinate 279,316 downwards.
CACTGGGCTCTGTTCTTATGCAGACCCTTTCGCTAGATTCAAAGTTTGTCAGTGTAAAGCAGCTAAACATTATGAGGCAGAATCTCCATTTTCAGATGAGCACAGCATGCAGAGCTACCTGGATTTTACACCCTTGAGATTCAAGGGTCAGTCACAAAACAGGCAAGGGACTAATTGACATTTATTCTGTACTTGGAAGGAAACAAACAACCGTGTGTTTAAAGGGATCAGCTGGGAAAAGACAGTAGAAATAGAAATATAGATAACTCACAGCTGTATAAGTGCAGGAGGAATGAAAAGGATCCAGCACAACTTGGCATTCAGAACTGAATAACAATGACCCTCACAGACCATTAATATCTATTTGTCTGTGCCCTGGATAATTCCATATGGATGAGAATGACCAAAAAACCACACTTAACAATCTAATAAGCACTGATAAGCACATTTCTTTGCAATGAACAATAAATTCAAGACCAGTCCAGCTAGAATCCTATTAAATTTAAAGGAACTTTGGCTACTCTATCCTGCCTCTAATTTTCGTACTTTTTATCTCTAAAACTACCTCCTAGGATAAAAGCTTTCACTGGCAAGGTGACATCAACATGCTAAGGTAATTTGAAGCATCTCTCTTCTCCATTTCTAGAAAAAAGAAGGGATGACTGGGTAGCCTCCAAGCTGGGAATCTGGCTCTGTAGACACTAGCTCCTGGCTTGTACTTCTGCTTCAACTGGCTGTATGTAAAATGAGAAAGGAATCACTCTTGGATACTTCAGAGTTTTAAGAGAATACCTCATACAAAGAATGTGAGATGATGCAATGTTTGGAAAAGGGATTATCAGACTTTTGTCAGACATTTCCTGGTTGGATCTAGAAGGAAAAGGATGACTCCTAACAACAGGAGAGGCAGAAGAAAGTAAGTGCTCCCAGACACAAAGCAAGGGAATCAAAATACAGCCATTCCCATCAGATATACTGTGCCAGTTCCTGGAATATCGTCTCAATTGTACAATCCCACAGGCAATAATCTATTGGTTAAATAATGTGCTAAAACAAAAATGCAGAAGATTCATATGTGTCTATACAAAACAAAAGTTTAGGAGGAACTTTCTAATCTCTAATCAAGCCAAAAACCTCTTTAAAACACATTTCCTGATTCAACAGTAATGTGCCAACTTCCAAACTAAAGTGATATATTTGACATGAGTGACTGACTTGAACTAAAGCCCTGTGTTCCAGAAGGAGCACAAAACTACACAATGAGCCTGTGCCTACCTCTTTAGTGAGATTTGAAAAAGCACTCTTTAGGTACAAAAAAAAAAGAAAATCCCTTTAGCTTGCCATGTATTCATTTTCTCCCAGACTTTGGGTTTTCAGGGTTTGATTTTTGTTTGCTTGTTTTCTTGGTGGTGGTTTGTTTTGGTTTGGGTGTTTTTTTTTGGGGGGGGGGTGGTTCTTTGGGCTTGTCCTTTGCCAATTTGTCTTCCAGGCTTGTCTCACTATAGTCATACCTTGTTTTTCTAGGGGTGGTCATTTTTTTCTCATTTTCTCTGTTTAGCATCTTCATCATTCCTAGCAACAAATGCTTGCTTACATTCAGACTCCTGACCATCCAAAATCTGATTCAGACTGGAATACATAAAGACTGAAAGCCTTTCAAAAGTGTTTAACACACACAGCTATTACAAATGCATGCACAGTCTTTTCCTGGAATGACACGACACTTCGGTTGGAGCCAGGGCAATAGAAAGTGCAAGGTAAGACGGTGTCATGTTCACAGCACTGGAAAATTGCTATCGAGTACTAAAAGTGCTCTCAAACCCAGCCGTTGCGATACTGTGCCAGACTCGGGGCAATTCAGGCTGTTCGCCTTCTGAGGGTGGCTGGGAACTGTCCCAAGCCCTGGCACAAAGCAGGAGGCACTGAAAAGCTGCTCTAACTCACACCTGAACGCCCACCACTCCGCCAGCCTGTTCCAGCAGCAGGGACTGGCAGGGCTCGGAAGCGCTTTGGCTGCAGACCTTTCCTTCTCCAAACACCTCCCACAGCAAGGATAGACAGCAGAATAAAAACCTTGATTCTTTGCCACAGGAAGTCCCTTTCCTCTGAAGAACCCTCCTGGGACTGCATCCATGGCATTTTGATTGCTTTTGGCAGCTGCAGGAGGTGAAAGAACATAGCTAAAACATGCCAACAGCAAGCAAATTCACAGCCTTCTACTCGGGGCTGCCATTTCACAGAAAATCAAGACTTAAAGCAGCACTTCTAAAGTACACAAGAAAGTAATTTTAAATATTTATTTCCTACTTTATTTTGGACATAATAGTTGAAAAGTTTTACAATCTCACTGAGCAAAAGTTCTGAATTCCTTTTGAAAGAGTCGGATTTGAAAAGAGGGAGGAATTTATTTTTTAGCACTAACCACGTGATGATTTCAAAAGTATCATAAACACCCCCCCTTTGCTTTTGGCTATTCACAAAGTGGTTAAGCTAGCAATAATATTTGAAAGACCAATTATCCCTTCAGAAGTTAAGGCTAGACTTTAGGATGGGCTGTTTCCAAATGAACCACTATGACTAATTGGTGCAGTTTTCCTTTCTTCCATGAGAATGCAGCTTTTCAGACTACAAATATTCAGCTGGTTTGCAAAGTAAACTGTAACTGAGGAACAAGTGCCTCCCCCATTCTCCGACAAGATACAATTAGCAAATCCCAAGCCTCTGCTTGAAGGGGTTGGAACCTGTACCTCCTAGCACCAAAGGAAAGACTCAGACTACCAGGCCACGTAAAATTTCAAAAGTGACATTTTGATAAACTTTATGCTATGAACCATTCCACTTTCAATGGGAAGTGTAGTATGGAGGGAAAGAGTGGATAAACACGAGCAGGAACAACCACATCCTGGTGATCTCAGCAGTCACCTAGGGAGGAGCTGACCCAGCAAGTATTTGTTTCAATGAATGCATAAAGCTAAGTACATAGTGGAGTGCAGGCAGAAACCCACTTCATACTTCTCCCAGAGAGACCCCCAAGTCATTAGGCTGCAGCTGTATTTTTTCACTCCAGCCCAATAAATTGTTAACTACTTAAAGTTAAAGCAGAGTGAAAACCTTCAAGATGGTGTGACTCACAAGTCTGGCACTGCAGAGCAGCAGACAGCTACAGGAGTCAGCTGCAGAATTGGAGGATATGCTCTAGCTTTGGGGGAAATGAATAAAAGGTTTCATGATCATTTCTTACTTTTGCACCAGTGTTTCATTGGGTGCTTTCCTCTACTCTTTTTCATACCAGAAGAAAACCAGCCTAGAGATAGATGCTGTCCTACAGCACAATTTGGTAACTTTGCTTCTGAAAGGAGCAGGGCTTCAGCCATATCCCCCAGTCCAGCACTTCTTGCTGGTTAACCCAAGCTTTTAAAGCACTGACTCTTCATGCACCCAGGTCCCCTCCTGCATTACACAGAGGCTCTTGACACTCAGGAGGGCACAGTACATCAGGCAACAAAGCACTTCAAAGCTGCAGTGTTGGTTGAGCACTGCCACCCACACCCACCAAGATGAACAAAGTGGATTTAAAAGCAATAAAGGATGTGGCTGCGCTCTGCCTCTCTATGTAACAACATCAGTAATGATTCCCCTCCTGCTTTTCACCATGTGTTTCAAAGATCACGTTGGGCAATCTGAGAGGCTTGTGGCAAGCCATGGAATATCATGCTGCCTTCCTGCCTTTGTTAGTCAAGCCATAAAAGCACTCAGAAAAAGAAATTGTTTATATTTTTGTGCAGGATACAGACTACAAGTCTGACTTTAATACCATTCTCCAAGGTTTCATGTAAGATCTTTTGAACTTCCAGCAGGTGCTTTGTATAATCTCATATTGCTAATGATTTTAGGCAGCAACAAACAGCCAACTGTGCCTAACTCAGCAGTCTCTCACTTTCTATATGTATCACCCAGATGAAAAATGCAGCATTTCCCTGCTGGCTGTTCCTTTGAAATTTGCCTTATACCTTCAAATAAACAGGGAGATCAGGGCATTTATAAGGGACAGGGGGGAAAAACAACAAGATCTTTTACTTGGAAGCTGTCACATTGATGTCTCAAACATCTGCCTGAAAACAAAAAAAATTAAGCCTAACTAAACCAAACCAGAAATGTATTGCTCACAGAAACGTAGGTCACAGTTCTGCAGTCAGGTAGCTTGTGTGAACTGGAAGAGTGTTGGTAAAACATTTCAGTAGGACTTTTTATCTACTGGGAGCGGTTGTGTGACTAATCATAACTGAATTACAGCTTAACTGGTCAGGGCACTATAGGTCAAAAATGCAGCAACAAACCATCTAAAATTCATATGACACTGGCCTACACAAAGTATGTGTTTGATGAATTGAGGTGCTGGAGTTTCACTCTGAAAAGCCAAATTCTTACCTCACAGATAAGTTTTCTGAGATGTCTACTTTGCACCTGAATCTTCTGAGGCACATGAAAGAGATCGCAGCACAATATATCATGGGAGCACTACTTTTAACCTCTCCAAAGCAACAAAGAAGCAGCTCCAAATGGTTGATTCCATAAGAAACTCAAAAAGGCTACAGATTAATTCTTTTGGGTTTGTTTTTGTCTATTTCCCTAGAGAAATAGAACTGAAGAATTGAATGAGAATTCTGTGTTAAAGGCATTATAGAAAGTATGAGCTAAACCCAAGATGAATCTTTTTTAACCACAGGCAGTAGAGGCAATTAGCCTCAGAGAGGCAATTAGCTTTAGCATAATTTCACAGGAAAGTGAGAAAAAAAAAATCAGTAGAGCCTGAAACTTATAGTTAACCTTCCCTCTATCCTTTAAAACAAAAAAGGTGAGGAAAAGACTCGTCCTTGCTTTCTGTTGGAGCAACCATTGATTCTTCAGAAAATTTGGAATTATTTTTGTTTACCTATTTTAAACAAGACCCTCTAGTTTGGTGCTTCACGATGTCTTCTTCAGATCTTTCCTCTTCATTGTTCTGATTTTGAAAGCACCTCACACAGTCTCTGCATGTCCCAGACAACTTATGCCAAGAGATTCTACAGCTCTGTGGTAACTCCAGTCATTCATCTCTGTAGTTCTCAGCTACCTACACCTTCAAGGGTGGGTCATAACATCTTGTCAGCTCAGAAAAAATTAGAAAACCTAATAAATTTAAAATAAAATCTTTCAAACAGCAAAAGTGTGTGAAGTACAAAAAGCCTTTCAGCCCAGATAAACGTGCTAAGTGAGGACTGAAATGGCAATGCACATTTGGAGTAGGCTACTCAGTACAGGGGAAATGAATACATCAGAAAATTAGAGAAAAGAAATGGTGTAAATACAAGTAGAAATATTTATTAACAAAGCCATTTTCTTTTTTGGACAGGAAGATACTCCTAGAGACCTGTGTGAGACCAAGGAAAAACAGGATGTGTTGAGTCAGAAAGGGCCCAGGCTGAGCAGGACTGAGCTGCTCCCTTCCCAAAGTCATTTCACACATCTGCTCTCAAAGGCAGTTCTCTGACTAGCTTTTTGCATCAGCCCTCAGCTATGGAATCTAAGATCAGTCATAATCTTCTGTGGTGGTTTGGATAAAAGATTGTTTTCCAGTACATTTTACACTTTTCATTTCCCCGCTTTATGCCTTCCTTTTGCAACAGCCCTTTCAGCTTTGTAGCCAGGAGCTTATCTCTTGTTTTAATCTTACCTGTGGTTTCCAGTAGACTGATGTCTGTCTGACAGTCTCAAGACACAAGGCTTTCATGAAAATGACAAAATCCTGATAAACTGATGGTGCTGACAAACCCTTTGGACAATCTGCAGTGAAAGCTACACTGGGCAATTCCAGAAGCCAGGTTAGTCCTCCTGCTAGCTTGAAGAAGTCCCTTGCAGAGTGGAACCGCAAGTTACCAAATAAAACCAATTTACGGATTTCATTCAGTACCCTTTGACAAGGCTCAGACAGTGTGTGTGAGGAGGGGAGGTACTGCTATACTTACTGAGTTGCAGGCCTTTTTCCTGGGTGTTCATTAATAGTTTTAATGTCTTGAGATTTTCAGTTCTTCAGAGCTTCAGTGGAAGAGAAAGTGCTACAGCAGTGGTGTGCCAAGGGGTATTTGGGGTATTTGGATTTGGACAGCAGCAGACTTCAAGACCAGCAGTAACTATGGCATAATAGGTGGGATTCTGGAGCTTGGATCAGCAGTTGTACAACAGATTAAAATCAGACATAACTTGCAGTTACAAGGTTTCCAACAAGACACCTGCAGTACTTGAGTCTTGTTGCAGTGCGTCATGGCCAGTGCCACGGCCATCAAGACCAAGGGGACAAACTGCTCCAATGGTTTGATGGCCATACAGCCCAAGAACCCTAAGGTTAGAGTGAGTACCCAGAGGGCTGTGCAGAGCATGCAAATCTAGCCCCCATAAATGGACACCACCATCTCCTCCCCTTTCCCCCTATATTCGGTTTCCCTTCCAGAAAATTCTCCCTTCCTCAGTCCCTCATTGGCCCATGTTAATTCTCCGTGCCTACCCGTTACCATCGGTTATGTATCTTATTCCCCGCCTTTGTAACGCCCCCTTGCTGTAATGTTATTGGATGTTATATGCTTTCCCCTCACATTCTGCTGGGGTATAAAACCCCTTGTCTCAGCCATTTTTCACTTCTTTGTGCCCTTCCTTGGTTTGCCGCTGGACCCTCACCCTCAGTAAACCCTTCCTTTTTACCAGGAAGAAGTCCCTCTGCCTTCTTTCCACCTCCTCCGCACACCCTTGGCATCGGCGGGCTCGGCGAACGTGAGCTGGAGCTTCGCCAGCCCTCCTGAGCAGCAGCAGCCTCCGTCTCCCCGTCCCGTGCGGGCGGTGCCCGGCGCTTGCGGTCACCGCCAGCCGGCGGACAGCGCCGCAGCACAGTCTTAACAATTTATCAGTTCCGATTCAACCACCTTTAACTTTGTGACAGTATTACACCTTAACGTTGAGACACTCCGAGTCTTAACATTCAGGAATTGTATCTGGGAAAGGAACGCCTCTTGCACTCCTTAAGTATTGTTAGAAGAGCGTGCATTACATGTCCTTCCACTTCCCAGTTTGATGTCTTCAGTGTTAGGAATTTTTAAGAGGATCTCAGCTTCAGCCTGTGTGCCCCTGCACGCTCATGATCCTCCAACTCTCTGAGCCGTAAACCACAGATGCTTCACACCCCCTGAATGCAAATGACTCATTTTCTAGTGGTTCTGATGGATACTAAAACATCCCCTTGATGTCTTGTCCCATTCTTTTGGATGGGATTTTATGCTTTTTTAAAAACAAAATAAAACTCACCCAAGCTTCAAGCTCCCCAGAAGAGGCTTTTAAATCTGCCATGGAAACTATTACCTGATAGATAGTTTAGAACAATATTTTACTACAACTATCCTAGCTATTGATTTTCCTTCTAGTTTATCTTTGTGTACAGAAATGTTAATGATTTCTGTTCAGTAGATTTTACCTATTTTTCTATTTATGAACACACGCAGTTCCTCCACTTCATTACTTACAGGACTCTTGAGAATGTTTCTCCTGTAAGTAGATCATCTATTTGCTATGAACTGTACATTCAGAGTGTATAATCACTAAGTACTCTGTGAAGCTGAGTGGTGCTATTTCTTTCCTGAATGAGCCATTCAGAAACATGTGCATTTAAAACAGTGAAACCTACTTCGAAACAAATTTTAAAAATAAAAGAAAAAAAAAAAGGAAAATAATTACTATTTAGTGAAAACCTTCAGAACCCAGCAATTCGTCACATGTATGCGTGACAACCATGTGGCAAAAGGTAACCATGAAAAGGTGGAAAGTGCCATGTAGCTGGATTTTTATTTTCAGCTTAGAATTAATGTTATCACTCTTCCTACTGCTGGTATAAAGTAATGTAACTGCCTAAAGATTCGTTCGTGGTTTTCTGACACTTCTTAGGGAAAGCATCCATTGAAAATGTCAACAAAAAATACCTATACATGAAGGGCTATAAACCCCAAGATTAAAGTGAGGAATCCCACAAATACCTCAAGTACAAGCAGTCAGAACAAAGCATTTGCATACATATTTTTGAGGGTGATTTTCCCTGCTAATTAATGTAATCTGACAAAACTAGAGGCACAGACACTTCATATGATGTTCTTACAACAGAGTACGTAGAAACTGCTGTGCCCCTTCCTGTCTTACATAAAAAACAGCAGCAAGATGCTCGAGTCACTGAGAAAAACAGACATGTTTTTCCTCATACAACCCATGCTAATGCACTGGCTTGAAGGATATACTGCTTATGGAGAAAGCTGATACATTTCTAAGACCCTGTGGCCTGACTAATTTTGTAGGTTCAAATTTTTTGAGATATGAGCCATGAAGCAACTCCTTGTTTCTGTCAGTTTCAATGTTTTCCATCTGCTGATTATTTTCAATTAAATGAATGAAACAACCAGCACATGTCATTACAAGGCCTGAAAAACACAAGCTCTGAAAGGATCAAGATCCCTTCTAAATGATCAGTGGGGGGAGTTAAACTGCTTTCAGGGCAGTTTCAGTCCCAGCTGCATAACCAGGAAGATCCTCAGCTGGTGCAGAGCGTCACAGGATCGCTGAAGATGCTTTACACCAGCCAAGCATCTGCTGCCAGCAGTTTTCTAAAACTGCCCACACTTCCATGCACATCAATTGAGCAGTGGTGGATGTACTCCTTATGTGCCAGCTTCCACTTGGAGCAGGCATGACACAAAACCAGTCATCTCCAGAGCGGAGAGGTGAAAAGCCCTGCAGTGCTCACGGGTGAGATAGGACTGGCTGGGCTGAGAACCCCCATGACACTTTGCTTAGCAAAGTTCTCCTGCAAAATGCAGAAAGGAGACGTGCTAATTCTTTGATTGCTGGTGCCAGGAGGAACACAATGCAGGAAATCCAGTATCAAATACATCAGCTTTTCTCTGATGCCTTGTCTGCCATCACTGAGAGCAGGAAAAAAAAATGACCAGCAGTCTCCAGGAAAAAATAATGCATTTTCAATTAGTGCTTATGTTCAAACTCAAGAGCACCTCCTGAAATGTTCTCTACAAATCTCCCCATTCCAAAGTAAACACAGTAAGTTAACTTTACCCAAATCTGTCTTTGATAAGAGAAGAAAAACTACATTATTCATATTTGAAGTCAAGGAAAGATTTCTCCAAGGATGCTGGAGAAATTAGACATCAATTATGCTTACTCTTGCTGTGCCTTAGAGTAAGCACACCCATTTCTTTCACTTCTACTGAGACTCAGTCAATAAAGCAAACAATATATATTGCTAGAAAAAGAACAGAGGAAAAAAAAACAGAGATCATTCTGTCTCTGTATATATACCTAGAGAATGCTAGTATTTTGAACAATTCAGGCAGTTCTGGTCCCTCTTTCCAGAAGTCTATAGCAGAACTGGAAAATTTTCATTAAAAGAGCAACAAGAATGGGTTAAACACAGGACAACTTCCACATAAGGGATGAGTAAATAGGCTGTGGTGTACAGCCTGAAAAAGAGATGTCTGAGGGGAGTTCTGATGGTGGTCTATAACATTATTTGTGTTATACAGAAACAAATGGGAACCAGCAGTTCTCCACCGTACCCACTGCAGACCATCAGCAAAGCTCACAGGCAGCAGGTTTAAACTCCATATTAAACAATATCTGCTAGAATCTTACCTCCTTCCAGTATCTTTCTGCAATACTTGGAGGAAAATTCCTTGAAAATCTATTTTCTACACAAGAGAATGTAAATGTATGTGCATGATAGTACATCCCAAGTGTAATTTCCACATACAAGTTTTAACTAATTCTGTCACTCTCTGCAGGGTCACTGTAATTACCAGCATTGTAACTCAGTGAGGTTTTTTAAATGTTAAGAATGGTCCTTTCCAAATGGGCCAGTCCTCTTCCCACTGAGGGCATGAGGAGTACCATGGCAGGGCCAGTTTTATTCTGGCACAAACCCCCCCTTGTGAACAGCACTGACTCCTCTTGGAGCTGCAAGCACTGATGGGAGTGAGCCAGCAGCACCACAGAAAACAGCCATCCACCAACAGCAGCAGATAATCCCAATGTCTGTACCCTTGGGAAAGCTGCTAGAGCAGCTGAGAACGCCGGGCTGGATCCTCTGCTTCTGTGATTTGCAGTGGTTTGATTTACTCCCTGAAGTGACTGATTCACACCCTTTCTTGCGTGTCCCATTGCTGCTTATTCAAAGGCAAAAAAATGCAGTGCTGTGGGGAGAAAAATAATTAATATAAAATATAAACACTATCTTTTGATACCAGTTTTTTAAATCTTTTTTCACCTGAAATTCCCATAGTTAAGATTCTCATTATTATGACTTGCTGTCTCAAGAAAAAAAAAGCATTGCTTTTGTATAAGCAATTAGTACGGTATGAACTGGAAACTTAGGCATCTTTATGCTGAAAATATTTTCTCCCAGGTGTGTCACATTTACTATGAGTTTTAATTCCATAGCAGAAATATCAGTTAATTAAAAAAAGAAAATACTTGCAGATACTATAACAAAAGTTGGAAACTGGTTGAGCAATCAAATTGTCTCAGGAAGAGAAAAATGTCTTTGAAGAAAATATTACATTTACCTACCACTGTTTAAAAAGCCATAATTTTAAAAGGAGAAGCAAGAAGTAGCTTTACGATATCCACTATCAACATATTATTCTATTTGCCATAAATGACCCAGAGGACTGCTTTTCCACCAGAACTGCACCTTCCCTCAAGTTAACTGGGACAGAAGAAAGTAAATCAGCTGTAACATGCAGCAACCTCTTATTACAGAGCCACACTGAGGCCTGGGATTACCTTAAATGTTTACAACAAATAATGTTCTTATACTGAGCTGGTTTTAGTATGTAGGTACCTCCTGAGAAGCTTGTTCACATCCACATCTGGACAGGAACATTTGCTGGTGCTCAATGCGCAGGATTTTTACAATCCCACTTCTGCACGCTAAACAGGACGATGGTAAAGATTGGGTTTTGCTCCAAAGAACTTACATTGTACATACGTACTAGGCGAGGGCAATTTTTATTTGAACATAAAAGGAACAGTGCTATATCAGTAGAAAAATTACAGCTATTATGTACTTCTATGCCAAAATCCTTTCAGTGAAGAACTGGCTCACGAAGAAACCAGTTATTTAAGCAAAGCTGCTCTTGGTCTGTTCGCATCTGTTTCGAGAGGAATCTGAAGAATTCTTCCAGCTTGTGTCACTTACTGGAAATACCACACTGGAGCAGCCACTTCTCTCCTGCCTACGCTTCCAAAACCTCCCCGTGGTGATGTGTGGAGAGGCAGAGAGGGATGGTGGAGCCAGTCCATCTCTCTGATGCCAACTAGACATCTGCAGCTCAGCTCTTCCGACTGCTTTCCATAGCCTGAGCGGGACAGAGTGCCCAGGGCGGAGGAAAAAAAAGCCATTCCAATATGTGAAAACTTATTCTAAATGTTATTAACACTTCTGCAGTTACTTGTGTTCATTTTCTCCTTGTTTAAAAAACACAGTATGAAAACCTCCTATTCCTGCAGATGGTAGAAATACACAGAAAACAAAAAAGAGAGGCTCATATATTGATAACACTCCTCCCTTCAGCATTAAGTATAAAAGAGGCCTTGCACTTTGTGGCTCCAGAGCCAGGAGTGAGAGTGCTGGATCCCCAGGTGTGTTTTCATCCAGGAGCACAATTGCTTTATCTTGCAACAACAAAGTTTGCTATCAGTGCTAACAAAGCAATATGTATAATCTCGCTCCTTAAAACTCAGTATTTCATGAAGAAAACCACTTTCTTCAGATTTACAATAAAGCAAAATGATATAAAGAGGGCTGTAGAAAAGAGGGGTAGGAAAAAATCACTCATCCTTGTTCAAAGAGACCTTATGTTCATGAGACTGGAAGACTGCATCCCGTGCTGTAATCACAAGGGAGGGAAGATCCTTGAGGAAGAAATGAACTTAATCTTCATTTGAAAACAACAGCCACTTTCAATATCTTTGTGTATTGATAACAAGCACACAACAAGAGTCTCATTGGGACATTACCTGGCATAATTTAGCTCTCCTGTGTCTTGGTCTACTGAAAGATAAAACCCTGTTTAGGTCCCAGTTGAGCCAAGTGGGTTTAGTCACAAAGTTTGCCACCACTTTCACTGTTGCTGTTCTCCCAGATTAAAAATTAATCCTCAAATGCTGTTGTTTCCTATGAAGTGTAGTAAAATTTCAGTCTACGTTTTTCTCCAGTCACAATAAATGTAGGTTGACTGAACAATATTAATACTAGCTTAAAAAGAATAAATTTTCAAAGCTACTAAAAGTCACTGAACCATTCACAAATGCTTGAGTGAAGCATTTTCATACACACCTGAATGGTTGAAGATTAAAGATCTCTATAGGCCAAAGAGAAAGTAAAAGGATAAAAAAATATAAAAATCAGTTTTTAAGTACTAGTAAAAATGAAACACATTAATTTTTCTCTCTTTGAACATTCAAATATCAAAGATATCTTATTTAAGAAACAAAAAGAAAAAAGTCGCTCTTTACTAAGGGAAAAGAAACATTCCACTTTGAGGTTAGATTAAACAGATTGATCAAATCTGAAAGCTTTCTTTTTTTCTTTTGTTCATAGCTAGAAAGCTCCGTCAGTGTTTTTTTCCCATAAGTGTGTTACCCACCAGATTCTCCCTTCACCTTCTTTTCTAGTAGAGCTAGTAAAATAATAGAAAATATCAAGTATTTTTCTGGGACTTCTTGCATAGTCACTGCCTCAATCTGTTTTAAAATCTATCTATTCTTTGGTGCATTATTATTTTCATTTGCATTTATTTCTAATGTTTGAAAAATCAGGGTTTCATGAAATGTTACGTTAGTTGCATTTTCAGCACAGTACCAAGCTTGAAATACAATATTTTGGCATCGCTGATCTTGATGAATTAATTCAATTAATTAGCTTGATGAATCAGCTGGACCTACAATTTCTATCTCTAATCAGGCAGTTAACCTGCAAGACAGACAAAATAATTTGAGAGTTCTTAACTCTGAATTGATGTCACATCTCTAATGGCAGCCAAATAAGACTGTATTAAGCAGAGGTGTTAAACTCATTAATAGCGAAATATTTTTGGGGAAGTGAGGATGCAGAATCTTCTTTTCGTTCTCAGCACCATGCAAGGCTAAATATGAGGTACTTTGCAGTGTGATTTAAAAGGGACAGACTCAGAGTTCACAGTAAACCAGGCTGGCAGAGTGCATCAGACCCTCACAAGACTGCCTGGGAAGAGGCTGCTCCAGGGCCTTCCAGGGCTTGAGTCAAAAGCAATGATGTTACCTGAACTCCTCCTTTCTTATATGATATATGTGAAGGAGAAGGCGGATGTGAGAAAGACTGGTTATGCCATACTCCTCAAAATGGCATTTTATTTCCTTCCTAAAATGGGAAGGAAGGAAATGTGATATCAACAAACTGCAAAACAAGTGACTCAAACAAAGCAAATTTAACTGGAGAAATAAAAACTAAACCCTCAGCAAGCAAGATATTTTACTGCCTAAACATCTTTCCTAAACTTGTTCTGTGGTTCATGTGAACCTCATAACCTACCTCTCCTATAGGGTCTGCCTATCTCAGCCTAGTCCACTCCCAGCACTGGATGTTTGGGAATGGGGAAGACCTGGACTGCCAGGCACAACCCTAATAACTGAGGTAACTGGACACAGGAATGATAACTGTCAAGGACTGCCCACAAACATACTTAGCCTAAAGAAAGTACTCACTAGAAGTTTCTTTCTCATTTTCAGTCACCAGATAGTGATAATAATTGTGGAGGTACAAAAATAAACTTGAGACACTTTTCATCCATCAGGAGATCATAATTTATAGGCTTTGGACGCACAATAAACAAATGGTGGCAGGACAAATATTGTCAGATCTGTCACTTCTTCTGGGAAGAGAGGAATCCTCCAGTGTGGGGAAAAAAAATGAAGCTGTCCGAGATGGGTCTGTGCAGCAGGAAATTCTGCTGCACAGGTTTGTCAACAGCCCTGGTAGTCCAGTTTTCTGGACAAATCACAGAGCAATATTAACAGCAACCCAAGAGGTGGCACTCAACAGTGTCATTCCCCCAGATGCAAGATCTTCTGCCAAGATAAAGTTTCAGAGAATTGACATAAACAAAATAAAGGATGGTTGTGATAACATCCACAATGTATAAATAAAGAGACTTCCCTTTCCTTCTTGATATTAAGGGGACAAGTCTTCATCTCATAGAAACTATCTACTGTCTACTCTAAAGCCACACCAGCAGAGCAGAAATTCAGGCAAACAATCTTCCAGCAGAAGCACCTAGCCATCAAATGGGCCTGTGAGGCTCAAATCTTCATTCTGGCCCTAGCAGTATCTTTTGCACACAACTAAGCAGTGACTTGGATGGGGAAACAGTTTATTCTGACACCCTGTTTATTTGACAACATGTTCCATCTTAGTCCAGGTCATGAGATTTCTGTGTATGAAAGACCAGATGGTATGTCTAGAAATTGCTCTCTATAAGATTTTTCCTCCTCCAGAGAGAGGAAGAAAGAGAGATTACATCACCTCTCCTGTATCCCAAACCCCAGAACAGCTTGATTTGTTTCACTTCTGTTTCCTGATTGGATGGACAACATGCAATATAAGTTTTTATTTGCAAATACCTGTAGGAAGCAATTAAAGCACAATAATTCATACATTTATCCAGAGAACGGAAAAGCTGACAAACAGACTCTCAGCTTTATGGGTGTAACACTATTAAGAAACCACAGGGAAAAAAGGTTGCCCTCATTGTGAGGACAGCCCATAGATCTGCCAGCTGAAGCTCTGCCTTGGTATCCAGAAACATTAATAAATTCTGCTGGTCAGTACCGCACACACACCCAATGTTTAATTGTGCTCCACAGAGTGCAATTAAATGAACAAACTCCTTTTTTAGAAGACCTAAAAAAAATCTTACAGCTTAGCTGCAAAGATAACCAGTTTTGCAAATACTATCTGGTGAGCCCTTTAGGTGCTGAATTGAAAAACAACATGTAATAAAGGACTTGCCTCGAAACACTATGGCCACATACAGAGTTTAAAGAAACACTAGCATGCTCCAAAATAAGAGTGCAAAAGCTGAACTCACCCACCAAATTGACTGAAACCACCACTGTGAGAACACAGCTGGAGCAGGAAGAAAATTACATTAGGTCATCTCACATCTGCCATATGGTTCAGGTCCGCTAGCCAGGCACAGCTTCCTTGCACAGCCAGACACAGATTCACAGAAGCTGGCTGGACATGACAGAAAACTGAGGAGCTGCTTCCCTAGTACTCAGCAGGCATGGATTCAGGGCTTTACAGAGCCATCAGCTGGAACCATCTAAGTGAGTCCTACTACTTCCAATTTCTGTAGGAAGCGAGCCTTAGAGAGCCAGGAAGGGAAAGACTCTCATACAGTCTCAGCTATTAGAGCTGCACTAGCACAGAAAATTACTGCCTACCCTCTGAAGTTGCCTGCTTGGTTGTGAAGACCCCATGTTCATACCAAATCATGTAATTCACCTTTCTTGGGCTCCTCTACCTCTCCCAGCTAACACAAGCACCAATGGCTAAGCTACTGAAAGCAACTACACTATTTAGGAGCCAAATACACAGAGAAATATCGCAGCTAATCTCACAAAACAGAAGTTCCTTTGATGTTTCCAATTGTATGTAATGTGCAATAATATTCCAGTACACATCAAATGATTTTTTAAAATGTGAAATTCCATAGATGTCGGTGAAGTTTCACAAAGATGGATTCCAGCCACTCTATGCAGATGAATAAAAACAAGACAGTACTATGAAGGTCATCAAAATCTGAAGGTATCCTGCCAGTGAACTAGCTGAATAAGGGTGAAAAAAACTCCACCAGAAACCTTAGGCTAGCCCCATTATTAGGCAGCTTCATTTTGATCTGCAGAACAAAACACTGCTCTAGTGCATAGAAAAAAAAATGACGCAGTGCTTTTCTGCAATTTATGAGTTTATAAAAGAGCTCCATTCTGGGACTTGGTTGACTCCAAGGGCACAGCATTGATTTGCTTATAGTATGAGGACAGTGTGCCTCAGGTAAACCCTTCTTGTCTATCATACAAAGGCTTGCATATAGATCTTTTGCAGACTCAATAGATAAGAACACACAAACACTTCTGGAACTGGAGGTAAGTCAAAAGGAGTTTCATTCCCGCAGCAATCCACACAAGTTGTTAGAAGAGACAGATGCTACTTCAAAAAATTTTATTCTACAGGGTTTGGCAGACATGAGTTTGAACTAATAACTGGTTAGTGCCAGAGGAAAAGAACACACACACACACACAAACAAGAAGAAAAAAAAGGAAAAAAAAAAAGCAGCTTCTTGACTGTAATTTTGTTGCCTTCTCAAAACTTGAGAAAAAGTTTTGAGATACTGCTTACCATTTCACAGGGTAAAAGCATAGTAGTATGCACTGAAACATCACAAGATGATAAAAAAATATATATTCCATTTATCTTAATAGGAAAGGTTTGTATTGTAACAAAATGAAGGGACCTGCATTCAACATAATCAATTTTGAAATTGAAAGCTAAAGGGAAGCACCACAGAGGGAAGAAGGCACAGGAGGCATTAAGGACCTGACACCTATTAATTAAAACCTTGCATGAGTAACCAGTGCTGTATTAAGACCTCATTAGCTTCATTCAGGTAGACAATCAACATGACAGGGCCATAGGAATCGCTTTCCTATTTGGCACTTTAAAGCGTAAGGCAGGCATAGTTTAATAAAAGTGTAGTTGTCACTGGCCAAAGAGTTTAGCTCTTGGTACATCTGAAGCCTAACTCTGTGTGCAGCCAATTAAATTCAGTATTTCAAGATTTGTACCCATCCATCAGGATTGGAGCCATTTATTTTTTCCTTGCTTGAAAAGAAAGCTTCTATCCCTGTAGCAGCAGATCAGCCTTTCTACCCCATACACATCCTACGAAAACTGGTTAATCGGCCAGTATCTGGACACATTATTTCCTCTTTTTCTTCATACAATATCAGATGGTTTATGTGGAAAAAAGTCTTTTTTTTCTCAAGTGTTAATGTTTTGATATTATGAGGCACTTATGGGGCTTGGGGCTGTTTCAATTCCCTTTTCTTTTCTGATGATATTTAAAGCAATGATTGATTAAATATAATTTCTTTATACAGGTGTCAGCGAGGTGGAGTGTCAGGGAAAGGCAAGAACAGTGTATGGGAAAAAAGCTACTCAGAAAATGCACAAAGAAGTACTGGGCCAAGGTGCTTTATACTCCAGACAAAAGAAAGTGAAACTGTGCCAACTAGAGCACAATTCAACAATTTCTGTTGATTCAGGAGCACACATATGCATTTCATTTTGCTATTTATAAATCACTTTCATAATTGCAGACCTTGATGTACCTATCAAAGGTCACACAATTACTTAAAGTTTATAAACTTAGACATTGCCTCCTTTTTTATACTTAATGCCTCCTTCTTTTATACTTAACTTTCCTACATTAGCTGCTTTATGGCCCGAAACATCTAAGAGACAGAAAGAATGCACAAAAAGAAGACAGAAGGAGCATAAAGCCCAGAAAACAGTGATGAGCAACATTCCTAACAAGCATGTCAATTTCTATTCACAAACCTGTCTAAAATGTTGAGCTGAAGGATATTCAAATTTAAAAGTTTGAATGGCAGGTTGATGGCACATAGTGACATTACAAAGAAAAATGCTGCATAATTTCATTGCACCAAAACTCAAACTGACTAAAAAAAAAAAAATATCCTGCAATGATACTAAAATATTGTAAATTAACATCATTGGTGCTTTTTTTAACCAAAATATCAGATAATAATTTTCTCTTTCCTAAACTGCAAAAATCGGAAGACCAGTAATCCAAGAGGCATGTTTTTCTACGTACAATCGTGAACAAGAAAGAAAAAGTCATTCACACTGGATCTGCCCTGGAAGCAGCTCATGCTGTATTGGGAGTCCTCAAACACACCATATAAAAATCCTTGCTTTCGAAGGAGAAACACGCCAAAATTTGGAACAAAGAAAGTCCATTTTGTACCATTCAAGACTATGCACTTTGTAAGGCAGTCATGAGATAGCAAGAAACTATGGGAAGTGAGCCCAGAGGCACTGAATTTGGCAGGAGTTAAGACAATGACAAAAACTTTGTCATACTACATGTACTTAGAGTATTGTTGCTCAGACTGGAAAATACATGTGGATCTTTTGGTGGATTCGCAGCTGCAGTAATACCAAGGAATTTTTTATAATTCATAAATGTTCCTGGGAATTTTACCCAAATATTCCCACATTTTCCCTACTAAATGTACAGAAGACAGTTTCTTTTTTTAGGTAATACTTCTAAAAGTTAGCAGTTTACAAAATAGATTTTCATAGGTTTTCAGCTACACAGAATAAGGGTACATCAAAAGACAGCTTTGGGCATGGAAATTCTAAGCCTAGATTTTTCATAGTAGATAATAATGTTTTTTCTGGCTGCTATATTTCAATATATGACAGTACCTGACAGCCATAATGGTAATTGGTATCTGTGTCTTAGAATGGCCAGTTAATCTGATAAGTGCTTTCGAAAATTTCCTGGCTTGTTAATGTTCTGACATCATAACATTTTAGAGGTTAAACTACTTCTGCTTAAACTTAGATTAAATGATAGGTTTTACACAAATGCATAAATATAAACCTAACCAAAGGGATAATTAAATGCCACTGCTAATTAAATAAACACTAATTTCTTCCTGCTGTCCGGTTCTTTCAGGAGTGCTATTAACACAGGAGGACCTACCCCTCTAAGAGAGGAAAGAGACACTTTTGGTAATTTTTTTTCCTTTTGCTTCTTGTCAAGAACAGATACGGAGTTCCAAATAGCGGAGTGGTATGGAAAAATACAAGTCAAGATAGAAACAGCCTAAGGAACCTGTGTGAGTCACACCCTGCCCATCGCTTTTGTGACATCTGACTGGAGACCATGGAGGAAAACAGCACAGCCTGATGAAACTGAGTCACCTGGAGTGAAAATCTGATGGGAAATTAACACCTGCAGGTGACTCAGTGTGAGAGACTGGAAAGGTTGATGTCTCGAGACATTTTGGGGTACATGAGTACAGGGAAGGGGGAGTTTGGGCCTTGCCCTGGAGAAGCAATGCCCTGCCTCGCACCCCCCATCCCTAGAGCCTGTATCCCAGGCCAGCAGTGGTGCCAGTCCCTGGCACAGTGGAGGAAATGTTCCACACCCAGCTCTGGAGCCCCTAACCCAGCTCCTGAGTGGCCAAATGACAAGACCCACCTGGGGGAAGGGCCTGGGAAGGCCAAGGGGTATTTAAGGCCACCCGTGAGGCAATCACATGTTCTTGGCCCTACCTCCTGGAGTTTCTAGCAGCTGGACACTGCTGGAACCCAGGAGTTGGTAACTATAGGTGTCTTTTTCCATATCTTTTCTGTCTTTCTTCTTCTTCTAATTCCCTCTTGGAATTTTTGAGTAACTTAAAATCAAAGGGGCTTAGAGTTTCCAAAGTTGAATGGGCCAAGTTAATGCTTTGAGAAGGGTTTTGTGTTGACTGAATGCTGCTCTAAACCTTTTGCCAAAGTTCTCTGATTTTCTAAAGCTGCCAATAAAGTCTTTTTTGTTGTTTTTACCTCTTGAAAATATCCTGTAGATATTTCTCCTGTGCATCCAACTCAGAGTACATGAACAACCAAAAGCCTTGTCGAGCAAGTTTTTGGGACCTTGCACTCAGCCACAGAGAGATAAGGAAGGAGTTACACAGTTCCCCAACCTGCTCTGCCCACACAGACTGCCCCAGGGTGGCCATCATCAGCGGGGACCAGGACAAGACAGTTGTGGTACTGGTGCAAGCAGCCCACTTTTCTGTGCGAGAAGCATAAATCAGATTTTAAATATACAGTGGCTAAGAATACAAGGAAAGAGGGAGAGGCTAGGACAGTGCAAATACAGAAATATGTGCCCATATTTTGAGTACCACCACAAGACAACTACTGGCAAGGAAGTGCTGCATAGTACTGCTGCTTTGCTTTAAAGTAGAAAACACTTCATTTTAATTAAAATAAGTAGGTAATATTAACTGCCATCACCAAAGCAGGTGCTAGAGTGAGAATATCACACAAACATGTGGGGAAAAAGTAAGTGGTACAAGAGCCCCAACCTACCAACAAGAAGGGAGCCCAGTTAAGCCGTCTCTTGAGGTTTTCTGGCCTAAGATGGTTGTGACTGAAGCTCTACTCAAAGGAGTGGGGTTTGACCCCTTCAGCTGCCTCTCACTTTGGACCTCAACATTTTGGGTCCCTTACCATCAATAAAACTCACAACTCAATCCAAGTACAAAATATAAGAATGTTATACACAACAGTCCTTAAGATTGCTGAAAAAAACAAGAAGGTGTATTTTCTGTTTGTTGTGGGAGAAAAATACAATGTAAATTCAATTTAACATTCAACAGGGGAGGAATAGATAGCAAAAAAAACTAGAGCATTCATATTTATAAAAGCCTGAATGTAATGTAGGAGCATTAATAAGCCCTTCTGCTTCCTTTAGCACTTGCAGCATGACATTGTTCTTTAAATGAGGAGCTCACTGCAAGGGTCATAACTGCAACTAAATCCAAGGAGGTGGTCAGCTACCAGGAAAATATGGCACACATTTGCAGTGTTAAAAAAAATATATTACCAGAAGTTTTTTGATAACATCTTATTGTCAGACAGTTGCTCTAAATTTGAAACATGCAGGCCCATACAGAAAAGGCTTTACTCAGGAATCCAGTGTAAGTAAACTCTCTAAGAAAGAAAACAATTTTTTTTCTCTTTCTTTGATGTATAATAAACATCACTTGACATCACTTACTGTGATTTCCTTCTTGCCCACTCAAAATTCATCATCTCTCATTGTTCATCTTGATTTGTTCGTGTCCACTTAAGAATCTCCATCCAACTTTGTTCAGCTTTGTTTGTGTATTGAGCACTGGACAGTCATTATCTGACATTATTCATCTTCATTTGCTTGGTAATACTTCCCTGATATTCTTGTTCAAGGATCCATCATTGAATTTCCCAATTTTTACAGTATGGCAATATCCCTGTCTATCTATAAGCACTGCAACTAATGTTTTTTTTCCTTTTGTTCTTCAGTTTAGAAACTGTTTTTCAGTTCCAGTAAATCTCATGGAAAGCCCTTTCCCCCTGCTTCACAATGATGACTACCCAACATTTCCCATTTTTTCGTCATGAGGTAAAAAGGGATATATCTATATTAATTTATTTACAGTCATAAATTATATGTATATACACAAGTATATAAATATATATAACACCATAATTTCCAGGATAAACAAGTCTCACTTCAATAAATAATGCATTCTCTTGACCTCCCGCCTTCAGAGTAAATACAACAGCAGTATTGTATTTAGAAGTACAATATATTTAGCCTTTCTTAAGCTGAAGAGGAATATATTACATAATTCATTATGCCCTTCTGCCTTAGTATTTTGTGTGTAAAAAAACCTAAATAAATAGTTAATAAATAGATCAGCAAATATGGCATCTCCCTTACTCTTGAATATTGTTCAAGTGCTTCGCATTTTTAACATTGACCTCTTAGAAAATACTCAGTATTTGATCTGAAAATAAAAAATAAGTTTCTCACACATTTTTAATTCCTCAGTCAAGGTGATCTGAATCTACTCAGTAAATAAAATAACCTTTTTATACCATGCAGGGTGTAGGTCTTAGATCCAAATATTTAGTGCACATCCAAAAATAAATGGAAGAGTTCTTAATACTCTCTTCAATTATTTCTATGAATAGTGTGCAAATTAATTTGCTTGCTAGCGTATCTGCAGAAGGTGACAATAGAAGACAAATAAATAATTTATACAGTGTGAATGAAGGTATTATAACTGTTTCATGAACTGCTCCAAACAGCACAAATCTGCCTTGCCTCGAGGCATCTGTTACAGCTGGCATCATTTAGTCTGGCCAAAGAACTGGTCAAAGGCTCCAGAAGTTGCACCTCATGGTTTCCTGTGCTTGTAGGTGAATCACGGTACTGAAATGAAGGAAAACTGCAGAAGAGGGCACCATTAGGAATTTAACCTCATCTCACATGCAGGTGGTTGAAGTCCTAAGTGTGAGATCAACTGCAAAACCCACCATATTTTCAGGCAAATGACACAAACCTTTAAGCAAAGATGGGCTAAATACAGGCCTCCCCCCTTGCATGGCCTTCTATTCCCTCCTCCTTGCATACAGATTTTGTGCTTGCTTTTTCCTAAGCTTGAACTTGCTGTGCTGCTCGATGAGTTCAAGCACCTCACTTCCCTGTTTTCCCCTACACACGCAATTTCCACATTTCCCTTCCCACTTCCCATTGCAGCACAGGCCATATAAAACTCATCTTTCACCAACTATTTTGGCAGCTCTGCCTTTTATATCCCCCCTCTAGGGTATCTGTGTTTCTGCCCTAATGTACAGTAAGTGTGTTGTAAAGCAAGCAAAATTATTTTTCCACTTCTGGCAGGTAAACCCAGATGAAACATCACTTCAAGCCCTTTTCTTTACGGTGCATTTCCCCAGTTTTTGTTCCTAATTCTTTAAAGTTGATGGGTTTGTGGCAGATACAGACCAGCACAAACCTACGGAAGGTAAACGAGATACAGGTGGGGATATTGCAGCCTACATGAAACCACATTTTCAAATTTCTCTTTTGAATTCAGCTCATCCCTTTCCTTCCAATTATGCCAACAATACATACAAACTGGCCCCATAATAACTATTAATTCATCACAGAATTAATGTTAAAAACTATATTTTGTATAAAGCTTTTAAAAAATTATATTGCTAGGATATAATTTTGTGACCCTCTCGTGCCCTCAGCGGTCTCAGTACAACATTCCCAACATTATCGAAAGCAATGAGTGAATGTGCATTTATATTCCCCTGGGGAAGGCTGATTTTAATGAGAGTAGTCCTCTACCTCCTAAAAAATCAAGTTTCTTAAGCTAGCTCCGGATAGCTTAAGGATGCACAAGAGTCCCCTGGAACAGCCTCCAATAACTATGTGTTTATTAGTGTATATAATCTTATTCAATCCAAAGGATTTCATAAAGATTCAAAGATTTCAAGAACTTGAAAGGAAGGTGTGGTTTGTTTTCTTTTTAAATGTGGCTAAATGTCATAGCCAGTTCTGAGCAAATTAAGTATCCACTTCTTTTAGTTCTGATCAGAAATAAGGGGAAGGTGGAAAGTATTTTTATGCCAGAAGTAGATTTTTCTGTCTTTTTTTTTTTATTATTTAGTTGAATATATGGATAGATAATATGCATTACGTTCAGCCTTATCCTTCTGTCTTCATTCAATTTTCTAAAATTAGCTATCCTCATCTTACTGAAATTCATGCATTTCTTCTAGATAGGGCTTCATTTTAGGTGTTTCGAGACAGTTATCAAAGAGTATAAATCTCACTACAGCATCTGAAAGGTGATAAAGAGCTTTGGGAAATAAATAACAAAAACTTTCTACTGGCAAGGTCCGTTACCATGTGAAATAATCTTTCCTGCTAGGCAGTAGAAACCTCATTATTTGAGATGTTCAAAGGAAGCCTAGCCCAAGCACTAGAAAATACAGTATATTAAATAATCCTTCATTATGAAGAGAGGATTTGACCAGATGACCTTGAGGGATCCTCCCTTTGCCTGGTTTGTAACATGTAACCATTCAGGAGATAAAAAAGCAATTAAAAGAGGCTGAGGTAATGTATGAAGTATTCAGACCGTGTATGAGGATAGAGCATTTATATAAATAAATATGTATGTACCAGGAATGAGTCACAAAGCTCCCTGGGGAACTTAGGTAAGCCTATGGCTGGGGCACTAGACATGCCCTAATGTAACATCAAGAACTGCTGGATACTTAAAAAGGGTTCTTTTTAAGTATCTTTAAGAAATACTTAGCTTCCTCTACACCAACCTCCTAAAATACAGGTAGATGCTCTGTTTTCATTTCTGGATTTTTTGAAGGTGTTGGAAACATGAACAAAATAGATAATTTCGCATGTATCTGTGAATTATCCTGTGGGGACTCATGGGGATCATGCACAGTTTGCTAATTTGTGCAGGACAGGGTGGGTGTTTGTGCATGCAAAAACGGTCTGAGTTTTGGTTTTCAAATTAATTTCTCGGTAATTAGACAGTATCTCTGCCTCATGTGAATTGAATCAAAGAGCTCATGGATCACAATTGTCTCAGAGGATGAGACAACTGTCTGAGAGGGATTTCTCTTTCTTTTTTCCTTTTTTTTTTTTGTTTTAAATCAGTCTTATTTCAAGCAATAAATTTTGCATTTCAATTAAAACACCTCTGTGCTGAGGTTTCCTTTACATTTTCAGTTGGGTACCGTATCTGTATAAATAATTTCTGGAACAACAAAAAACCCCAACCATATCCAAATGCATAGGAAAAGCCTTCCTCAAATCCACCACGAAAACCCATCCTGGATTGTTCCCATTTCTTCTGGTGCTTGAGCCTTTATTTTTCAAAACGCTGTCTCCGAGGAAGTGACATAGCATGGAGAGTTTCCAAAAAGCTGAGCTTCAAATGGAAGCTAACAGAGCTGCAGGTGCTGTGCACCTCCACCCACTGGGAACTTGTTAATCCAAGCTCAACTTCTTTCTAGCTCAACACCTCCCACAAGGAAATGCGAGATTCCTCCTTCCCCTTAAGCTTGCCTGCATATAAATCTCTAGCAAGGGCAGTCTGCATCGTCTCCCAACACTATTCCTGAACTGCTGATGTTCCAGTGAAGGTTTTTGACCTGACAATCCGGGTTTAGCATGAGTAACTCCAGCCCCTGGGATGGCTGGAGCAGTTCAGATCTCCTCTGCTGTTCCAGCCAGGGCTTCTCCCAAAAGCTGCACCATGACATTCATCAGGTACAACTGCATTTAGGCAAATTGCATCTTATTACACATCATTCCCTCGTTCATCTGGAGGGCAGTTCTTTCATCTCCCAGCTGCCATTTCGACACAGAATTCAAGCAGTTTGAGCAGGAGCTTAGTGCCCAGAGGGCTCCTGAAATCAGAGGGGCTGTTTAACTTGCACTGCAGGATAAGTGCACATGTAATGAGCAGCTATCCCCTAAATGCTGTTCTGTAACAGAAAAAAGCATGTAAGGAAGGGACAACTGAATCCTTTTCACAGAGAGCTGGAGTTTTTATTCAACCTTAGACAGGTGTCACTTTCCAATTTTTTTCATATCTCTGTACTTGATACATGGTAAAATTTAATATCTGCTGTTACAACATTCACCATAGCTGGCTGAGTCAGTTCTGGTTCAAATATTTAGCTTTGATTATACTTGAGGTAGGTGTTTGGTGGACAGATCCCTATTTAAATTGAATCCTTGAATTTTTTGCTGCAATTCTATTTATTCCAAAGCCAGCAGAAGGATGGGGTTGCGAGGGTCCCTGTAAGTGGATTTTTGCTTACAAACTGTATTTCATGGCCCTCATCCAGCATTACCATGCTTGGTGAAACCACAGGTCAGATTTGCAGAACAGGCAGAACTGCAGGGGACCCCCAGAGGTGTAATGGACATCAAAAGGATGTTCATGTTCCACCAGCATGCCTCATCTGGCCTCACCTAACCTTCCACACTGACCAGGTACAATGAACCTGATGATCAGAGTGCATCTTTTCCAGTCCTGAAACATGTTTTGGCCATGAGGATTGAGTTTTCACCCTCTTCCAAAAGCTATGCTTAAGATTTTTGAGGTTTTCAGTGTAGTCTTTTGTGAGAAAGAAGACAGACATGATCCATGACTTACCCACCTAGCTTTTCCTGAAAACAGAGTGGGAAAGAGGCTTCCTCTGTCAGAAAAACCCCACTGAATACGGGATGCACAACTCCATACCTTCACCTCCTTCAATCTCACATCTGTGTTGCATTCAGACATTCACTTTGATCACTGCCTATCAGATTATAGCTCAATAATAATAATAATAATAATAATAATATTGATCTACAGTACAGTTCTCAAGTAGAATTAGAGCACAGAATTTGGAAACCTTTCAAGTAACACATTTTGTTTGCATTTTTATGAAGGCTTTTATCAATCACATTTAATTTGGTGGCACAGTTTGCGAGTCAGGCATCAGGGTGCTGAAGAGGAAACCAAATACATTTGTAGTTTTTAGCTTGGAAAACCCTACAAAGAGCTTAGGAAAAAAACCCATCAAACTTGTCCCTGCATCTATAGAGATGCTGCTGGAAGTAAAAGAAAAAACAATATCTGGACTTGAGAGGGAAGAATGTGTTATCCCATCACCCAGGTAAGCATGTGTTAAAATGCTGTAGTTTAAACAAAAACAAAAGCAAAGCAATAGCAGAATACTGAGAAGGCCCTGTACTACACTGAAAAAAAAAGCCACAGCCACGAGAATAAAAGGTTAATGTTTATGTTTAACATGTTGCTGCTCAGACTTTGACCACCAGCTTCATCAATTTTCTTTTCTCCCTTGTTCAAATGCTGCTTTCGTTTTTACAGGCTTGAGCTGCTGTAGTGAACAGCAACCATCTCCTAACAACATGGCCCGCTCTGACCCCACACCAGCAGACAGCCCCCGAGCTGGATACAGATAATTGGTATTTATTCTTTGCTACCAAGCCTCTGCCAACGAAAAGCATGTTTGAAAAATGCCTGCTCATGAAATGACACTGCAGCAAAATTACATGTTGGGCAGGAGGAGGGATGCTACCTTTCCTGAAGGAGATCAGTGCATGCTGGCTGTAAGAGCTTTATTTTCACATGAATTGAGCCTGATGTTGCATAAAAAATTTGTCACGTTGCAGTCCAAGATAAGGCAACCTCTCATGTACACCCATTCCGCAGCCTTAACATTTCCTAGGGAAAATTAATAAATAAATGCCATGGCCCGGCTTTATCCATCGCCAAAGACCAAAGATCAGTGGTCTGCTCAGAGCATCTGCGAGAGCAGTAACTGTTGAGACATTAAAATATGCTGTGTTTGCAGTGCCTACAACAACATGATGGTCATTATTAAGTTCTCTAGCTCGTAATCACAATAACGTTTATAGGCACAGAGCTTTTGAGAAAGAAAGTTATTTTACAAAAAGGACAGATTTATGCTGGCTATTCACAGCTATAACTTGGTTGTTCAGTTTATGAATGGCTAATTCCTTTGCAGGGTTAAGACTGAAGTTCTGGATATCTGTGCATATTCCCTGTATTTCATACTACCTGGTCAGTCAGCAACATCTTACAGTCTGCCCGGAATTTTAAGCTGCCTCAGGAACTGGCAGAAATCCAGCCTGTATTTTAGAAGTGCATTGATCTCTGACACACACACCAGGCCTACTGGATCTGGAGGATTGGACCAGGCTCCTCTCACAAAAACCTCTGTTACACAAATCCTGCAGGAGGGTCACAGGGAGTCTTCAAAGCCTCACAAAACTTTTATGGCAACGCCATTGTCATAGGAAAAAAAATTGCTCTTTATGAATTAATGTATTAAATTACTCAAATATTTTGTACTGGTATAAAATAAGAATTCTGGCCTATGTTGTGCTGAATTACTGTTTTAGTAATTCCTGAGTTCACTGTTTTGTGTCACATATCTGTATTTATTAACTTAAATGTAAGGAAACAAGAAATTGAGTTTTTCTTACACCAAGCAGGATAAATCCATGGTCCCTTCCCCAAAGTCAGAAAGTTCTGGACTCTTTATTATTGCCCTGAAACTCATGCAGTCCTTTGCACTAGACTTTAAAGGAAAAAGATATTTGCAAAACATCAGAGAAATGGCAGTATCCCAGGTAGGAGTTTACATGAGGCACAGTGGACTCAAACTCACGGGTCTTATTTGCACAGGCATCAAAACACCAGCACGCCTTTGCTGTCAGCCTCCTGTGCCAACCTGGCTGTCACCTCCTTCTCTTGTCTCTCAGCTTCTTTTTTTCCTGAGGAAATCCAAAATGTCAGGAGTTTTAATAAAAAGGCATATAAGTATTTCACTATGTCCACCAGCTCTCCAGCCCTAACTGAGTCACAAACCCTCCCTTCAACTGCATTCTTGCACACACAGGGACATCCTGCACAAAGCATGAAGTAAAGCTGGTGCAGCAATTTTTACTCTTTTACCTGGCTTCTTTGTTTTGATACAGTGCCATGAATAATTCCCAAATGGGGAAAAAATATCCTAGTTTGCTAATACTTCTAAGCAGAAAATTAATATTGGTAACAGCAGGCTTCACAGAAGCTCAGAACCTCAAAAATCTTGAAAATGTGGTGACATTTCCACCGTTCCACTTGGCTTTAGTTTGGATTGATAGGAGCTATCTGATTCTTCCTCAGAAGCTAATGAGTGACTGTAACGGCGAGTGAAAAGAAACGTGAACTGGAAAAGAGCCGCTCTCTGGTTTCTCCTCGTTGCTGTTGTCAGGGAAACAGCTTCCCCATCAATGGATGGCATGGGGTCAGACCAGCTGCTTCCTCCCAGGGCTGGCTCCCCGACATCACAAGGCTGCACTGAACAGATTAGAAATAAAACTGAATAAATGCACATCTCTCTGAAAAAGACCGGTTGAAACAAAGCTCAGCAGAGTTACGGATCTTCTAATTACGTCTTTTGAGCACGACACCACAAGAACTGTCTCTGAGAGACATCATAAATCCGAGATACCGACAAAACATGGTCATTAAAGATCCCATGCCATCTTTTCATAAGATTAAACACATTGTTAGTCTCACTGCCTTGGCTGTGCTCCAAGTTGAATAATTGCATTTTGGAGAACATACCTAAATTCCCCTGCCACTTAAACATGACAAGAAAGTTTTTATCGCTTCCTTTTGTAAAGCACCAGGGGTCATTGCTGGTGCATTTTAATGGCTTTATTGCCACCAAATGCCCGGGAGAAGTGACACACTCATTCCCAGAATGACACAAACAAACAAACTCATAATTCCATGCATAGCAAATAATATAGTCTGCTACACAAAAGTCTATTTCACATATGAACACACCAGGATTTGCACAAAGATGATAATAATAAAGCTAGACATGATTAATGAAAGATTAAAAAATTATGGAGAAGCTGTAGGGAACATGTACTAGCTACAATTTTTGATACACCCTGAGGATTTAGTTAGATTTAGTTTCTGACATTTCTTCAGGTCTCTACATCACTCATTATTACTTGGAATATGAGTTTAGTTTCTATTTCATGACAGTGTTCCGGGAACATACATTAAATTTTTTATTAAAAGCTAGTTAATTTTACATTTTGCCTCGGTCATCAAGAATGGCCTGTGATACAAGACAAGTAAATTCCCTTCCTGACCCCTGTCTGGGGGCTTAGAGACACAAAGGTATCGCCAAAACCTGGATAGCCTCCTTGTCCCATGGGAATCTCATGAGGTTTAAAAAGGCCAAGTGCAAGGTGCTGCACCTGGGTCAGGACAACCCCTGGTATCAGCACAGGTTGGGGATGAACAGATCAAGAGCAGACCTGCCCAGAAAGACTTTGGGGTGCTGGTGAATGGGGGGCTGGATGTGAGTTGGCCACGTGTGCTGGCAGCCCAGAGAGCCAAACGTGTCCTGGGTTGTACCCAAAGCAGTGTGGGCAGCAGGGGAGGGAGGGGATTCTGCCCTTCTGCCCCGCTCTGGTGAGACCCCACCTGGAACACTGCATCCAGCTCTGGGCTCCCAGCACAGGGAGGACATGGAGCTGTTGGAGTCTGGAGGAGGCACCCAAGATGATTCAAGGGAGCACCTCTCCTGTGAGGAAAGGCTGAGAGAGCTGGGGTTTTCAGCCTGGATAAGAGAAGGCTTGACATAACTGTGGCCTTCCAGTGCCTGAAAAGAGCCTAGAAGGGAGTTGGAGAACTTCTTACAAGGGTTTGTACTGATAGGCAAGAAGGAATGGCATTAAACTGACAGAGGGAAGGTTTAGATTGGATATTAGGAAAAAATTCTTTACTGAGAGGGTGGTGAGGCACTGGCACAGGTTGCCCAGAGAAGTTGTGGATGCCCCATCCCTGGAAGTGTTCAAGGCCTGGTTGGATGGGGGTCTAAGCAACCTGGTCTAGTGAAAGGTGTCCTTGCCTGTGGCAGGGGGCTTGGAACTAGATGATCTTTAGGGTCCCTTCCAATCCAAAGCAATCTGTGATTCAATGAAAAGAAACCATGGCAAAGTCAAAAATTAAAATAAACTGCTACATTTTTGACTTATTTACAATATTTATGTTTACATATTTGCTTTGCTCCTAGTGTTTAAATCACTTGAAATACAAGAACTGCTCTCTCATAAATTGTCCAATATAAGAAGTTTGTTTGTTTGCTTTCTTCCCCAGTAGACCCCCTACCCTGCTTTCATTCATCCTGCGATAGGAAATGACAGCAAAGTAGTCTAGACTTCCATAATTGCCAACAGGATCACAATCTGTCCCTGATTCTCCCTTTCTCTACTGTGACACATTCTGTTCTTTAACTAGGCACATGATGAGATGTAATTTGAATTTACAGCATGGAAAAGAATCCCCAAGCACATTAGAAACTCATCTGCCAACTGCACACAGTGATTGTTCCTCTCATTTCTGAAACACAACCACTTCTGCTGCGAAGCAAACTGACTTTTAATGGCATTGCAACTGTTTAAGACAGAGAAGAAGATAGACCGTATCCAGTGATAATATCCAAGAGATTTTCAAGCTGATCCACACTCCTTCAGTGCCTCTCCTGGAGCTCTTCCTGATGGTCTGTGGAAAGCTGCCTCAGTGTATTGTGCAGAACTCTTCTCCAGTTGTTTTAACCAGAATCCCAGAAGGTCTCTGGAAAGCAGAGGCTGCCTGTTTTATATTTGACCCCTGTATGGAAATGCTGCATCCAACCATAGAGGCAAAAAAAAAAAAAGATCTTTTACAAGATGAGAAAGTATAAAAAGTATAAATATAATGCATGAAGGAATATTAGAGAATGGCACAAGCTGTGAGATTATTTGTGTCTGACTTTCTGGAACACGTCCATTAGGCATCCATGAAATCTATAGTATTTTTCCCCACTTCAACAATTAACTGCAGGATATAATTTTGAAGTCCCAGAGAAACCAATTAAAAGGTGTTCTTGAACTGAGGCTTGAGTCACAATTAAGTTTCATAAGACTTTCTCATACAGTAGACTGAGTTATTAAAAGAAAGAAAAAGAGTCACCAGAAATGACATTTTACTCCCATTTTGGTAGTGGAAAATCACTCTGGTGTATGAATGGACCCCAAGATCAGTGACCACAGCAGAGGTAAGATTTGCAGAAATTTTCTATAGCCAGAAGAGGCCTTTTGCATATGTCTCACAGTGCTTCCCTCACTTTGGTGGCACACAGGGAGAACTTGGCTGCATGGAAGACAGGGTTTTTCAGGGAAAAAATTCCCATCATTTGATGGGAATGCTAACAGAGATGTATAATTGCACAGCATCTGATTTGCTTAGGATGCAGCAAGTTATAGAAACAATAAAAAATAAAGAAAAATAAAAATAAAGAGCTACAAGTCATTCTTCCCCCGAGGAAGCCAAGGTTTGAATATGTGAGGATTAGCAATAAACTGAGGAAGGAGCAGTGAGGAGAAGCTACACACTGAAAAATCAGTCAAAATAACAAATCCCTCTTTTGAAAACACAAAACCTACCACACTTGGCAGGAAAAAGTCTATCAAGGACTATGCACAAGACAATCTTTTACTGCCAAGCAGCAAAAAGATGTTTCCCCATCAGTGAGGACCTTTGTGCCACAGGGGGAACATCCCTGAGGGAAGCAGAGCCAACGACTTTCCATTGCACTGAGTTATGGCATCTCAGGGAAATGCTGAATCAAAGCTAATCCCAGCTATTTGTAGCCTGTGACTTGGAAACTGATGATTTTTAAGGCATGCCATTCTTGACTAAACAGAAACAAAGTCCCTCTAAGCCCATGGAAAACCAGATCAGCTTATGGTCTCTGACAGCTCCTCCAGTTATACCTCATGCTGTATTCATGCAGGAAAACATGCAAAAGGACAAACATGAATCTATCCTCAGACCTGGAACCCCTTCCCAGTTCCAGTGCCACTGCTGCTCTCAGACCTGGCTTTACCACTGCACCAGAGGTGTGACAGTGGTGGCAGAGAGATATCCAAGGCTGTAGGGTTCAGTCTGTTGCTACTGCCTCTGCCCTTGTTGTTCAGGGGACAGGACTGATTCTCAACCCATCAGCTTACATTTTACAGTCTCTTCATAATAACAAAAAATGATAGAAATAAGATTTTACATTGTCCAGGGACTTAGAACGAAATGTGACATTAAGAAATCTATCTCTCTACCCATATCTGAATCCTTCCCATAGGTTGGCTAATGAATTAAACAACAGGAGAAAAGGTTTATTTGGTACTTGGTAACTAAATTTGTAACAAGACTTGACATGGAATCTGCTTGCTAGAAAATGCTGTGTCATCCACTTCAAAAGAAATGAAGTCTGCGATGGTAATTTTTGTCAAGGTTTTAACAAGCCATAAAGAATATTTTAGCAGTTTCAAAAATATAGCCAATGCCTTTTTACTAGGTCATTTGTGCAATTTGCAAAATTCTCATTCTTACAATCCAGAGGTGAAGTGTGCCACTAATTCCACACCTTCTAGGTTGGGAAAGCAAATGGTGAAGAAAAAAACAACTGCAATTTGGCACTTCTTAAAAAAAAACAAAACAAAAACCAACTATTTTTGAATGACTAATTATTTTAGCATTACTTTTCTACAACTAAGCACAATGCAACAGGTGTTACATACTTTCACTTATGCTGTAAAAGTATTTATTATCTAACAATCATGTTGCAAACGCAGTTAAAAACTGCACCACACATGTGGCCATGAAAGTAACACCATAAAATAAATAATATAGTGCTAATATCACTGGGAAAGCAACCTTTGTGAAAGACTACTGATAGAAAATATCTTCATCATACTTTTATTTTTACTACAAAAGTCAAATAATGAATGTACATCTGTTAATTTCTGTTTAAAGCCTAAAACGTAAAGGCAGATAGTGAGGGCTCTATTCTGACTTGTAGATTAATCCTCATTTTATGCAACTGCTCAAGGAAAAACTAATTTTCCAACCTTCATTTTCTTAACTCCACACAAATAACCCCTGAGTAAATAAGAATGGCCCAAACATACAAAATTATCTTGGGATCAAATCCATACCAAATCTCTGCTGAGATTCAAAATATTTTATTTTCACTTTATTTTCATTTTTCTTATGACGCGTCTCATTTTAGATTTGCCCCCAAAGGAATATGTTGCTATAAATTACCTATTCTTAGAATACGTTCCATGCTAGAGAAAATTAAAAAGTCCCAAGAGAAGTTGTGCTGGGATATTTTCACATGAATTTTCTATAGCCTGGAGGTTTAAATAACAGCTGAAAATGTGTAGTGTAAAATGGGTGGAGCTTCCAGCTCCATGTTGGAGAACTAAAAGGAAAGTCATGGATTCACGTCACCCATATGCTATTCAGCAGCCTTCTCTGGATGAGGTTTGGAAATTCCTCAGCACCAGGAAGCTGACTGTGGAGCCTACCTACTAAGAGAGAATGATAAACCTTCCCCAGAAAGCCTGGTGTGGCTCTAAATTTAAGTCTTGATGTAATGCTAGGTCTCTGAGGTCAGTGAGGTTTAGAGGAGTTGCATCCCAGGTGTCCACCTGGACTGTAGGAAAGGCCTGGATTCAGACTGATTTAATCTGCTGGAGCTTTCTCTGTATTCCACTCCCACTCTATTTGAGATCTAGAGTTATCCTGGAAGGTTTTAATTACCCAGTAGCAGTCTAAGCAGATCATCTTTTCCCAGTATTTAAATAACACTTTTTTATCTCCTTTTTTTATTGTTCCTGAGTCTCATTGTACCTCAGCACTGATATAAAGCACAGCAGTTATACCCTAGGGATAGCAGATGTCTCCATCCTGCACCCCCACCACATCCTTGTGCGGCTTTGTACCATGGGTACCATCCCTCCATTCTGTGAGATTTAACAGTATTTTCCATGGATGGATTATAAATTTCTTTTTTTAAAATCACAGGGGTTTTTTCCCCCATTTCTATATCTCTAGCTCTGAAATATCAGTTCTAGTTTTCAGATCTCAGAGGTCAAGACCCATGCTAATCCCCTAAATCAAAATTTTTTCCTGATTCTTAAGAATTCCGCTTATGTTTCCCCACTTTGAAAACTTGGCTCAACTGTCGAAAATCACGTTAGAGAGTTACTGTTAAGAACGAGGGAAATCCTGGTCAGTATCTCACTCTCACTCAGTCTTTCCCCTTGTCATACACCCGCGCACCCACCCACCCTCATCCCCAGAATAAACCAGTAATATAGAAATACCAACCACCTCTACAAGACAATGAAACAAAGCCTGTTTTACAGGACCATCACCAAATGAGAGAGACTTTTTCTAGTGAAATTGAAGATTCAAAGCTCTGATATGAATTGACCCATCCCACAATCAAAACAGGACTGAGAGAAGAGCAATGAAGACAAAAAAGAAAAAAGTAGAAAGTGCTAATGCAACAACCAAGAGGCAGAGCACCATTTTCTTTCTCCCATGTGCTGTGGTGAAATTGAAAACATTAAGATTGAAAAGAAATGGTGCCCACTGCAAGGCACTGGGTGCTGTGGACAGATGTGTTGAGCATTGTTACTCAGCAATAGAAACCGAATATGAACCTCTGGCTGCTGCTTTTTGTTAGCATTGCTCCCACTCGGTTTCTGTTGCAGAGGGGACTTGGACTCATTTACTTTCTCTTGCTTCACTCAAAAAAATCAGTTGGATGAAAGGTGATTTAAACTAAAAGTCAAATGAGCCAAGCTGAAACAAGAGTTCTGATAGTTCAGCATACACAATTTCTTCCTCTGTATGAGAGAAGCATCTCGCAGAGCAAGCACAACATTTAACATTAATGTGTCTACGCTGCAGACTGCAGTACGCTGTCAGACCAGAGCTGGCTTTAAACTTGTTTTCCAGCTGCTGGAGACAGTGGTGTCGTGGTATTAGAGAGCTCTGGAAGAGTTATTTCACCATAGTTCTCTTAACAGACAGAGCCCAAGAACTGCAGGGTAAGATCAAGAGGCTGCAAGTCTGTTCAAATGCCAAGCAAGCAGGTCCTTTTTATAAACAGGGAATTTATTAACATGCTTAATACATGCAGCTGACAAATATATTATTGTTTCCTTTACAGCGGCATCTAGAGAGGCCTTTGGCTGAGATAAGGACTCCCAGCTGTGCTAAACATTATGTAGGCACAGAGCGAAAGACAGGCTCCATTCAGAGCCTGCATTGTACGAAGGCACTGTGCAACTGTGGCTCGGCTCTGCCTGTCAGCAACACTGCACTTTAAAGCCTGGATTTCTCATCTGCATCTTGGAGCAATGACTTAAGGATTCCACGTGAAAACACTGCCTTGCCAACCTGATGCTCTGTTATACCCACCAGCCCCCTAATAACTGATTTGGATGGTACATTAGTTAAACACAGGGAAAGCCTAAAATCTGTGTATTTCTTTACCACAATATTAAATACTGTAACTCAGGTTACAGGTTACAGGCTAGCCTATTCTGCTTTACACAGCTCTGTGTAAGTCTTCTATAATAAACCATGTGATGACTCATAAACATCTCAAACATTTCCCTGGGTGCTCAGTATTTTATTACATAGATGTCAATTATGTTTGAGCAGCAGACTGCACAAGCCTGAACAGTCATCTATTATATGAATGCTTCCATTGATTCCTTTACTACAGAGTGTTATGCTTTCATATATCATACTGAATAAGATTTGTTTCCACAGGCATTGGGGGTAAACTGTTGGTGAAAGTGCTTTCACAGGTTACAGGCACCACCACTGTGCTCGACCTTACTCAAAGATTTCTCAGGCTTCCAATAATACATCTTCCCCTCACCCCAACCCCCACGGCCTTTTTCTTTTAAAGCAAACTTTGCTATGAGGAAAAAAAATAACCAATTTTACAGATATAAAGTGATAGTCATTGTGCTCAACACAATTTAACAGGATTGACTTAAAGAAAGGAGCTTGAAAATAACCTAGGATGAACAGCAAGTTCTCCTCTAAAAATACCCAGTTCATGGAGCACTCAGTAATGAAAAGCATCCAGCTCATGCAGATGTATACAATACAGGACCTTGAGGTACAAAACACACTGAAATCAGATAATGGCCTGGATATTACAGTGCTCTGCTCTTAAAAAGAAAATATTCAGAACCGGCTTCTTCATCAACAAGAGACGTGACATTTCTAAGTTACATGTTAGTGCAACATGGTCAAGGTAACACTGAAACCACAATATTCAGATATCTGTTCTTGAAACACTGACATTTATCACTCACAAACGTCTCATGCCTGTTTTTAACAAGTCAGGGGCTGTTGACTGCCTCCCTGGAAGAAGTAGGAATCCCTGCCAGAGCATCAGGCACCAGGCAGGAACTATGCCCCATGAGGCAACAGTGAGAACGGAGCACACACAGTCACAGCGTTGTCACCACTAAAACCCCTGCAGAAGCCTCCAAGAGGTTATAGACAGAGGCCCAGGAGATCTCCTGGACTGTCCATGCCATGCCAAGGGAGAGGTTTCTCTTCCTGGTCTGGCTACTGACTGGGTGATCAAGGGATTCTGTCCTCTTCCTCTGAGCTGAGTCTTCAGCTGTCACTGTCACCTCAGCACCTTTCAAAGATAAATTAACAATTTAATGGGTTCATGGGCTACTCCTGTTAGGTCTTAAACTTAGCACCTGGTGCAATGGATTGCTGCCTGAAATATGCAGCAATTTTGGCTCCAGAAAACTAAAGATTTCCTATCAAAGGGATTAGAAGGTTAGACCAACCCATATTGCCCCTCCAAAAGGAGCTGCTAAGGAGAAACAGGAGCATAAATACCACAAAATTACTGGCAAGTGGGGCCAGGAATATGAAGAGCTTGAATGAGCCTTCTTCCTCTACTTATGGAGAGATAATGATGGTCTGTTCAGACTGGGGTAAAACTGGGCTAAATGAAAGTCAGAGAAAAGCACAAGATGGCAGATGGGAACTTCATTTTATATCTGGGAGACTGAAACAAAATTGATGTTTTATTTGCATGCATTTGTAGCCTGCAAGCCTGATGAGAGGCATACAATAGAAAAAATATTTAATCACTGTCGTATTTTTGCCTGACTGATCTGTCTGACTTCACTAGAATGACATGGTTTGTTTTAAATGTCATTTTAAAGTGGAAAAAAATCTTTTTTTCTGTAGGTTGCTTTGAACTAACTGAGGCTTTGGGAGTGAAGTCTACTACTAAATAACAATTATCAAGTCTTGTCCAGTGTCTCCTGCACATCCATGGAGACAGTCTCTGTATTGCTGACACAATATACAAAGCTCTTGGAACTATCACTCATCTATATGCCATAGCCACCTTCCTGCTGCTTTTTTGGGTTCTTAGTCTTCTTCCACAAAAAAATCCCAAATCATCTCATATTCACCCAGCTTCCTTTCCCATTTCTCAGACCACAATTTTTAAGTTGCCTCCCCAATACCAATATTTACTTAGCTTTTCCTCACAGAACCAGTCTCAAGCACTCACAGGTGCTCCCCTGCTGTTTCTTCACATTTTATCACTTCATCTCCTGTAGCTGTCCTGCCACAAATTATTTTCTGTCTGCCTTTTCCATCATTGCTTTATTCTGTCTCAGTCCATTGTACCATTAACTCTATTGACACCTTTTTTTGTTTGTTTTTTGCTTCTAGAAATATCTTTGAGCTTGGCCGGTGTCTCCAAGCCCAGCATCCACAGCAGGAAAAAATGTTTTCCCACTAGAGAGAGCTCAGCTTTATCATGGCTTGCCTGGTCCATACAAATGATAAAAACAATGTATGGCCACTGTGCCTTCTTAGCATTTTGAAAGTAATACACAGAAGGCAAAAACTCATGAGACAGCTTTCAGGAGAGATTGTGAAAACTCGGGTTTTGTTGGTCATAAAGGCACTTTTAGAGGCTCCACTGGGCCAAGGTGTTGCCTGTCATGTTCTCCCCTGCTCCGAGTGATGTGGCAGTCAGTTTTACTGAAAGTCCCTGCACGGCAGTCTGCAAATACTTTATAAAGCCATAAAAGCCCAGGCTGGAAAATGCCAGATATTCTTTACTCAGCTTGTTTCTTACAGCTGGTCAAGGCCAGGCTCAGTTCTACCTCCTCCTCCAGACACACAGAGATGACTCCTGCTGAAAGACACATGGAGGCCAGCAGTCCCGGAGCATTCCAACAGAGCTGAGAAAGGGCTGGAAACAGGGAGAGCTGCCCAAAGCATGGATCAACAAATGAAGTGGTTGAAGATGCATGTCCTCATCACATCTCCCCCACACAGGAAAGAACAAAGCATAGGACCACAACAGTTAAAAGGAGAATCATTTGTATGAGAGGTATGAGATAAATTCTTCCCTAAGGAATCAGATTCCATGCATGTTTCTGCTATAGCATTTATACCAAGAACAAGCAAATCACTTAAAATCAGTTGTTTGCTGAGGAGTCACTGAGATCTACAAAGTACCTAAATATCTTTGCTTGCAGTGATTAAGTATGCAAAGAACTTGAGGAAAACGTACTTAACTGTGTGTGTCCATTTCCTTAGTAGTCACCTGAAAATTGCTGGATCTAATTGCCAGAAATTCTGAGTACCCACAGACCCAACAGACAACCACAAAAACATTATCTCACTTCTGTAAACAGATGATGTTTCATACTGGTTGAATAAACGACCAACAAGTGAAGGTGGGCCCTTCCTGCATTCAACCTCTTCTCTGAATTCCCGGTCTGTAAAACAGGAACTTTGTCCTGACTTTACCCCCAGGTTAATTTGGAGATAAAATTGACATCTATAAGGCACTCAGACACTGCACTGAGGACCATCATGGACAAATCTATCCATGGGATTATTAATAGTTTTTCCATCATTGTACATGTCCTCATTAATAAGTAATCAAGCGCTGTTCACCTTTTCTACCAGAACAGAAAGAAGTCGTACGGGAGGTGTGATTAAAGGCTGAATCATAATTCATACACACAAGAGGACCACATTACAGCAGTCAGGGTATATTCTCCTTCAGAGAAAATCGAGAAATTTGGATAAAATTGTAGGGGAAAAAAATCACTTCTAGGAAAAACAGATCTTCTAAACTGCAGCTCTTGACTTGCTCTAACTTGGGCCTCCTCGTTTCTACTTTCTGTATACCTAGTTGCCCACAGGGAAGCTGCTGATAGCTTAGCTTGTTCTGAAGATACAGTGAACCATGTAGAAAGTGTAGTAACTACCTTGTCCTGTAATAGGTTGTGCTCACTAGTCCTGTTGGAACAGGAATTCTTTTAAAGGTAGCATATAGTGTTGCTGTAAGATATAAAAAAGATTTTCTATAAATTACCATGTCTTTAAAAACCTGCAAAAGTGCTTATTCTGCAAGAGCATGGGATGGGGGTGGAGGGAAGTTATCATGTGGCCAAATGTTCTGAATAACAGGGATCACTGCTTATGAGTGAGGAAACTTCTGTCAAGCTTCTGTAATTGAATCAGATTTTGACAATGTGAGGATACGAATGTGTGTTTTACAAATCCAGTAAAATGGCAAAAGGAAAGGAGAAAACAAAAATGAGCAACTCATCATGTCACAGAATGCAGTTTTATAGTGGATGACTTGGTCATGCAGCTGAGCATATAATTTATACAGGGTACTGGACTAGACTTTCTGAAACACTTAACTACAAAACATGCCTTGAATAAATCCAGATGCTTCCTGCAACCTAAACTGCAGTAAAATGTTGGATGCAGAGAACTGAGATTTTGGGGTATTTTTTCCAAATATGTTTTACAAACCCAGCACAAGTCAACACATGACTGTTGAAAGCAAACAACTCAACTCTTCCATGACTAAAAATGCATCAGCAGTGTTCATCAGACATTAAAAGCTCATGAGCTCTCTCCCACTGCTTGTGAGCCAAATGTGCCGGCAAAAAAAGGGTAGGAGATGAACATCTGTAATTAGGATCTGCCTTTCAATAAAAGGAATCCCAGATTCATGGAAATGGCACTGTGTGAACCAGCCACTGTCAGCAGTGCAGATGTCTGGACCCAGGCACTGTCGGCACGCTGGCTTATACAATGTACCTGGGTAGGATGTGCCATGGCAATTACGCAGCAATCCCACACACACTCGCAGAGTACAGTCATTTTGCTGACAACAATATTAAGGTTATTCGTTAACATAAAGAGACATCAGTGACGATCTCACTTCCTTGAGAGGAAGACTATAACAAGGCAGGGCTCCTCAGCTACTGCTATCAGGAATGGCCACACTGGACCTGGCCAAAGAGGACGAGGAATTGATGGGACTGACCTGTTTTCACAGAATCACAGAACAAGCTGAGTGGGAAGGGATCCATGGGGATCATTGAGTCCAACTACACAGCACCATCCCCAAGTCACACCTTGTGCCTGAGAACATTGTCCATTGTCCTTCTCGAACTCTGTCAGGCTGGTGCTGTGACACTGCCCTGGAGAGCTGTTCAGTGCCCAACCACCCTCTGGGTGAAGGACCTTTTCCTGATATCCAACCTAAACCTCCCCTGACACAACTTCAGGTCATTCCCTCGGGTCCTGTCACTAGTCACAACAGAGAAGAGATCAGTGCCTGCTCCTCAGCTGTCCCTCATGAGGAAGCTGTAACTGCAGTGAGGTCTCCCCCCAGTCTTCTCTAGGCTGAACAGACCAAGTGACCTCAGCTGCTCCTCACACGGCTTCCCCTCAAGGCCTTTCACCATCCTCATTGCCTTCCTTTGGACCCTCTCCAATAGCTTACTGTCGTTCTTATATTGTGGCACCAAAACTGCCCCCAGGACTTGAGGTGAGGCCGCCCCAGTGCAGAGCAGAGGGGACAATCCCCTCCCTTGCCCGGCTGGTGATGCTGTGCCTGATGGCCCCCAGGATATGCTTGGTCCTCCTGGCTGCCAGGGCACTGCTGGCTCATGTTCAACTTGCCATCAACTAGGACTCCCAGGTCCCTTTCCACAACACTGCTCTCCAGCCTCTCATTCCCCAGTCTCTCCGTACACCCAGGGTTGCCCCATCCCAGGTGCAGAATCCAGCACTTTCCCTTGTTGAACTTCCTATTGTTGGTGATTGCCCAGTCCTCTCATTTATCAGGGTCTCTCTGCAGAGTCCTCCTCCCTTTGATGCAGTTTAAAATACATTTTCAAGCGCTCAGCAAGAGCTTACATCTTTCTTTAAGAGCCAACCATCCAAACCTGGATGGTACAGTTCTCAAGACTATAATCTTGAGACTGAGGTCTTTGGAAGAGAAAAAATCAAACAAGAGCTGCTCCTATTTCAAGTTTTCAAGGAATAATTGCCATCCATCCTTCCCAATCTACAGCTTTTATTTACTCACGTGCTGACTGCACACATGAGGAATCTGCAAAGAGCAGATTGATATTAGATGCCAAACCTGATATGAAGGCACCACATGCATCTGAGGAAGGATAAGTGTAGTAGAATATGCTTGAAGAAGAATTCTGTAACATGTGAATTACATAAAGGACTCATACCTGCCTCTGAAGGCTAATAAACACGCACAGTCTGTGAATGACCTCCACTCTCTCAGTGTTAGCTGCACTATGTTCTTGCCTCTGACTTGACAAGTTCTTTTTTGGAGTGTCAGTTTTCCCATACATGCTGATTTTCCATCCTCCTGACTAGTTCTGATGGCTTGTCCCTCCTGTTACAGCTCACACTTTGTTATTTTGAAGACCCTTGCTGTGAGGGGTCCTTGGCTAGGAAGGACACCATGGCTATAATGACATTTTGCTTTTTAGTATCCTCACCCATAAAATAGAGATAGTTCAGCTCAGTGCTCTGTAGTTCTGTTTGTTTGGGTTACAAAGGCATCTAGAGCATCCAAGATAGCAGATAGGCGCTGTGAATCTTAATATTTTTATGTTTCACTTTATATATATCTACATTAATTCCCTTTGCCACAAAAACTGTTTTGAAGAGCAACTGTTCTTTCCACAAGAGCAGTTTCCATTATTCTCCACCTATTTCCTCCTACTGAGAAGCTGGTGAAGCTGGTGAAAGCAGACATAATCGCAGGTATCTTCCCAGTAAAACATCAAGAACGAGGAGTTAAGAGCAGTTCCCAAGAACCTACTGTTCAAAATTGATATGTATAAAATCTTCTTAACAGTAAAAAGCACTTTTTTTTTTTAACAGAATAGAAAGGTCTCAGAGAAGAGCTTCACAGTGTATAATTCAATTTCTGTATCAAAAATGAAAAGCAACACAAACACATTTTTTCACTGTTCAAGATACTGTCATAGACCCCACAGAAAACAAATTTTCACAGTATCCAAGATCCAAACGTGGAAGAAGCCTTCATTCTCCATTAGCCAGAAAGACTGAATGTGGCAGTTTGTGCCTCACCTTTCAAATTCAGCTATTTA
Source organism: Gymnorhina tibicen (assembly GCA_013399875.1). NCBI lineage: Eukaryota > Metazoa > Chordata > Aves > Passeriformes > Artamidae > Gymnorhina > Gymnorhina tibicen. The sequence continues at coordinate 236,602 of VXAZ01008442.1, read as the reverse complement.
TCTGTGCTGGCAAAAATAAAGAAGCTTGAATGCTGTCTCCTGCATCACATAACCCTCTACACCTAACAGCATTACCATGACAAAAAGAGTACTTATGATTCCTCCTACACAGGAGTAGAGGAAGAAAACTTGTAAATTGGCAGTGACATCATCTTCTAGAAAGTGATTCACACTTCATGAAACAGCAGGGAAAATGAAATTTACTCCCAACCACCACAAAGCTCTTTCACTGAATCAGTGTGTGGCAGAAATGATAGTAGGAGACATAAATCCTTTCTCTATTTTCGAAAGACAAGGATTGTGTAATGAGCTAGAGTGCATAGAGCAAAATTACCATATACTGTCACTGAAATATATTTCCCCTGTGGTTTTGCCAAAAAAAGGTATGAAGCCGGGATAGAAAATAAAACAGGTGATGCTGGAGGCAGAAAGTGGATTAATACGCATCACCAGCGATATGTGACCGGCTTACAAAACAGTGCCTTGCATGACTGACGGCACCAGAAGATGAGCTGTTTAATATTCTCTCTGAAGCTGCCCTCTCCTCAGAACACAGCCACACCTGAATACACTGCAACCTCCACATCCCCTGCTCTGCTGACAACGTGCTGAGGAAGTGGAGAAAATTTTAACACGTGGAGGATAACATTTCCCTACATCTCTCTCTCTGAACCCTGCTGGACCCTGACAAAAAGAGATATGAAATAATTGCCTAGTTTTCCTACAGAATTCCTCAGATGTAGCTGCAACTACTATTTATATTATAGCAGTGCTCATGATGAGCAGATGTTTGCAGAAATATATGAAGGATCTTGCCTTGCCACAGACTGTGGTTGATTGAATTACATGACTTCTAGGCTGGTGTCATTTTCCATCCATGGGTCAGAGCATTGCAATCTCCAAATAAATTAGGCATGAGCACCACACAACAGGAGAGAACTCTAAAAAGTTGCCATTTATGAAGATAAGGTTGCCTCCACTCTTGCAAATCTACCTTCAGCTAGAACTACCACATGCTGAAAAGAGTGATATTTATCAAGCTCTGCAGAGAAGACAAGTCTGAAGCTCCATTTCTGTGTTGAAGAGGAGGAAACAAAAGATTAGAATAGCTGTAAATGAAGTAACACACATTTTTCCTCTTAGCTCCAATACTTTGGTCCAACGCGACAGAAGGACCCCAAACATGCAAGAACATGTGACACTGCTTTGGGCCAAACCTCAGCAAGCAGGTTCTGAAGGCTACCGTACAAAAACAACCATGATTTTGGCAAACTTTTAACCTGGACATTAGTCAAAAAGTTTACAGAACTCTGAGAACCAAACTGGGCACTGATTCAAGTAAGCTAGACCTTGAATACAGTTTTGCCACAACAACCATATGAATTTTATTGTTTCAAGCAATTTTTATGGAAAAACCCAGCTGTACTGACAGCTCTTGTCATGATTCAGTGTCGTTTTTGGAGTACTGCATTGACAAGCTGGCAACTGGCCACAAGCACAGGAAGAAAATAAATGAAATGTACCTTCCTGTTTCCATCCAATTTTGGAAAAGGCACTTGCATGGCGGAACGTGGTAAGTCAGCCCACACCCACTACAAGTTTCTTTCTTCCACTTTTTAAATCAAATACCAATGTTAATAATGTAAGGCTTATATAAATAATTGGTTCATGATAACCTCCTACACAACTGTAGCTCCGACAGAAAAATTAAATGAAAACACTATATAAGACACATATTTTTGTAAGAGATGCCTAGGAAATATAGAAATTAATCTGAGCTTCTTATGATTTTAAACCAAGCTGTACCTCTCTTGATGCTGGAAGTAGAAAAGGAATAATGTGAGCATGATTCTTCTGGACTGGTCAGTCCTTGCAGGAAGGGTTCTCTGTTCATACAACACTTTTCTAGGGTATAAACTTCTCCTGTGGGATATAAACTTCCACTTGTTCAACAAGCACTACCCAGCATCTGACTGGTGCATTGTACTCCTGCAGGCCTTACTATGTTTAGACTCATGCAAGAATCCCTTTATTTCAATAATAGTTGTATTATGAGTAAAAGCTTATGTTTGTTTACACAGTTTTAGAAGTTACTGTAATAGATATCCTCTGCGATTTCATAATATTTTTTCAATAGTACTAAAAAAACAACCTAATAATTAATAATGAAACAGTCCCGTAATCCATATTTTACTATTATGCAACTGTAGAAGTGGAGTCTCCCTGATCAATAAATGGATAAAAGGAGAGGCAAACCAATTAGTGCCTCTTCTGGAAAACAGCTTCTCCCTCCACATACCTCTCCCTCCTCTTAGAGTGGAAGTATTTGCTCTGTCTCACACTGCTACTTGCCTTTGGTGACCCAACGGTGGAAGGATCACCAGCGGCCTTGTTGCCATTTTTACTGGTGCTATCAGAGTGCAGTAAACCACTAACCGTGGCTTTAGTAGCAGTTGGATTTGTTGGGGTTTTATCTTTTTGGTTTTTAACACCTTTTGCACCTCAGTATCAAATCCACAGAAACCAAAACCTGTGCTAGAGTACTTAAGTGCACAGCATGACAGTTCAAATGAAGCAATATTTTCCTACAGCTTGGAAAACACAATATACCTATCACTCTAATATTTACCACTAATGAATCCTCAAATCTAAACTGCAATGTCAAGGTCAGCTTTTTTTGGAAATGTCAGGCCCTACAAGGAAATAACATAGCTAGAGGCAGAGGAATGTTTATCTAGAGATTCAAGAGGATGGTAAGCCATCCTTTAAACAAAGGATGTATTTCAGGATTCTGGCTCAGTTCAAATTGTCACTAACACAGATTTTATATTAATAATAATAAAATCTCAAAAAAAAAAAAAAAAAAAAAAAAAGCAGGCTGATCCTTCAAAGGATAGTTTAACAAATCTGAACAGGTTTCTGCTTTGCTGTTTGACAGCAGTGATGTCACATGTAGTCCTGACACTCCTGACCAACAGTCCTCCGGGAACTGGGGGAGACCAATAGGACAGGATATCCAAGGAAAGGACAATTTGCACAACTGTAACATTTCAATTCTCCATTTGGCACACAGTTGCAACTCAACACATAGGCAAAGCCATTGAAGGTGCACAGAATATTTACATTGTCTGCTAAACAAGATTGATAAAATTTCCTTGATACGATGTGGCTATCTTAATTTTTGACTAAAGGGTGACTTTAACCAATAAAGTCAATAGGATATTTTTACTGGAAAAGAAGGTATCAGTGTACATTTTTTTTCCTCTAAGGAGCAAAATGTTTCACTGAGTCCATTCGAAATTTTAAGAAATTACAGCCCCTTTGAGTACGTGTACTCTTAACTGTTGCTTCCCTTTCACTCTGTAGGAGTGACATATTAAGAAGATAACAGCTGCAATCACTGGTTATCAAAAAAATCACTCTCTAGGAGAAACTCTCTTTTAAAAGCAGCCATACCAATCAGCCTAGGGTGACACTTACAAGCAGACTGATCAAAAGAAAAATGTACAGAATCCAGTGCAGCAGAATCAAAGCAAAAAAATGTTGTCCTTTTGCAAGGAGGAGGATTTACATGGCTTCCCAACACTCTCCCTGGCAACAGACCCCTGGAGACTCCCATCAATAACATGTCCCAAAGAAGGAGGAAACCTCTTGGCCAGTATAACATTTTCCTCTGACAGTGGTAATACATCATTTTATTTGTGATGGCGACTGTTCCTGCAGCACTTATGTTGCAGGGAGCAGAGGTAAGACAATTCACCTCTTTCAAAAATTTTCAAGCACAGGAGGGTCTGTTCCAAGACAAACTAATGTAGAGAAATTGGTAAATCCCAACGTGCAGTTTTGCCAAAAAAAATCTAAATAGAGTATTTTTTCAATTTTTTTTAAAAAGAGAGAAAAAATATTTCAGTGTTCAGATCTTTTCTATTCAGCTTCTTATTCACATAAAAAATGAGTGGGCAGATTCAGTATGTTCTTTGACAGTTTATTCTGTTCCCAATCTGCACACAGTTCCGGCCCATCTTTCAGAAGGATGGATCAGACAAGAAAACAAAAAGAAAACAAAAAAAAACTTCTTCAGATTTGCAAATGTCTCCTTCCCATTTCTGCACTTCTTAAGACCAATTAACCAATTCCCTTCATTAGTAATGTAAAAACCCTCTTATCTGCTAAAGATGCACTTCCCCTACCAGTGTCATCCTTCTGTCCTCAGGGCAGGACCTTCCCTGGACTGGCAATGGCAGGGATCATGCCCCTGGAAAGGGTCATGTAATTCAACAGCAAAACTCCTGGCTCCAGCCTCTGCTCTTGGAAGCTGCTGCACAATTATAATCTCCTTTTAACATAATTACCTTGATAAGATACATATTCATCTTTGGGAGGATTATCACTAATGATTTCTTAATCCATCTGTTTCTTATTTCAAAACAAGGGTTGTTATCCAATGTTTTTACTCATTTTCTGGTATTTCAAATGGCTTCTCCAAAGTTACTGTATGGTAGAATCCATAACAGGATTTCTCGACAAAAGAGATGCTTTTTATATGCACAAACAACAAGTCAATGTAAAAACATACATCAATACATGATTTTTAAAACACTAAGCAAGGCTTACAGGTTTTATAAGAACCAGTAAACATGGCTATGCAACACTGGCAACTTTTTTATGGGCCTTTTTATGGACACTCGAAAAAACCCATCCCAAAAACTCGTATCAAAACAAACCCCACACACATATACATATATATTTGTTCTTTGCCTTGTAAAAGGTCTTCCCCTATCCTATCTCTCCTTGCTCCTAAACAGTAGCCAGTAAAATATAGTTACTTCACTGATTTGCAGGAGCTATTTTTCCCAGCTGGGTTCTTAAGCTGCACACTGCACCCTGTAAAAAATATTTAGTCTGATTTACAAAATCTATTTCTCTCCTTGGGCCTTTAAGCTGCTGTTGCAAAAGTGATAAAGGTGTTCTCATTCAGACTTTTATTGTTCCTGGGCCTCTTGCCACCTGTTTTTATTTTCTCCCTCTTCCACTTTCTTCCCAGCTTTTTTGCTCAGGCACCGCGCTTGTCCATCAGTTCTGATTCTGAGTAACAGAATCAAATAAGCTCATTTCTGCTCAAAAGTGCAAATTGTTGCAACTGTGAATGAAAGTGTTGTCCCAGAGACTAAAATCCTAATTCAATCAAATTTAAGTATGTTTAAATATACTGCTATTTAGCTTTATGCGCCAGCCAAACCTCTCTTCTGAAGCCATCATTGCTCTTTGATGTTCTGATCTTCCAGGAGTTATCCCCTTTGTCACTTGTCCCACTGCATCTCTGCCCTGGTGAGCAGGGCAAACATGCCAGCACCCTAGCAGAGCACTCCAATTCCTAAGGAAAGAAATGCAAGCAGTTTCTTTGCTTCAGTTGGAGTCTGATTCACTGAGAAGAAAAACAACAAAAAGAAGAAAGATGCCTAAATATTTTTGCAAGAAGCCTGTAAAAACCAGAGCCTACTTGAAGCATTCTTGCCCTGCCAACCTACTGAATGCATTTTGAATTGGTGCATGTGATATTAATTATGCATGTGGGTTTGTCCGTAAAATTCATGCTTATGAGTGAATATGCAACGTAAAAGCAGACATAGAGATAAAAAAGTTTAAAAAACCAAGAAGCTAACACTAGACAATTAGACATTTGTCCACGAAAAAAGTTTACTCAAAGCACACTCCATTTTTCATCAGATACATCTACCTCTAATGTAACCTCAGATAAGATAATAAATGTGACTTGGTATAAGTATCTTCTTTCTTAATATCTGTCCTCATTAATATATTCTACTTCAAAGCAGTGAAGTAGTTCACACAGAGTTCAAATGAATATAGTTTGATTTTGCAGAAAGTATCCTTTTTTTGAGTGTTGCCACTTACTTCATCATTGCTGCGTGAATTAAACATGAATTCATGATAAAATCATCAAAATGCAAAAACAAAGTGACAGTAGAGGGATCAAAGGCACCTTCTTACTTGCCAGAGAAATCAAAACAGCAAATGAATTTGAAGTGCACAGTGCTCGCACAATCTCCTAGGACAAGTGCACATGAAGTATGCAAAGAAACTCTTCATCCTTGTGTTCCAGCAGCAGAACTGAAATGAACAGAGGATGAATTCATTATTATTATTATTATTATTATTATTATTACTACATTCAGATGGGGTAACAGTCATCAGATTAGCTGGTGGCACTTCTGAAAGGCGCTGTGACAGGTCACCGAGAGGTTCACGCTGTCGCTGTGCGAGTTGAGTGGGCACAAGAAATTCACATCCAAGTTTTTCAGAGTGCTCTTAATCAGAAACACACTAACTGCATCAGTTTTGAGAGCACAGAAAAAACTATATTAAACTATATTAAACAGTTCAAGTTCACAGGCTGGGCATTCAAAATGAATATGAAGTGCAGTGTTCCAGGCTGGGCATTCAAAAACATCACTGCACAAAAAAATATGTGGTGTAGGACTGAATTTTTCTCAAGACGTCTCACTTTCCCCATGCTGTTCTCTGCTGTCTTCAGCTAGGGCACAGAGGCTCCAGGGATGTCGCTTGTAATATTATTTTATCTAATATGGAAGCTGTCCAGTCCACTTACTCATTTCACAAAGACGACAGACAAAATAGCATATGGTAATGATTTGCAGTCACAGCTGCCCTTGCTGGGATTTGAAAGGGGAAAGGCTCCGTATCCATTACTGCCTCTCTGAAAACCTCGTCCTCCGGGGTATAGAAATTGTCTCTTTTGTTAGTTATTATAATTCTCTGATTAATAATGATAGTTTTGATTTAAATACGGGCAAGAGAGGCTGCACAGCACTATCAGATCAGAACTGAACACAAGGCAACCGGAGGTGCAGTGCTGCTCTGGGGGGGGGGCCAAGTCCCATTCCCAGCCATGACACACACATCCCATCACCAGAGACACTCTTCAGATTTTATTAAGGTAGCTGCTGTGACCTCTGGTGGGGGCAGAAAGAGCGACGTGTCCCCCTGCCCCCTCCCATGGGCAGCCTTGGCTGTCAGGACAGGCCTTGATTTCCCAGCCAGGTGCAGCCCCCATATCCCACAAAAGCCCTTTCCCCAGTATTATGCTCCCAGGCTGCTGGACCTGGAGTACATCAAGCAATGAGGAGAAAGTTAAAAAGATTTTGCATGCCCTGTTGTCCCCTAATTATCTGCCATGGGCCCAAACATGATACTATAAATGGTTGAACTATGAATGTTATTTATTTTAAGGCATGAAGGAAGGATGACATGCTAATGTTTTTCAAAGGATGCTTCAAGGAATGGAAGAACCCAAGGCAAGCATTTCTAAAGTTCACCTTAATGTAGACTGTGCAATGCCCTTGAAGGATTAAGCAGTCTGGGCCTTGGCATATTCATCATTCTGCTCTTGTCACAGCACTTGATTGAATGTTTTTTCAGGAGGTAGAGATTAAATTGAACCAGAACTAATTGAAGGTATATTTAATAAAAGCATCATCATTGTAATGAGTATACAACTGCTACGCTAATGCTGAATAATGTTTAAGCTACTGAACAAGTCCATATTGTTTCACCTAATAGGATTCACTGATTACCAAATAATTAATTATACTCTAATTTTGCAACACTATGTGAAAATGTGAAACCCACTCATAAATTAATTAATTCTCAAGTCAATAAAAGAGACAAGTGTCTAGGACTTACAACTGCTTCTTCTGAAATCAATCAAGGTATTATCACTTACTTTGAGTCATACAGGATTGGTTTTGGTTCTTCAACCACTTAGTGTAGTTATTACATTTTAATCATGTGTAATACAAGTCTGGCAGACATGGGCAAACACTGAGCAGACAAAGCTGCTCTGAACCTTTTACTTGTCTTCAATTACACTGATGTCCCTTTTCACAGCTTCAAAACCCTTGCTTGCATTCTTTACCTTTTTACCCACCCTGTCACGTGCATCTCCATGTAGATGTCTTGCGCATCTGGTCAGGACACTGAGTTTGAGGATGATATTATTAACGTTACTTCCCATTTTCCAGTTCAGTTGCAGAAGCTATTGCCACACTGGTTGTGAAAGCTGCTTACAGAGCCAGGAAAGCAAATATCCTAACAGATTAGCTCTTAAAAATCAAGTATTCTTGAAAACAACAACAAACAAACAACCCCACAAACAAACAAATGAAATGAATAAAATAAATAATCTACAGCCACAAGTCACAGTATCCATCCTCATTCCTGGAAATAAATTTCTTTTTTGCAGTCAGAGCTTGAATTACCATATGCTAGATGTAGTTCAAATTTCCTCTTCCACCCTTTTTTACTCTAAGGAAAAGCAACAGCTATTGGGCCCTTTCATGCAGACCTGGCATGTACAACCACAGAGATTTCTGTAGTCCTTCCAAAACCAACCCAGCTAACAAATGTATGAGAAAAACAGGAAAACAACATTATTCTTTAAATGGCAGGGGGTAAAAACTTTTAGCTCTCCCATTTAGGCAAAGAAATTCTCTGATTACCATTATTCTTAAGCATACAGAATTGGCACCAGTCTTGACCTCAGTATTTACAATTAATAATTGGGCTTATTCCATCACCCCATCACCCTATGACATCTACATTTAAACTGGTTCTATTTCCCATTTATGCTTATGGGTTTTAAACTGTTTAGTCAAATACATTTGTAAGATATTGGCCAGAACATGGGCTACAGGAAATAAATACTCAGCAGGTTTCAAAAGTGATATGAAAATACCATTTCAGGGGCCACCCAAGAGTTTTAACGTGACAAAGGGTGTTGCCAAATGATGCTACATTCATTTAATTTCTCTAACCATGTAAACCAAAAAAGCTTTCAATCCAGCCTTTAAACAAGCACTTGAGTTCCTCATTCAATCTCACAACTCCTGTAAAAACTCATTTTAGGGTCCCAAGCATTTAAAAAAACAAATTAATATGGGAAAGTATTTGCTGGTGATCTTTATTTCTCCCTCCACAGATTTTAAAGGAAATTCCAGAAAACCTTCAAGTCATCTTAGAATCATTATGGATATCAGAGAAACTTTAGAATCCTGAAAATTGCTCTCCTTCTGCACTTCAACACTAGCAAAAAGCCATTTGGCTCCCTTCTACATGGCTAACTTGCCTTAATTAAAGTATGGAACAGAAACCTGAAAAGTTAAACCTTGCTAAAAATGCCCGAGCCAAGGGAATGCAGCAATCAGTGCTACACGAGTTAGACAACAGCTCCAACATCATGTATGAACACTGTACAAACAACTCAAGTACTTGTAAACTATCATAAAAAGAAAAAAAAAAGAAAAAGAAACCAAAGGCCCTGAGCCCCAGAAATCTCTGACATGAACAAGCCATGTTTTAAGCACATCTTAAAAGATAAGTAAGAGAAGAGATATTTCCCAGATGTAGAAAAATGACTCAGATTTCTGGATGTCTCTCTCCTTCTGGTAGCTTGACACTTCTTTTTCATTTCTAACATCACCTCAGTCGTAAGTCAAAAACAGACAAGCGGCGTAATAGGTGGCAAAAAACATCTAGAAGGTGAGATAATGCCAAAGGAGTGGAGCTGGGTATGGCAAATAGCCGTTAAGGAAGGCAAAAGGAAGTGAAAATGGAAATAATCAACTCCAACCTGGCCCAGAGAGCAGACAGAAAGCAAGGGCACTTGCAGCCTCTTTGACTGCCCTGTTCTGTACTGACATCACAACAAAGGAGGAGAAAAAGGCAACTGATGAATTGTTTTCTTTTTTCCTTTTAAACAAGAAACTTTGTAAATTCACCTGATTCCTCCCTCTTATACTGGCCATAGAAATTTTGAACCAATGTCTCTGCAAGGTCCACTAAATACTTAGAGAAGAGGGAAATGAAAAAATCATCATGGGTTTCTTACTGGGGTCCCAAAAGAGGTTGCAATTGTCTTGGGTTTTACAGGCATTTGCCCAAGACAAGTGTGTCCTAAAACATTTATGATCCAAATACCTGGAACATAAAGATTACTACACCCACCTTAAAGTGGGGTAATTCAGTAGTTATCTGGAGTCTCAGCAGCAAAGCAAAAGTGGAACAAGTTTCCTGTCTCTATTAAACCATCCTTCCTCACAAAATTGTTCTTAATTCTATTATTTCCCTTTTTTTCTTCTGTTCCCTCCACAGTCTTAATTGCACTAATTAATAGTAGGAGATAAGTGTATTAAATTACAGTTTAATTAATTAAATGTTTAAATGTATAATTTACAAATGCAAAGAAATTGTCCTACAAGGCAAATACTTGTAAGTATCCTAGAGAAGTGAGTGGATTCATGCTACCTAACAGAATTTTTCTCTTCTGACCCAACCTCTTTCCCAAACTGCTGTTTTATTTCCTCTCAGTCCATGAGATATAGAGCAGGGGTTTACAATGGCTAATGAACAAAATATATGGAGCCTGATTCTGTACAGGGGGAGCAAAGTGAAATATCTCATGCACAGGTCAGGGACATGTGAAAAGGAGTCTAGACTCTCCATCATTGTATCCATAACTCAGTTCATTCCCTATAGAGTCCCACTGAAGGCCTGTGGAACTCACAGCCATAAAATATTTATTGTAATGCAGAGGCACCGAGAAGGTCAGAGGCATGCATTTGGTTTAGCAGACTTCATAATTATTACTGGGGTTTTTTTGGATAATTCACCTCTAACTTCTTGTTTGTTGAGTAAAACTGAGTCGTTGCATTTCCCATAACAGCTGTGTTCAAATTAATTGCAGACCTCTCTCTTTCACCTCTTCTCTCACGTCTCCTCACCTGCACATACGTGCACACACACACGCTCGCTCTCCCTCAAGCAAGCAGAAGGTTGGAATTACTTTGGGCAGAGAACAAGTTCCCCTTTTCGAGTTAAACCACACATGTGGGGCTTCCTGCTACAAAACCAGGTCCTATACAAAACCAGGAGCCACCCCATGTATTTTAATGAATTGCACAGGAGGAAGTCTACCCGTGCTTAAAGGGAGCAACATTCACTCCTTACCAATTAGGTTACATATATTGGGCAGTATATCATGCCCATGCTGATAGAAATTAGAAGAGCATCATTAATTCCACAATATTCATAGCTATAATGGATAATAAAGTATAAATAATTAAGGTAGGGAAGTAGCTTTGCTTTGTTTTAATTATCGAACTACTGGAATCACGCTGATTTACATGAAGTAGTTATCAACTCTTTCCTGAAAAAGAGAAAAATATCTTTGCAAATGTTAAGGGTTTAGCACACTTCAGACTAGAGCTGATGAATTCTCATGCCAAAATTTGCATATTAAGAAGACACAAAAGCAAGAACTGTGTCTTTAATGTGATGATGTGAAGGTACAAGTAAATGCATTTGATGGCATCCTTTTAACTCATTAGCAACTAATGCTGGGAGCAGCCTCCATGAGACCTTAGGCACAGAACATTTCACCTCCATGACTCTGAAGTTTGGCAAAGGTTAAACAAAAAAGAGATTTATAATCTCTGCCATGTAAATTTAATGACAGATGCTTCTCTCACCCCACTAAGACAGAAAGAAAATCCCTACATTGTTTATACTAAGTGAAAGAAAATAAGACAACCTTCTACATGCAGTTTGTCAATTTTGAAGGATAAAATTTCCTTTTTTCTCTCTGTCATATATGTCCTGCTGAATTATCCGTCAGAAATAGCATCTCACCCAATATTCCTTCCAATAACAAATTGTAAATTAAAATCACGTGAGAGTTGGCAGAACAAATTATTTTACTTTGCTAGTTTATCCATCTTACTGGCTCTATTTTGAAAACTAATTACTGGAGCAAATTGTGATTCAATACACAGAGGTACAATGTATGCAACAATTAATTGTTCCTCTCCCACTAAAATATTTTTCTGTAATGTAATGTTTTCACTGGTTTGTGACCATTTTAAATAATCAAGGTAAAAATACCCTACTAGCTGAAGCAATCTAGAAAACATGATTTAGGACTCTATGGATTGTTTAGATTGTTTCTGTAGAGAAATAATTTTTTTTCTTTTTAAGTCTACTCAAATAAGATTACTTCTTATTTGTAATTGTCCTTCAGCATGCTTAAAAAAAAAAAAAGAAAGCAGCATCTAAAATAGCACTATAAGGCAAAATGAATTTAGGAAACAGAAAACAATGCAAATGCCATTGTGAAAATTCTTTCATGAAAAATACTTGCCAATGCTGTAGGAAAAAAAAATATTTTACTTCTTAAATCCAACAAAAGAAGACTTAAGATAATGGAGAACAACCCTGTGAAATTTGGTCAGCTTTTTACATTTTTAGTAAAGTCAAAAACATTCTTTTACCAGAAATCAATAGAAATACAGATATACAGAATTATGTGTAATAAAGCTGCACCATTGATTGCATTAATAACTACAGACATTTAAAGACTTCTGTATAAAAAGAGCTCCTTCTCAGTTTTGTATAGAGCACACTGATTTGTGTCATCCACCTTCCTTCATTTCACAGACAAAAGTTTAATATTTTTCCATACCTTTGTTTGGTTAAGATGCTCCACCTCTAGGTTCTACGATTATAAAATGATGAGTGAAAATGCATTTATCACTTGGAGCACAAAGCTTTGTTAATTTCATTTTTCTCTTGAACTCTTATGAATTTCTACACACTAAGCTAAACCATACTTTCAAAGGAATTAAGGATCTGATTATCTGATTAATATCTCATTAATATCTGATTAAATATAACAATATTTTTGGCACAGTACATTATCCTATTTCTGTGTACACAGAAATGAAGGTACAGATCTGCATATATTCTTATTTATCTGTAGCTGCATGCACATTCCAAAATAACCAATGGAACCTCTTGTACATGTCAATTCAAACCTGTTTAGATTTAGATAATCACTAAAACCTAGGGGTCAGATATTTTGTGCTATTTCTCCAGTGTATCCAGGATGGATTTGATGACTCCAGCACTAGAGTGAAATTTCTGTTTCTCCTTGCCATTTCTTCCCTTTTACTTTCCATCTCTGCTGTGGACAAGTTATTTATATATTTACACAGAGATGTACCACTGAACATAAATTTTAAGTGTGGAAAATTTTATGGCTTTCAATTATTTTTCTTTTAAAAAATATTTGTTCATTTAAACCAAAACCAGCTCTTCTCTTTTCTGGGTCATCTTCAAGTTGCACTGTATTTGATTTATTTTTCTTTGAGGTCTGACTCCTAGTCTAAATTTTCCTCTATATTTTCAAAGTTCATGCCTGTGTGACTCCAATTTAAATCAATATCTAAACCCTATGGAATTAAGTGCTTTTGCAAATGTAACCTTTTGTGACAGAGTAACTGCGTGCTCTCTGAAGTAGATTCTGCAAAAACTTTGCAAAATCTGCAGTCAGATCCTTCTCACCTCCCTTTAGTCACCCAACTGGCACCGTGGGTTTCTATGCATGGTGTAAATCATCTTGAGTCACAGATGTTACAGAGAGCAAGGTAGTAATTGTGGTCCCAGCTAACAGAGAACAGCCATGCTCTTATCCAAGAACACATGGAATCCTCATGGCTTGGGTGCAGGAGGCATCCCACAAGATTAAATAGCTGCCCAAAGAGCAGAGGCCCCTTTCTGCTAATGCACACAGCCCAGAGATGTTCCTGTCACCTGCTTTTAGAGACACATACATGGTTTTCCTATTGGTTGATTGGTGTCTGTCACTCCGTATTTCCAAAAATAAAAAGCAGTTGAAGCCATCCTGTGTAGAGCATTTCAATTCTATGTTTTCTTGGGTAGAAGCAGGCGAAATGAGCTCTTAAATTGGAAGATATAATTGATACCAAAGACCTTACTCCCCATGAGTCTCCACCCTACCCATAATGATCCTTACTGAAATGATGCCTAACTAGAAATAGAGCAAGGAGCTAATATCAAGTACTGGCAAATTATTTCCTTAGGGAGTCACTTGTTACTTTTCAAAAAAAGTCATTGCCAAAAAGAAGCCTGTGAAAGTGAGGTCAGCACCCTTTCTGATCCGCCTGCTGGAAGGAGACATTTGGGAGCAGCCCGTGTTTCATTCCAGCACGCGGAGTGCCAGACGCTACAGCAGCCTCTCCAGAAGGACGAGGCACTTCCATCCAAAAAGCGCGAGAGACGGCCGCGCTCTGCCCACACAGAGCCTGTGGCAGCACCTCGGCAGCTCCCCTGAAACGCGGCTCTTTCCCTGCCAGTGGCCTCATCCCTGCCCCCACAGTCTGATGGAAAAGGAGAATGTGCACCTGGTGCTCAAGCCTAGAAGTCTGTCGCCTTGTCTGACCTCCAGACAGGTGACACTCCTCCTTCCCTAGCTGGGAAGACAAGGAAAACATTTATGAGACCTGCCTGTGACTTTAAGGACACCTCTTGCCACAGCAGCCATGGCCTTAGTGTGGTCACCTCCTGTGGCAGCCCTAAACGGGAAAAAAGTGGGAACCTGACTTATTGCTTTCCTGAAAGAGTGAGCTTTTTCTCCTGACAGCCAGCTCCCGCATTCAGCCAGCAAGAAGGCAAGGCAAGCTTTCATTATCACTTCTTGCAGCAAAGCAACGAGAAGGAACAAGCTATTTCCTTCCCCCCGGAGGCCCATTGCCATCCCTTAGTGGGGAGTAACAGGAGAGAAGGAGGAGGGGAGAACAGGTAAACATCCCTTTCAGCTCAGCATATCCTGGGATCTGATTTTCTTTCCTCTCATAAAGAAAAGTGCAGATCATCACTGACAAATAACAGTTACAGGGAATGAAACAAAAACCAAACAAAACATTGTCTTTTTTCTTAATTACCTTTCAGATTTCACTACTGCTTGGGCTTCCAAAAGAGCAGCCACGTTCCTCTGGGGCGCAGAGAAGATTCAAGCCTGCTTCAGACCAATACTTGCAGCTACCTTTAACCCAATGAGGCAACAGTTGTTTTCAGATGTACAAATGAGTTTAATAAGGGTCCCAGCAAGACTCTGAAATCGTGGTTGACTTGTCACACCTCCAGCCCCACAGGCTACATTTAGTTATTGATCTGTTTATTGCTTCCGCTGAGCGAAACACCTCTGTCAATCCACCTCTGTCAGAAGCCAGCCTGCAGCATGCAGCGGGCACTGTTATTACTATTTAAGTGATAAATGAGACATGCATTTCATTCTGCATGTTTGTGAAGCAGAAAATATTTTTTTTAAAAGCACAAATTCATAAGAAAGTC
The DNA here is from genome assembly GCA_013399875.1 of Gymnorhina tibicen. Classification (NCBI taxonomy): domain Eukaryota; kingdom Metazoa; phylum Chordata; class Aves; order Passeriformes; family Artamidae; genus Gymnorhina; species Gymnorhina tibicen. The sequence goes on along the minus strand of VXAZ01008442.1, from coordinate 221,359 downwards.
AGCAAGTTGCTTCCTTTTTTGTTTCTTGCTCTCAGCAGTAATCATATTTACTGAGCTCCAGGTGGAATTGCCCACATGAAACAAAATGTTGCTATTAAACTTTGGTGTTTTGGTTGAGCATCTTTGCAATAAATATTACAGAATTAAAAAAGAAAAACAAAAAAAAAAAAAAAAAGAAAAGAAGGAAGGAAAGTAAGGACTCATTCCAAGACTCCCTAAAGTCTGTGAGTGTCTTACTATGGACTTCAGTGAATGGTTTTTATATAAGCTTGGAAAAATACAAACATTTATCCCAGTCTTGGAGTTCATGTGTTGCTTGGCATTTCCTTCCTCACACATAGGAGCACTGCAGATTATATTTCTCTCCCTTGTGCACAGAGAGGGAGAGGCTTGGTCCTGCCTGGGGATGCCAGATGATCCTACCCCTCCTGGGGAAAGATATTTCAGGCCTCAAAAGAGCTGGTGTGCTGTCTTCACGGCTCAACCTGTCATTCTTCTCAAAGCCTTTATGGTGAGCACCTCAATCCTCCAGGCCCTAAAGGAGTGAGTCCCTGGCTGGCACAAGTGGGCACACACAGGGTTTACACCTCGGTGAAACATCCACATGCCCAAAGCTGAATGCATTTATGAGCCTTGCTGAAGTCACCTCCTTATGAGGGAGGCACAGGGGGGTGTATTTATTATTGTTTGTCCAGTGGCCCAGCAGATCCTGCACATTCAGTGCAGGTTTGTGACCTTATTAGAAGTTTTAAAAAGTGTTTCTTTATTTCATCTGTCTTGAAGTAGATGAAAGAGGAGACAAAGCCTGCTGGCATCCGAGGAAAGTTCTGTCTCATGATTACAGTCACAGCACATTTACATTCAACCCATACTTTCTTGCTCCAAATCATTCTGAAAAACGTGGAGAGAATCCAGAGCAACAGCAAAACCCCTCGGTAGCTTTTCCACTTTCCAAAGGGGATCAAGATGAGCGAAGAGCCTGTATTTCTTCCTGATTGTAACATTCTTCCTTGTTCACTGAAGACTCTCTTCCCACCAGAAAAGGAGTAATTTCCCAAGTTAATAATGCAAAAAGCCTGTTTCCATTTGCATCCATTGGCCTCCTGAAACAACACCACCTGTACCCTGCACTTTCTCCTTTCTTGAGGACACATTGAGGCAAGAGGACATTAAAGCCCTCATGTCAACCAGGACTACATTCAACAAGACAAGAGCCTGTGATTCTGCCCGGTGCCAGGCTTGACATGCTGGAGAGAAGGGGCTCAGAGCTGGGCTCTGGAGCAGGAGAATTTCTCCACAGGAGGAAGAGAAGTTGGGATCTGACCTTTCTGCCACAGTGCTTTCAAAAGCCACCTTTCCCACACTAAGGAACAGTTTATTGCTGGGTATTAGCCAGGATCACCAAAGTTAAATATGCTTGGTCAGGGATTTAGAAATTCTTCTAGTTGCAACAGCTGGACAATTTATTCCATACCTGCTCACTCACTCCTAAATAATGACTGACTGGTGCTCCCCTCACATTTTATGCTGAAACCGTACAACACGCTCAGTTTCCCCATCCCCTGGGTGCTCTTCCTGTTCCTGATAAAACGTGATAAACAGACTCTTACCTAACCTTGAGTCGACAAGGCCTTTAAAGTGTGCAATATATCATCCTTCCTGGGACTGAAAATGTGGAGAGTACTCACCTGCTTAAGCGAACAATCTAAAGACAAACTCAATCTGCAAGTGTGCCTTCCACTACTTAAAACTGATTTACTACAATTATTGACAAGGCTGTTACACCATACATGCTATCTTGCCACAAAAATCCAGAAACTATGACGATTCAATGTTAAACATTATTAACATTCAATATGCCCTGGATATATCCTGCATAATAGAAAATCAGATTTAGCATGGCACTGTTAAAAACTTTTTCCCCTTTGAGGAGTACTAGCCTAGTTTTTTGGGGTTTTTTTTAAATATAAGATAGAAATCCCAAAGTGTTCTGTTCCAAATTGTAAGAGAGCAGAACAAGAAAGGCTACACTGCATCTGCCCTCCAGCACCTCCATTACCTCCAGCAAACCTTTGCAGGGAGGAACAAGCAGATAGGGAAACTGCCTGAAGACAATTCCAGCACAAGGGAAGGAGCCTTTGGATGGAGGTGGAAGGAAGTGGCTATTTGTTGGGAGAAACTGCCATGAGAAAAGCAACTATGGGAGTGGGGAAGTCTATTAGATTTGAGAAAGAAAATGAACACATCAATTTGGGAACGATTACCTTCAGGGAAGGACTGGAGCAAGTGAGAGTAAAGGCTGGATCCAGTCTTTTCACTTTCAAGGTTCATTTCTCATACTCTCTGAATAGGTTGGTCCACAGATCTCCGAAAATGTGTTTCTGTCCTAAAATGTCCCAGACGTACTGAAGCAAAGCAGCACTATGCACTGCGGTAACAAGGATATCTCTCTCTCACACACATAATTCACTGCTAGGGATTTCATACAGCACACTCTAAAATTATATTTGTCATCTGTGATCTATTAAGCCTCCTATCTACAGCAAGCTAATGAGATTTTTTGAAAATTATCCCAGTTACCAGCTACAACCAGAACTATAGTCAGAAAGGATTACACCCTAAGTTGCATTCACATATATAGCACACACTGTTTGGATTAGAAAGCACAACAGGAACAATTTGCTGAGACATCGTGGTACCATGCCCAGATTATATCGTTTTCTAAGACACAATCAGGGAAGGAATAATCCCTTTCCCATGGATCTAAAAGGAAAACAAATTAAGAAAAGAAAAAACAGGGTTGGTCTCTGAAAGTCTGCAATATCCAGGACAAGAAAATCTCCTGGTTTGTGAAAGGAATGGCATAGGTGTCAGTTAGTGGCCATAAAAAGATCCAAAATAGAACTGAAAACCGGGGAATTTGCACCAGGGAAAGTAAAGAACGTGGAAATAGAGCAGGCAAGCCACAGGCTCCCTACCAGCATCTGAAAGCAAGATATGCATCTAATGAGGGTGGAGAAAATGGCCTTTTGTCTGCCAAGTGCATGGCCAGAGCAGCAAGAAACCTCTGAAGCAAACTCCCATTAATTTTCCTGTGCTCCAAGGAAGGCTTGCAGCTCCACAGCTGTGTGTTAATGTGTGGTGTGCAGGGACAGCACAGTAAGTCCAAGACAAAATACCAGCTAAAGCCAGGGGCTGGAGGGCTAGAGGCCAAAATTGCTGCTGAGGGAGGCACATACCATGAGCAGGTTTGCCTTTGTGGTGGGCATGGAGCTCTGCAGGAAGGGGATGCTAACACAGACCATGCCCAGCCCTCTCTTCTGTCACTGCCACCACCAGACAGAGGGACAGCACTCAGACAGAGGGTGACAGGAGTCACCAAGGCCAGGTACTGGGCAATAGTTAACCCTATTTTCAGGGCAGAAAAGCCAACCCATGAAATTATTCATTTTTTCTTCAGTTCCTTTGAATTGTTTCATTCTGATAATCTGAGGAGCTGGCAGTGCAGGAACCTGGCCACGAAGTTAAAATAGGTATTTGAGTCAACTTGCTGGCAGCGGAAGTGACCTTTTCCCTCTTAGCAGAAAATAACTACTTCTGAGGTTAATTTGGGTGCACTTATCAAAGATATAGGTTGCATCTGTTCTGCATGGCAAGCTCAGTTATCAATATTTCAGATGCATCTCTGCGGGGTATCAAGTAACACCTTGATCCTAAAGTAATTAAAATATCTACTGTTCAATTTTATTCTTCCATTATGAATGATATTATCCTTTAATTATGCATCCACCCAATCACCAGGTCCAGCACCTTCCTATTTCCATTTGCAAAAGAATAATTAAAAATTAAAATGGCTTCTTCTGGGTATGGAGACCCCCCACTGGTCCACTGCCAGGCTTTGCCTGGAAACTTCCACATGTTTGCTCAAATGCAACCTTTCTGCTTCACTTCTTCTTGATTCGCACTGACAAAATTGCTTTTTATCCTTCTGTGCCGTGTGAGCCTCTGAAATGTTTTACGTCCCCATAAGGATGAAACAGAAGTTGGTCTTCTCTGGTTTACATTTGGGGGAAAGGCAGCAAGAAATCTTTACCTCTCAAGCACACGGCATATAAAGCGCATGGGAAGATTTGCAGCCTGCTCCGTGCTGCTTCATGTTTCCTGTATCTCCACTTCTTTGGAAGGATGGATAGGGAAGCAGCGAGCTCTGAAACAGCAGATGAATACAGTCTGGAACAGACTGAGGCTGCTCTTGTCTGCTTGGTCTGTTGCCTCTGGAGGAACTAGACAATCACAGGCCCGCCTGGCGTCTGCTGATGTCTCCCAGGAGATGAATATTGTTGAGGAAAGAGCACAGATCTTCAACAAATTTATGACTCAGTTCATCCACTTCTACTATTCATCTGGATATTGTAATAACTCGACTTAAGTGTTACCATGTTCCTAGAAAGAGCACTTTCTCTCTTTGCCCTATCTGCAGTGCTATTTCAATACTATTTTTCTTGGTATTTAGGCAATCTCAGCTAACACAGCTATGACCTAATGTTATTAAAAATGCTGTCAAACCACGCAGCAGTTATATAACAATAAGATGTATCTTCCAGCCTTGCAATGCAGCTTCACCCTCTAACATCCATGGACCACAGGAATCCCAGAGCAGCCCAGGTCATTTACTCTGATAATGGTGGGCACAAAGAGCCTCGACACAGAGCATGTTTACTATGAAGTTAAGCTACATCGAGAAATTCTATGCATTTCAGTAGATATTTTCTTATGTCTTACACTTGGAAGGGTCAGACCAAGCTCTCGCTGCTTCCTGCGGGAAGGTGCAGTTGATAGGAAGGCTCCACATCAGAATTCCTTCACCTCATAAAAATACTCTACTGGAAACCTACAGGGTTTACAAAGGAATAGGAAAGGAAGACCACAATAAACTACTTGTGAAAAGCGCACACAAGAGCCTACAGAAAATACTGGTGGATGCTCACTAAAAGCTGAACAGGCAACTTCATTGGCATCATCAGGTCCCTGTGTTCCTCTGATATGAAAGATGGGAATTTTCTTCTTTTAGGATATTATTAATATTTACCTAGACATTAATCTAAGAACACCCACACAGACTAGAATCCCAACTTTTAAACTATTTTTTATTCAAGATACTTTCCATGGGATCAGTAGTAGAAATTGCCACCTGCAAGGTATTTACCACATTTCAAGATCTCATTTCTATTCAGGATCTGAGTTCAGCCCAAGCTGTCCCCTCAACACAAACCAAAAGAAGAACTGGGCTAATTTGACCATATACATGTACCAGCTGAAATGGTTCCATATTAAATTATGTAATAGTCCTCATGCACAACATCAGCTTTCTTGTAACCTCTGTCCCCAGGGGGTGAAGTGTCTCAGAATGTTTAAAAGAAGAAAAGATTTTCAGAAACAGCAATATTCAAAGGTGTGCAAATGTATTTACTATTTTTGTTATCTGAGTTTTTATGTATTATTCCTTTTCCCCAATACAAGCAGAAAATATAAGCTACAGTTAAATAATTCATGAAATTTTAAAATAATAATAATAATAAAAAAACATAGTTTTGTAGAAGTATAAAATTGTAGGAGTATAGAATCAGGCCCAGTATATAAACTTCTATTAATAGCAGATTACATTTATTATCATTATGATCATCAAACCCAGGAGAAGAAAACGCCTGTGGAAAAACCGTGTTGTGTTGAACAATCAACAGAGTACAGCCCACAAATCATTTATAGGAGTACTGAAAAGAATATTGGTAGATTTCATCTTGATTTTAGTTTGCCCTAAAATCCATCCGAGAAGCCATTATAGCCATAAAGCGTAGTAAAGCAGGCTAATAATACTATTCAGAAATAAAAACTAAAAGCATATTTAATAGCTGAGCTCTGGTTTGGCATTAAAATGCATTGGTGTGATGTATCAACAAAAAGACTAACACTGCAGAAAATGGAGAGAGTAATGTGTATTATTCTCTCCCCTGACTTTTTCTATGGTGGTTATTTAAAATACATAAAAAAATCACTGAATACCTATGGAAGCAGTTCAGATTTGATGTTTGAAAACTCCCTTATTTCTCTTGGCCTGTACATCTAAAATAACTTAGTTTCGTGGGAAAGAAACACACTAGTCAGTTTAGAAAACTGTTTTGCAATGGTTACAGCACTGGAACCTGATTGAAGTCTCATTTTGATCCATGATAAAATCATCACCATCTTCAGTAGGAAGTAGAGCTGATCAAAACTATTTCACAGACAGAAAGTTCATCAAAACCCACAAGTTTGGAGAAAATGAAAGTATGACTTGGGAGATACTGAACTGGTCACGTATTTGCTTGCAATTCATGAAATAGTTTGAAAAAAAGAGAAGGGGATTTTAGAAAAGTTCAAATGGGTTTTCATCTTTAAGAAGACACAATGTTTTATAATCATATGTAAAAGGAGTATTTCAATATATTATTCTAAAACAGTCCCAGTTTTGGGACTATCTACAGTTATAAAATATATAAAACTGGACTTAAAGAGGAAAAGAATATTTATTTTGTTTGAATGTATGCAAATATCAGTCTATAACAAAAATATTATTTTCTAGTCTACCCAAATTATTTAAAATATTTAGGTTTACAGCTGAGCTATGATATCCACGTTCTTTGTGCTGTCAGAAATTTTGGGGGGATATTTTTAAGAATACTTCTTGTATTTACACTTTTAAAAAAGCTTCCTAAGTGATGGAACAACTTTCTTTCCTGTGAGTTATGCATTACATAAATGCCATAGAATGGACAAAATAACATTGAAAATAGGTATCACTTACACTGATGAATAGCATCTGAACATTAAAACCAGAAAAACTGATAATCAATGCAAATGTCAAATTACCTCTTTGAAGGTATAATATTTCAGACAGAATTCTTGCTTTTGTTTTGATCTTGATCAGTTAACAGCATAGCCTAGCATTACATATCCACCCAGAGAGGCACAGCTGATTCTTTAGCTGCTAAGCTTTTGCTCCCTAAGAGGTCAAAACACAAAGTCTGATACACACCCCACTTGCCCAAACACAAATAATTAAACAAGGACAAAAATTCCTTTCTTCTGAATTTTCTGCCAACTGACTTGTACAATTACGTGCTCTTTTTTTGTCAATATCTGTGACTTTTCTTACATTTTTTGTCTATTTTCTTAGAATCTACATAAGAAAAACACCCATCTCACCCAAGGCTTTAGAGCTTTTACACACAAAGCCTCTAAGTCAATGCATCTTTGTCAGCACACAAACATTCCCCAGGGTACATGAGCCAGCAACTCACACCGTCACGCTTCCTTGACAAATACCACTTCCTGTAGTGCCTTTCCCTATTCTGGAAATTATAAAAGGAACAGAGTCATGCCCTGCTCCAAAACCTAAAAAGTATAGAAAAAATTATTTCAAAGCATAAAAATACATTTCGAAGTTCATGACCGAAAACTCCATGAGAATTTTTATGCACCATATTATTCTTCTACCACTGGGAATCCAGGCTCAGCACCTCACCTGACAATAAAAACATAGGAAGAGTAAATAATAACAAAAATTTTGATTGAAAAATCATCATTTTTTGCTACACCTGACCATTAGGAATTCATCAAAGAACAAAGCACGACATTGGATCAATGTTCCAGCCAAGATACACCTCTAATTATTCTAACCCTTTTAAAAAGCAACAGGCTTTTTTGGCAACAAAAATATGACAAAGAAATAGCTCGAGAGGGAAGGGGAAAACTTCTAAGCTGTCCTCGAGAGTCTCAACTTCCAGCTGAGAAGAAAAACTAGTTTAGACTTGGGGAAACCTCCTCTAAGAAAACCAAACTGTTATCTGTGATGCTTTCAAGTCCCCAAAGACCTTGAAATGTTTCTCTTCACAATAGGCTGCCCCATGCATCTCTGGAAGCACTAACTATTCATTCAAGGCATGAAATAAAGGAAAAGATGCATTATATCAAAGCATTAGGCTCAAGAAAGAATATGAAGAAAACAACACAGAGGGTTAGGCAAGCAAGGGGAGAAGATGCTATCAACATGAAGCAAGATTGGAGAGGAACCCACAAAATAAGCAACTCTTTTCGGTTAAGAAGTTTGGGAAACATTATCTATGTTGTGTACTCCAATGTCCATGAGGAAGATGCTGTGTGTTGCCTGGTGACACCAAGGACACTCAAGAAAATGCAAGTCCCTGGGGAAGGTTCTCCCCAAACTGATGACCAGCCCATACAGTAAAAATGATTAAATTTTTACCACATTTTAAACAAAGATGTACACTGAAGACAGTCTAGTGAAGAGCAGTGAAGAAAGGCTTCTTGCAAACTCTGGACAGAAAGCAAGAAGCTCTATTTTCTCAAGTTGGGGTAACCCCTTTCAGAGAGTTTTGGCCTTTGCCTCAAAGGCAGAGGCAGAAATTTTAAGCAACAGCTGGAGTTTTGTGCGGTGTGCGATGTGAACTACCGTGGTTTCAAAGTGGGAGATCCCCGTTGAGGTTTAGAACAGGAGAAGGGAGAACTTCCTGAATTCCAGTCACTACAGGGATTCAGACAACTCAAGGAAAGGGTTGCCAGCCTGTCCTTAGTTTACTGTTACCAAATTTAACCAACTTTACTGTGAAATATTTCCTATATCTGATATTGTAACTGGTAACTTTTCTTCTGATGAAAACATTTCTTTTCTAGCATTTGTACTTTTACAACACTTTATGCTTGCAAAAAAGTTTCTGATGGGGTTTTTTGCTCATCTCATAACACCGATGAAAGCTCTTTCCCTCTGTGACCCTCAGAGACTTTGAGTCCCTACACTTAACTCTGATTCCTATCTTGCTTTTTCCTTTAATCCTACCTGGAGTCATTCAAAATGGTGCAGTGTTTACAATAATGTGCTGAAGCTTTTCAAGTCCATCTGATGAAATATTATTAATAATTCATACTAATATAATAAATCATTTATGTTTTTGCAGAAGAATTTATCACACTGTCTTGCCTGAAACTCTTCTCTTTCGGGGTCCTATTTGTCATACACAAATACCACTGGCAGAACTCAATCAGAAAACATGTTTCTACCAGTCAGACCTTAAGAAGTAGGAGTGCTCCCTGATGACAGGATTGCTTTTGTAGGGTAAATTCTGCTTGACTGCAAAACTTCTTGAGTAATATTTCTTGAAGTTAAAAACCCCAACAAAGATTGAAGGCTCAGAACAGAAATGCATGGGAATAAAATGTTCTTCTAGCTATGGATAGAGGGGCACATGTGGGGGATGGTAACTGAGCATCAGTAGCAGTTAGAAAATTATACCCTTTTGAAAACATTGCAATTAGTTATAAAGAAGATTTCATTACTTCCTATAAGTACTCAGGATGGACCCCATCCTTCTCAGTGTGTTAGATGGAGAAGTGGTTTATTACTGAAGAACTTTTCAACCATTATTAGAATCAAATAATCTAGACCACCTCTTCAGGAACATTATATTCATTGTCTAAAACCCCTTTTTGTCAGACACAAAGACAGAAGACCCGAGCTACTCCAGGCCTTACCTGCCTTTCACACGGGGTTGTGGCTCTCTGCATCTGACAGCAAGAAAATCAAGGATTTTATTTAGGTTCTTCTATTAAACACAGTCTGTAGAAAATGGGGTTCATGGTCAAGCAATTTTTTTTTCTTTCCACATCCTTAATATTTTTAATCAGTCCCCAGTCCTAATGGTGGCTAATGGTGACTGCATAACCTTGACCCGTGTGCTCTTGTCAGCTCAATACAGATTCCCATTAAGCCAACAGCAGCTGCTTCACTGGCAGCAGCATTTGAGCAAATTACTGCACTGTGAAAGGGGACAGAAAACTCCCATGGCGGTCCAACTAGAATAGAAATACCCAAATTCTCCCACCAGTCCTCCTCAGCTGAATGGGATTCAACAAAGCAAGACCTCAGTTCAAGCCACTCTTTTCTTTAAGCTGATAGCCAGAACTCAGTTGTTATTGTTACTACTCTGCAAAGACCTTGGTTGCTTTAAAAGAATGCTTGTTACTTCACCTCCACTTTTGTAAACTCATATTCTTCAATCTCCGTTTCTCCCTGAGGCCTCTCTTTCCTATTGTGGGAAAAATCAATCGCTGTCTGTGTTTTGCTAGGGCACAGTGGCAATTTCCCCCCAACAAACTCATAGTAAATTGGGTATTCCTGTCTTCCCTACAGAAGTAATTGCAAAACATATGGCCAAAGTCCACCGGAATCTCCAGGCTCAGTATTTTAAGGTTGAAGGTCTTTCTTGGGTACGGTCTGAACTAAAATCTAAAGAAATATTTCTTCACTTTGTTCTCGTGCTAGGTAACCTTGTCTGACTCTTTGGTCCCACATCTTCCCTTTGAGAGCCTCCTTTCATTTAGCAGCATGCTCACAGGAACTTAACCAACTCCGCAAAAAGAGCTGAACCCTAGAAGACAGCTCTGGCAGGTAAGAGGAATGAAGGACTGAAAATTTCAGCAAATCTCCAGGAGGTGCAATAACAATGCTCAGCACATTGACATCTTTCCTGTCATTCCTAGGGCAGTAATAGAAATCAATTTCTATATGAAACCAGCAGAACCTGGAGCTAGAATATTGCTGCAGGTGTTGGACGTCCCTTTATTTGAAAGCCTTCTCATGCCAATTTTTAAAAATCACTGGAGTTCTCAGCTCTGCACATAAGGTATGACTTCTTTTTGTGCACAATATGAGAATTCAATTACTGTGGGACCTATTCAAAGAATAGAACTTGAAAGCTTCAGCATAAATTCAAGTGGTGTTCAAGATGGATAATACACTTCAGTCACTAACATCTGCATATCCAAAATACTGCACTATCCAGCAGAGCAATCAAGCCTTCTCCACAAACTCAGCAGGGCAGCTCTCCAGTCTGCTGGCTAAAAGGTCAGATGTTAAACTGGTTTCACAATACTACAGGAAAGCTTAGAATCTAACAGAAGAAAATAAGCCCTTTGCAGACTATGACAAGGGTTTGAGTAGTACATGGTTTGAAAAGTAGTGACAACAGCTTTAGGGTAATAAAATACAGTAAACACTTTTGTTGTCTCTTCCACTATTGACAAGTAAAATTATACCAACTCCATTTTTTCAGTTTACAGAATAGGCAAAAGTATGTTTGCATCTTAGCTAGTCCCTTAGCTTGAAAACATAAATGTAAAGTGCTGATTGTGATGGATTTTTTATTACATATTTATTTCAATGAACTGAGAAATGTAAGAAAACTACCATTGCTGGCTGATGCACAATCTTGTTTCCCCCTGCCTCTAAGTAAAAATGAGAAAGCTGAAGCACTTAAATGCCTTAAGAACATATATTGAAATCCCAGAAGTACTTTGGCCATTCTGCACTGCTGCAGAGGTGAGCATTGAATTGCCTTTTGACTTTAAGCCAATTAACCCAACCATACATGAAGAATGAAGTCCTAGCAAGATAATATGATCCATTTTAAAGAGCTATAGAAACAAAACTGACCCTAAAACAGATTTAGCTACATCCTTGTACACATATCACAACAGCAGCTGAAATTCACTTTGTTCCATCCTCTGAACATGTAAAACAAAAGTAAGGGTGATTTAAACCAAGAGTAGTAAACCAACCCCCAAACAAATCGTAGCTCAATTTGTACTTTCCAAACCTCACTTTTCAATGGACAGTCTGTTTAGGTGTCCACAGATATCACAGTGTATTTTATTCCAGGTTTGCATCTGAAATATCACCTCCAAGACAGCAGATTAATACCATCCAACCTTTTCTTTCTAGTATATTTCTAGTACTTTTCATCTTGGAATTATTGAAACACTTTACTAATTTGGTAAATTAAATTACAGTTAGCAAATCAAGTCACAGCTTCTGGTCAACTGGAAATGGGAATGCTTTTCCCTCCTGGTACTTCTACCTGTCTCCCTCCCCAGACTATTTTGACCCAACTGAAGCAATTTATACTGATTTGCTTTGACATTTATTTGAGGGCAATGATTTTTTTTTTCAAAATGCCCATAATTTTTAAAAAATTACTTCCTTTTTAGCATGAAATTTTTCATTTTGCTGGGTTTTTTTAATCTTTGTGTTTGTTCTCTCTCTTTTCTTTTTGACAGCTTGTGTGTGTGTATGTGACACAAAAATGGCCACTAAAGTCAGCTTAATTTGCAGATAGCTTCATATAATATAAAAGCTATAAATAATTTACCAGGAAAAAAAGCTTTATGAAGCTCTTTCAATAGCCTTTTAATTACAACAGAGCAAAGCACAGGAGAGGTGAGAAAATTGAAACATGATTATTTAATAAACAGAACAACTGTGCTCAAGTTCTAACAAAGAGTTTTCACTTGTTTTTCAATTCATTTGGGTCCTCTTGTCTTTGAAAGGGGTGTCACCCCAAACTCAGTAAAGGTTTCTTCCCAGAAAAATGACCTTTATGCCAAGACACACAATTTGCATAGCAACAGCAGATTATGTGTATTATTTACAAATCCCTCGTGGGGCTTGGTAAGTGGGCTATCTTCAGTTTAAGGCAATTTTCAGAATTCATATAATTTAAAAGTATAGCTCCTGAGCAGGCACACTTGTTAGACAGTGGCAATAGACCATATATTACCAATTCACACATAAACACAATATGAGATTTGGGCTGCTGTAGGGATGCTGGATGAAATATTTGTTGGAAGTATCTTTATTCTCTCCTGTTTGACAAATGCCATTGGCCTTTCAGCAGGGCACTGGAGTGTAAGAGGCTGTTTGGGGAGCATGGCGTGCTATGGTCAAGGGAAATGTGCCATTAGCAACTATATTAATTATAAATTGCCTCTGAGAGGCACACGCTTGCACAGCAGATGATGTTCTTCCCAGAAAACACAGCACAGCCAGAAGAAAAGGCTGTTCCTTACAAAATTCCTGTTGGATAGGCTTATCAAATTCAGGTGTTTTCTCTTCACGAGAATATTTCTATCCAGTAATTAAATTTGAACTGTATAAACCACTTCTACCTTGGCAGCTGTCAATTAACACCATAAGGGCTCTCATTAAAGAACCTATGTAGTTTTAAGACGAGATTTATTGCAACAAAAGAAGACAGATGAATTGTTGATATTACACAGCATTATTGACATGATGCTGTGATGCTTTTATTTAACTCAATAACAGATGGCTCCATATATTCACTTGGAGCAATATATGCTGTCTATGTGAATTCCCAGTGTGCCTGCCTGTTTCTCAGCTGTGACTGACTGGGGTGCCTTTCCCAAAGGTGCCAAACTAATTTGGAAATTAAGGAGTTCAAACAGCAGTCATTTAAATGAGCTCTCAGACCAACCTGTGGGGCTATTCAAGCCCAGATTATAGAAGGGTACTGGCATCCCTGGGCCCAGCTGGCTGCTTAGTAGAGAGGTTTGGTCTGCAAATTAGGCCCTGGATATAGTTCAATACCTTGCAATTCGCAAATGATAGATGAGCCTGGTTTTCCAGCTGAAAAGCTGATCAAGTGACATTTTCAAAAATAAACAAGCATTTGCTACTTAGAGACCATGTCCTGGAATATATTTCTAAGTGTTGCCAAAGAGACAAGGGGACTGATAATGAGGACGATATTTGCTTGCCATTATTCATCATAAATGCCAGAAAAGATAAAAGTTTAAAAATAAATAAGAAAGCTGATGATCTGACGACTTAGTTGTGGGTGATAATAACACAAAGTGTGATCACTTGCAAAAGCAGCCCATCTTGGTACTTCGAGATATTTCAAGCAGGAAACAGAAAAATATGTACTTCATGGCAAGTATAGCCAGGCAATACACTTTATCTTTCCCCATTATTCATGGCTTTAGAATATAAGTAGTACTGGATACAGGGCTACTTACAGTCATGCACACACACAGCAGCCCTGGAGGAAGATATTTCCTGGCCCTGGCACAACAGCAGAATTATGAGGAAGTTTTTTGAGGAGTTGAAATTTCCGCTCCTTGCTTTTAAGGAATATTGGGAAGCTCCTTGGGCCCCGTGGCACTGCTACAAGCAGAGGGTGAGCAGGTAGACAAGAAGGATAAGGAATCTTGAACCTTGCCCCTGTGCCCAGTGACCAAGTGGGCGAAGGACCAGCTTTGTTTATGACAAAGAATGTTAGTGGAGCTCAAGAGTAAACTGGCAGTGGCATGGCTTAACTTAAAGCTTAGTTAATCTATACACTAATGCCAATCATAAGGACACACAGAATCACAGGATCATTTAGGTTGGAAAAGACGTCTGAGATCATCAAGTGGTCCTGTGACCACTGAGTGCCATGATCAGTCTTTCCTTAAACACCTCCAGGGACGGTGACTCCACCACCTCCCTGGGCAGCCCACTCCAATGCCCAGTCACCTTTTCTGTGAACAATTGCTTCCTAATGTCCAACCTCAAGCTACCCTGGTGCAGCTTAAGATGTGTCCTCTTGCCCTGTTACTGGTTGCCTGGGAGAACAACAACCCAACAACTACTCCAGAGTTCCCCATCAGGGTCTTCTCCTTCTGCGTGGAGGTTTCTTTTAGTGACACACAGATTTAACCTGCTGCTGTGTCATCCATTGTGACACAATTCTGAGAAGATCAGTCATCTCTCTGGTGTCTCACAGCTCAGCAAACAGACGACTTGCACATCAGCTCTTGCAAGCAATATTCTGTGGAGCATGTAAGCGTCTTTGCATTCATACACCGTGCATATATAATCACACATGGTCATATTCCTGATCATATTATTCTTCAAAGATTGTTTTGTTTCTGTGAATTTATCAGCCACAGACAAGATAAAACTTGGAGTTCTCACTTTTTAAATTTTGTTACTGTAAACAGTGTGTCAGCATCACATTTCCATAATCTCTACTGTTATGAAACATAGGAACACTACCACAAGAATACTGTGTTTCTTTACAATGTTTTAATCACAAATTGGTGCCTCAAACTACCTAATTGAGGGATGCCAGTATGAGTAATAACTATAAGTACATGACATACCAGAGTAGCTCCTTTCCAGTTAAGATACCACTGAATATGGGATCAAATACAAAAATAAAGGAAAAATGTGTTCCTCTTAAATGTAATTTAACATTATGTCATTGTTTTGGGGAAGCACAAGATATAAATTTATCCATCTTCATCTGGAAGGATGGCTGAGGGGATACCCTCAAACATTCAAAATAGGATGCAAGCTCAGAGTGAAATACCACCAAATACACTTCTGTAAAGAACCCAATTCCTGATGATTTTCTGGTGAGGTTGTTGAGAGCTAGTGCAAGACAGCTGATTGTGAATAATTCAAAGGAACTGAAAGTTGTAAAGAATATTGCACAGATGATAAACCCTCCAAACCACAGAAAATTATGGCTGCAAATCCATGGGAAAACATGCCTCTTCAACCCACACGTGAGAATACCCAGTGCAGTAGCTGATCTCTAGCGAAAATGTTGCAAATCATATACAAATTAGTATGAATATTTATCAAATGTTTTAATTAAAATTATCAAGCCCTTAGATTATGTGCCAAAAAAAAAAAATCAAAAGAGACAACAACCATGAAGCAGAAACAGTGTAGCAGAACAAAAACTCAGCTGGAACCTCCAACAGCAGCCAAGGAAAAAACACATCATGTGAGCATCCCGCAGCCTTAATTCAATGATATTCAAAAAGCTTGAACATCCCAGAGGGTGCATGTTGCTTGAAAATGGAATTCATTTATGTTCAAGCTGAAAAATCAATACAAGAAACCCATTGAACTAAAAAGCATATGGCACGAGTCAAATTATCATCATTATACAGTAACTGTGTTCATATTTTTGCTTTCTTTTGTCAAATCCAAATAAGCCGTCTTAGAGTAAACAGCTTTTGTTCTTGGGGAATTCAACGTTATATTACGTATAATGTGCCATAAAGCAGACCAAAACCCACCTTGCACCCCGATGCTGCAACGTGCTAACCTCTTTCTGCCAGTCAGCTGGAATGGAGCAGGGTCACCTTCCTGTACAGCATGACCCTCCTTGCTCTGGTTGAAAATCTGGCACCATACCTGCCTTCCAGAGGAAGGACATTACATTCCCTTGCAGTGTTAGTGCAACCCCACACAGTTACTAAACAAAGCCAAGAGGAAAACCGAACAATGGGTTACAATTTCTGCTGGACAAAATAACCCCATAAAATAAATGGTTGAATAGAAGCCATTTAGGGCAAATGAATAATTTTCTTGCATGTTCCCATGTATTTTGGCAGTGGAAAACCTCCAGAATTGGCACTATGTGTTTAATATCAATCCTTTCACTTAAGAAACTATACTCACACTCCAGCTCAGATGAAAACAGAATCTAAATACAGTATTTGCTCGTGAGATTACAACAGCTGCCTCTTTTCAAGCATGCTACAACACATGATTGCCACAGAGGGCACACTAGACTGCTAACAAGGCCTTAACTCAGAGATTTCATATGTCAAGTTTCCATCTTAGACAGAATTATAATCCATAATTTGAAAGACATTATAAATCATATCAAGTCACACAAAAATAAAAATGTCTACTGAAACAAATACCAAATTACCATATCAGCCTCTAATATAGTGTATTAGGCAAAACAGCATTGCTCTATCCTGCTAACAGTGGCCAGAAGAAACACTCATTTCATGGTGAATACAGGGTGTGCATCATCAACCCACTGGATTTTCGTGGATGTTGTAACTTTTCAGCACTTCCAACACAGCCTTGGCTCTGTGTTACAATCTTGGTACTGGGAGAAATGCTTAAATATTCTCTTCTGTTACTGTAAGCAGAAGGATTTCCTGATGAGTTCAGCTTGATGGGCAGTCTGTTTGCAAATGTGTCCTGCCTGAATTATAAATGCAGAAGCCACAATTAATCAGCTTCTATAGTTCTCATTAAAAAGTAACTACACTGCAAGGTAAAAATAATTTTGCAGACAGCTACCTACTGCATTTGCCTTACATTTTATTTCAGAGGCAAAAAAAAAGGGCACCATTATTAAAGACAGTCTCCACGTGAAAAAGATCCTTAGAAGGAGAAGCTGCAACAGAAATGAAAATGTAGGAAATTCCACAATTGCAGTTTCATTTCATTTCCTCTCCAACTGCTACAGATAACCTACTAGTGTGGTTTGTTTGTTTTCTTTATATCTCAGATTAAATACAGTTCCAGATTCATAAACAGAATTCACAGATCATTGAAGGCTGAATCCATAATAAGCCTGACTCTGTAATAGGTCTCAACATCTTTAGCTTCCTTCTTCCTCTGGATTCTGTAAAGCTTTTCATTTTGCAGTTATTGTCCTTTAGATTGTGTTCCAGCCTAAGCATTTTATTTGCCTCTTGATTATCTTACTGCTTTTGCCATGACCACAAACACTGGAATCCTGGCTCATAAACCCCAGGGCTTTCAAGACACTGGACAACTGATATCTGACCGCAAAGTTCACTTTCCTCCCTAGCAGCTAATATGATCTAACCCTAAAACCTAAAGGGTTACTGCTAAGACTACTGATATATAATATGCATCCAATGTGGATTTTCAACAACACGAGGAAGAGTCAGCTGTCTCCATCCTCTTTAAAAAAAATTAATTCTAAAATTACATCTCAGAGTCTGAAGAGATCTTGTATAATACAAGAGCAAAGTGAGCACTATTGACTCCAAAGCATTTTCTTCTTTTTCCCAGTAATGTTTGGCATAAATGTGTGAGTTTTAAGTAGATCTTCTTGATAATGAGCTATTAAAATTGCTTGCACATCTCAGTTGACTGGAGAGGAGTCTTTGTTGTTTCCTTAATCATGTATTGCCTCAAAAAATACCTACACAGACTTTTAGAGTGTTCAAAGACTGGTACCATTAAACTTAGAGATATCACAAAACTTTTTGCCATTATCAAATTTATTAATGAAACCACCTCTGATTCATTGGTAATTTCCTGGGAATTAAAAAACACCACTTCCCATCTCTTTGTATCTAAATTGCACATAAAACCTCAGAGTAGTTTGTGTCAGATCCCCCTAAGGCCAGCAATGGAGACAGGAATACTACCCAGGCTTCTGGGACAGTGTTTGAGCCTGTGGACCTCACAAATTTGAAGTGTAAATGGGCATCCATAACACCTCATAGAGTTGTTACCTCTTCCACAGAGAAGCAAAGATGGAGTAGTATATTAATAGAACAGGATTTTTGGAATTGTAAGTCCAGAACAAATTAGTATTTTACTACGACCTGACACCACTGCCATTTAACAAAATGCTAACTATGTATCAGAATTTTTGCTTCATCATGGTTGATTTTATTTCCTTTCATTCCTAACTTAATTTTGATGGCTGCCTGATAATAGCTAGATAAGGAAAGACACATCTCTGTTTATCAGGCAAACCTTTATGTGGCTTTTTGCTCCATCGTTATGAAATTAAAGCCAGGGAGTGAGTGCTAAGGGCAAACTGGGAAAATGAGTTTATTTCCCCTGGGAAAATATGTCAGCAGAAAAGTGAACAACTATATGCACACATATTAGAAATCATTAATATGGCTTGCAATTCTAGAGCTGTTTAAAATCTGCCTTTGGTGTTCATGGACTACTTGCACCTGAATCTATCTGGATATACACTTATTTTTCTCTTTCCTAATGACATCAATAAAACTAGATGTAGGAAGGAAATCTATTTTTATAAACAAATTACAAGACTGTCCACTGCATTTCTATACAATTTAAAAGGAAATTGCTCCATGAAAAATAAATGATGTGATTGTTTCCTGAATTTGAATATCCTGCATGGGTCACGGGTAAGATAAAACAGTTGCCCACATATTCCACTGCTGCAGCAGAGCCATGGACAAGCATGAAGGGAGAAAGAAAACCTGGTGGGTTGGGCAGAAACAATCCACTCAGCAAGCCTGGGAGTCACAAGGGACAGGACAGGGAGCATTTAAATGCCAGCCCAGGCACCACCTCCCCTGGGGTTGGAGCATCTCAGTCGCTCCAGACTTGAGCTAAAGACAGAGAATTACATCAGGCCCAGTGACACAGCAAGGTAAATCAGCAGGCAGGAGCCAAGCCATGAGTTAATAAAAGTCAAGGTGGCTGTAAATCTATGGGGAATTAATTTCACAGAAATCTTTCCATCCCTGATGGTCGCACACTCAGTCACAATTCCACCTCTGAGTCTGCTCCCAGGCATTCCTCATTCTGGGCTTGCACCACTGCAGGCACCTAGAGATATAGATGGACAGACAGACAGACAGCAAGACAGATAGATAGATAGATGGTTGTAACACCTCCACTACAGTTACCCCTACAAAAATTCCCAAAACTAACTGCAATTACCTTTTTATGGGTGATGACCCTTGGTGTACACTGTCTGATATTGCCCACTGATGTTTATCCGGATTTCCTGTGGTATTTTCTAGGCATGCAAAAAAAGGCATTAATTAGACATTATCATTACCTATGATGAGTAACACAAGATGGCAGAACCTTGCTCAGACAGAAAAAACAGAATACAAAAACACACTGGGTTTTTTTATACTCATAACAGTCCTAATGCTACAAAAGACCTTTGACACAGCAGCTGTGCATTTCTACATGGCAGCTTCACTATTATTAACACTGTGTCTCCTCTGAACTTACTAAAAAACCCCAAACTTTTAAAAGCACCTCAACACTTTCTCAATTAACAATGCTCCAAAATGTGTTTGCAACTAAGTGCACCTTCACGAGTTATTTTTAAGGCAGTATTTATGTGAACATGAAAACAATCCCAGGTGCTGTCAGCACTGGTTTTTTCCAAACTGATGACTAAGATGTTTTGTGTGCTGAAGACATTTGCAGCCAGTGCAGTTCAAAGACGTAAGGCCCACCCTGCTTTCCTTGCAGGCAGGAAGAACCTTCTAATTGATCTTAATGGGACTTGAATTTAGTCCACAGAGAGACACCAAGCAAGGCTTTTTAGCACTATTAGTGATAGCATCTACCTCTATATTTCCTATGAAAAGAAAGGCTATGCAATACCTATGAGACACCTAGAAAAAAGCTGTTAATGTGTGAGCTTTCAGCCTCTGCTGGAATATTGCTTGTTATCTCAAAGTCAAACCCAGTACCATATGCAAGCTGGAATTGAGTGCCGTGGTACATATTGAAGGCATTTAACACTAGATGTCAAAATAAGCATGTATCCCTTAAAATTCTTATTACAAATGCATCCATTCAAAGTCAGATGCTGCAATATAAACGAAAAGTGTGCCTGGAATGTATTTAGTGTCAGGAAGTGTAAACTAAAATGTGAGAATGCTGTTTCTTTTCCCCGACACAAGTTACGTTTATCTTATCACCAGACTGGGGATAAAAGTGATGTAATATTAAATCAAAAACAAAAAAGTACCATGGATATGGCACTGATAGTCTAATCACAATCCACAAAGGCAAAGGCTGAGCTCAGATTAAGCACCTACCATTTATTTGTCAGAGCTTCACCCCACTAATTATTTACAGAATTTTTTCTAACCCACAGGCGTGACATGTCTCTCTGGATATCACATTTACCCCAAGACTGGCTTATAAAGCCTATCAAAGCACATCTCTTTCATGTCTGACTTCTCACAAATTGCATTTGTTTTAGGATTAAAGGAGGGAATTATTCTGTCTTGGGATAAAAGGGTTTATTTGACACTTGTCTTTGCTCACCGTAATGCTCCACAACATTTAGGCAGCAATGACTTGCATTTATACAGTCTGCTCAACACCTATTAAGCTGCAATTGAGTCAATTTTAACTCAGGTTGTGGAATACACAACAATAGCGTTCAGCTGTACAGCACATCAGTACACACTGTCTAAACTGCAAGATGAACAACTTGCTGCCTGTGACAGATTTGAGTGAACGCCACAAAAAGCCGTTTTGGGGGTCTCACAGATTGCGCAGACACAGCTCTACCATGAGAGAATAAAGGACAACCATGGCAGCAGAGAGAGACCTCTTGTCTAGAAAGGTACAAATGGAAAAGGTATCTTGTCTGCTTCATAGAACCTCATAAGGGTTTGGAAGAAACCTCCAAAGATCACTTAGTCCACCCCCCAAAAATGCATCCCTAACTTCCACAATTAGGATGAAGACACAGCAGGGAGTTTTATCACATTAAACAATGAGTATTACAAGAGGATACAAGGAAAGTCTAAGAAACTCCTGCAGCTATGGATAATTCACCATGGAGCAAGTGCAGCTTGCCTAGCAACATCTGCCTTCCCCTGCAGCTTCTTAGCTCCCCTCTCCCCTGCCAGCAGTATTCATACTTGGAAACAATTTCACAGAATCACAGAATAAGCTGACTTGGATGGGGCCCAGAGGGATCATTGAGTCCAACTCCTGGCCCTGCACAGCACCATCCTCAAGAGTCACACTGTGTGCCTGAGAGCACTGGCCAAACACTTGTTGAGCTATGTCAGGCTGGTGCTGTGACACTGCCCTGAGGAGCCTGTTCCAGTGCCCAACCACCCTCTGGGGGAAGAACCTTTTCCTGATATCCAACCTAAACCTCCCCTGACACAACTTCAGGCCATTCCCTCAGGTCCTGTCACTGGTCACCAGAGAGAAGAGATCAGTGCCTGCCCCTCCTCTGTCCCTCACAAGGAAGTTGTGACTGCAATGAGGTCTCCCCTCAGTCTCCTCTTCTCCAGGCTGAACAGACCAAGTGCCCTCAGCCTCTCCTCATATGGCTTCCCCTCGAGGCCCTTCACCATCATTGTTGCCCTCTTTTGGACACTTTCTTATTACCCACACACCCTTGTATATTCCTGAACCTGAGTTTTGCTCTGAATTGAGGCAAATGCTTGTATCACTTTTCATTTTAACAGTACTGGACTCAGTGATCCTTGTGGGTCCTTTCCGACTCAGAATATTCTGTGATTCTGATCCTATCTCTGTAAAATGCAATTCTCCATTTGTCACATGTGCATGGATGGCATGTGCTCTTACTGTTTCCAGAGGACGCATAGCCAGAAAAAAAGACCAACAGGGAGATTTTGAATGGGTAAGATTGTTTGTCTCCAGTTGGCTTTCAGTAGGAACCAGATGCAGTTGCAATATTAGGCCTCTCTCATCTCTGAAATGAAGCTTTTTTGGTTTTCACCGCCAAGGGCTGTCACTACATGCAAAAGGCAGTATTTTTGAAATAAGGATCTTTTTGGTTTTTGACGGGAAACTCTGAAAAGAACACAGCAGAAAGACAAAGCTTTGGCTGCCATAATGTCAGCAAACAGTGAAAAGGATGCATTAAAATATCAGCAATGGGATTTGGAGTGTGTAATACTTTAAGCTACAACAGAAATGTGAAGCTGTGATGAGAAACTGAAAACATAATTAATCTTATGAAAAATAAAAATTAGGACAGCAATGAGGTAATCTGCACATTCATTTCCATATCAGCTGCAGTGAATAAGTATTTACATTGGGATATTCCTGTGTATTCCTACACAATCTTTTCTACAAATGATTCTTGGATTTCAAAAGATAGAACTATCTGGGTAAAAAACTGAATGGACAGTCAGGCCCAGAGAGTGGTGGTGCGTGGAGTTTAATCCAGCTGGTGGCCAGTCATTAGTGGGGCTCCTCGGGGCTTAGTATTAGGACCAGTGGTATTTAATATTTTTGTTAATTACCTGGGTGAGAGAACCAAATGCACCCTCAGCAAGCTCGGTGAGAGTGTTGATCTGCTGGAGAGCAGAAGTTTTTCACAGAAAAGGTTGTCAAGCATTGAATTGGGCTGACCAGGGAAGTGGCAGAGCCTCCATCCCTGGAGGTATTTAAAGCATATGTAAGACGTTTTTCTAACCTAGGTGATTCTTTGAATTCTAATTTTATAAGTCCATTCTGTGTTTGGGTAGAATATTTTGATTTATCATTTCTTTTCACTGGATGAGTAAATATATAGGTGCAGAATTTCTCACTCTCAGGTCATTTTCTGTGCAGTTATAGAAGAGCTACTGGATGAAAGCCTCTGCCTCTTAGTTTTCGTGGTTACCAAGACCAGATCCAACGCCTAGCAAAGGCAATGGAAAGATTCCCACTGTTTTCAGTGTTTACCATTGGCTACTGTTTTTTGGTTTGGGCTGCGATCCCTCCTTCAGAGAACATAAATCTCATTCAAATCAGACTGGCAGCACATAAACTGGAGAATGAAATTCCCCAGCCTTTAAAATAAGCTCTTATACACATGATATAGCTTTGGAAATATGTTTCCTCTGCTTGTGAGTCATTTTGCCAGACTGACAGAGAAAGGAATACTTATGGTTCCTGTGTTGCAGCAGGGAAGCAAGAAGTTACCCTGTGACTTAACCCCATGCTCAAGGTAGCTGGAAACCACCCTGCACAAGTGAAGGTGGGGAAGAGATACTTGAAAGATGCAAAAGTAAATAGTTAATACACCAAATAATAGAGAAATAAGATGGTGATAAATAAAAGATGTAGAGGCAGTAAAGATAAAAAAGTCAGCCAGGGATGACCAAGATAAATGCAACCATACGGGGATGCTCCAGAACTGACAGTATGTTGAAAATTACATACATAGTAAACATATTTTTCCAATAAGATAGTACCAACTTCAATTCTTGAACATCAGGTTTCCCTAAAAGACATCCTAACACACAGTGGGATGCTCATTTTCTTTTAAAAATAGCTATGCCCTGAAATTAGCTTCAGGAGAAATCCAAAATATCACATGATTCATCACTTCTTCTACATCCTCATGCTTCTCTTACCACTCTCACCTAATTTTAAAAATGAAGGGCAGATCTCCAAAACCGGGCATCTAAGTGTGTATATGGGTTGTGATTTCAGCAGTTGAGAGCATATGGACAATCTGCACAAAAGTAAAAGATATTCCCAATATTTAACAACTTATCCAATCTTCACAGAACCATCATTTAAGACATTTTTGTCCTTAGGACACAATTTAGTGAAGTCTTAGGCACCTATCCTCATCACAGAGTAAGTACTGCAAGTCAGTTAATCAACTGCAAATAATAAAATATTCTCAGTGAAGAAAACAGCTCAATATTGAACAGTTGCCAGAAGCCCTGCTTTCATCTGCAAGGGTACTCCACACTAACTTGGCATCTGATAGCCTCAATTTTGAGAAGATATTGTTAGGAAATGTTTGGTAAATGATAATTTACCATTTAAATTTACCATTTTACCGTGAAAATTTAGGTTACTTGGAGATAACCTTAGTGCCATGACCAGTGTACATGAGTTTCCCCCTCTCAGAAAAAGGGAAATAACCTTGTGTTCTTCGGATCAGCCTGAAACAGGTTTATTATAGGGGAGATTTACAAGCAGAGTACCAGGTTGGGAGATTGACTGGAACATTAGCAATATATTGCCAGAGACTCTCAGGTTCCCTTGCAATACAAATGGAGTTCCAAAGGGGCCTCTTGGGGATGCTGCTTCACTAGTTCTTCAATTACAAAACAAACAAACAAACAAACAAACATATATTAATATTCCCACCCCCTGCCTTTTATTTCTTCCACAAATTCAGATTATATCATTGCATCAGAGTCTGTTGCTTGTGAAAATTCAAATCAAGCAGCATGAGGTTTCCATTCCCATTTGGCCACTCTATTTTACTCCCCCAACAACGCAACTGGGGCAAGAAAGTTTTCTGCCCTAAACCCAGTTGATTGACTAAATCACCACATTAGTGCTTCAGCATCTCAACAATCTCCTCCCCATTTCTTCTCTGCACTCCACAGCAAGTAACATACAGACATATCAGAAGGTGGTTTGGATACAGGGAGTTGAAATGCAGGCCTTGATGGCACCAGTTTACCAGGGAAATCTGACTGGCATCAACCAGCAGCTACTCAAACTGCTCACTGCAGTCACTAAAATTAGATTTGGACACTGGGTCATAAAGTGTAATTTGAAAGTTTATGTCTCATCTCTAAAGCCACAGACACTGCATCTGGCTTCTGTAGGTTCAACAGTGTAATTAATTATCTATCACACAAAATAGAAGCAAAGCCAAGAAGAGTAAAGTTAAAACCAAACACTTTAAAAGGTCTCTTTTCTAAGTCTTACATAGTAAGTTATAAGTTTGCAATAGTTAGTTCTTGGCTTCAATACCACCGTAAGCATAAGTCAGTTACAAGAGTAATGAGTAATGGGGGTTATTCCCCCCCAAAATATTCTATTACCGTGGCATTGAAATCTTCATAATTATTAGCAGCTGGGTGCATTTCTTTTCCTATCTTTAAAAAAGAGTTCTTGCCCATTTTGGAAGAAAGAATGGCTATTGTGATTTTCCTAAACCAGGCAAAACATGTCTGTGTCTTAATTAGATACATGCTAATTAAGGCTTTTTGTAAGCCATCAGATTGGCAAATAAAAAAATATACAACTTAGTTTCTCTTAGCCATCCTAAAGAATATATATTTTAAGAAGCTGGACTTTTAGAATTACATTTCCTCAGATTCTCTGTTCCTCTGTCAACTCATTTCTTAGGAAGTTTTCCATGGAATTGAAACCATTTACCACTATGTCTGATGTCATTAATCTGACCTCTGCTTTTGTTCCAGCTGACCACAGACTGAGCAATAAATAGCCTTTGCTATTTAGAGACTACCTCTTGTTTCAAACGTTCCAGAAGATCCATGTTTCAGCAGGACTCAGCATGCCATACGAAGTTCCTCTTTAGTTCAAAGTAGTCAATAAAACATTATTGTTTTTCTGTTTGTTTATGAGACCTTGCTTCTACTTGCTCTTGCTGTGAAGGTTTCCAGAATGCAAGTGTTCAGCTTCCCTGTTAAGACAATTTTAAGAACAATTCTAATAGAAACAGAAACCTCATAAAAGCCAAATGCTGCACACATCTCATTCTGGGGATTTCATTAGGACAGCTCTCAAAACTATTAAATATCACATTTCTGTGGCCAGATAAGAAACATCTCTAATCACAGAACCATAGAATGGCATGGATCAGAAGGGACCCTAAAGATCCTCTGATTCCAAACCCCATGGGGTCTAAAAAGGTGTTAGCAGAGAGTCCCGAGAGAGCAGCAGGCCAGCGGTGCCATGCTTTCAGTAGGACACAACTGAGGACCCAGGCACAGTCACTGGAGTGAGCTGCTGTTCCCAGGTTGGAAAAAAAACCCCATTTTCAAAGCTTCAAGTCAGCACAGCCCATGCTGAAAAGGAAAAAACCTCAAGACCTGTAGTGACAGCAATGCAACCCAGAAGACAAGGGCACGGGTGATTATTCTTTTCTCAGGGTTGGTAAGGCCTCCCTTGGAGCTCATGCCATTTCAGAAGGTAAGACCCACATGCCCCAAATCTGTGTGTCTGTTTTTAAGTAGCTGCATAAGACATACATATATTTAAATATATGTATTTAAATAACTTGCCCATGGCTCCACAGTTGTGGCTGAATCTTAATAAAAAGATCCCCTATGTAATCTACAACTATGTTTGTTTGTTAACTAAGGAAAAACACTTTGCAGCAATATGGAATAAAAGCCACACCCTGCAAATTCAAAATAATTTCCTTGAAATAAGTCATTTATAGGTAGGATTTAAAAAAACCCCCACGACTTGTATATCATAGACTACATCTGGATATTTCACATGTTGAAATGTAAATTTATCTTATTTTTTTTAATATCCTTAGATGCTATTTTCTAGGATGGAAGAGACCATCAAGCTTTACTCTTGTTAATACCATCAGATCTTATCTTAAATTCACTGTGCTGTTAGGATCAATATTTCTTTGCTAAGCACATCTCTCATAAAGCAGCTGAACGGATGCAGAATCTTTGAAGTGTGTCACCCCCTTCACCCTCTCCAAAAGCAAAGGCAGGAACACAGCAAGCTATTTACATTTATTGCCACATTTTCTGAGTAACATTTTATCCCTCTGAAGATGCATCTTAGTCTCTTTTAATTAAAATTGATTGTTGTAATTTACTCAATGTATTATTATCACCCACTGCCACCCTTCTGTCACAATCTCTACGAGCTCTTTGAAATCTATCTGACCCATGACACATCTAAATTTTTCCACAGGTCAGTGTGTAGGTGTTTATAACAGATGTTAAACTCAGCAAATGGTTGAGCATTACAACTGCATCACATCAAAAGGGTAAAACTGCAGTAGTACATCTGGTGAAGATACAGGTAGGACTGGAGTAATCCCTGCTCCCATGCAAGACAAGGAGAACCATCTCTCCCACTGCACAGAGTGAGAAGAGGGTTTGGTTTACAGAGGATAACAAGAACAGGCATGCCTGGAAATGCAATGCTCTCTTGGTCCCAGAATGGAACCGGACACCCACCATGCAAGATGCTTTACAAACACATAATAAAATCATGGCCCCTGATGCAAAGACCTCTCACGGTAACTGTAGAAACAGAGACTGCAAATGAATCTGCCAAACAGATGGCAGCGACCACATAATGGGATGACAGCTAAATCTTAAATCCATCCTGCTATGGAATACTGTGGGCAATCCTTCAGCAGAAGTGTGCAAACAGGCTCTTCACCTGCAGCACGTGCTGGGAGGACAAATCACAGCAGCCCCTGGCTGCACCTGACAGGAGGACGCTACACATCTGCCATGCACCTCCCAGGCCACCCCCATGCCTGGAACAGAGATGGGTGAACACAAAAGAGGGCTCCAGGCAGACTTGCACCAGTGAAATGCTGCAAGAACAGAGGGCAGTGAGTACAAATGCATTTTATTTTGCCTGCCCATACCAAGTGCGGGCGAATTACACGCTAGGGCGCCTTGCTCCTGGTGGTTTGTGATATTTCTCATTTAGACCCAGCTCTCTCTTCTTTCCCCACTTTCCACAAATGTTTTCATCAAAAATTCAGTCTTCACCAGGAAACAAACAGAGGAAACACTGACCTTTTAGTCAAAGAAATATACAGCCTAGAGAAAAAATGAGCTCTAGTCACAGGCCCATTGAAGACCAGGACTGTTTGTTACTGAAATCCCAGTGGGTTTGTTTCCTGGAAAAACAACTGTTTTCCTCTCTGTTTTGGGTCCCTGCTCTTTGACTTTTTGGATGGTTATGCCATATATTTTCACAAGAATTTACAATGTTCTTAATACCTGTTATCTGGCATGTTCATATATGCCTACACAGTGGCATACATTAATACAAATGAGTTTACACTGTATTTCAGTTAATAGGATTTAAATGTGACCATGCAAAAATCCCCACTGCAACTAATATGAAATTCTTTAATTATGCAATTCTCCTACTTTCATAGTGTTTATAGCACTGTATCCTGAGTATCTTTCCAGATTGGTGTAGGAGGAGGGCATAATTAAACTTTAACAACTATTTGTTTATTAATTTCACTAAACAGTCCCATAGAACAGTTGTCGTGTATTGTCTTCCTGCTTTAATGTTGCCTGCTGCAAAGAGAAAAGCAATAAAACACTTGGGATCCGGCTTCCAGCTGAACCTCAGGGCAAATGAGGACATCCTGCCCTTCTCCTCCTCCTCCTCCTCCTCCTCCTCCTCCTTCTCTCGCAAGCCCCCAGCTTGTCTCACAAGCAAGCAGCAGACCTCTCCTACACCTTGCACCCAACTACTTTCCACTTCATGCAGCTGAATGAACATTTCTCCCAGACCACTCCTGTGGTCACCCAAAAGTTTTGCTATCCAAGTGAACTAAGTGCTGGTTTTACCCTATCGCCCCAAACACAGCATTAGTTTATTCCTTCTGAACTTCCATAGCTGAAGCGAAGTTCAGATCAGCGCAGCTATGCCGCTGAGCTCTTAAACAACATGTCTCCACCCACAATAAAAATTGCTGCAGTAATCACTGTCACTCCTGGTGACAGTTAAAAAATCAGAACAATAAGAAGTGGCAAGGCCAAGCATGTCACCTACTGTATCCCTCCACAGGCCCACGATTGTTCTCTACATTTCTTCTATGCAGCTTGACAAGACTTGTTAAAAATGTCCAAAGCAATTAAGTTTCAGCATCTTCCTCTGGGAGATAATTCCAGGTCGTAACAGATTTCACTGTCTCGATGAGTTCCCTGATATCCAATCTAAACTTTGCTTAATAATTCCCTCTCATTATTTCCTCCTTCAAACCGTTCCCCTTCATCCAGCGCTACAGCCTTCGGGTATAAAAAAGCATTATCTACTATTCTTTCCTAATTTAACTGCCACATTTCCCACATCATTTTTGGTCCTCTTGGTGACAGGGGACAACAAAGAATAAATTTAGCTTAATTTTAAATCCCCATGCCACCCTTTCTGGAGGCATATTAGCACATTGTACCAGGACAATTTGCACTATTGCTGGGTGCTTATTTTGTTAGTTTAAGAGCCAATGAACACAGCAATTTACCTAGACACTTATAAAGAAATTCCTTCAAATGACAGAAATATTTACTGACAAGTAGTTTTATAAAACAGCATGAATCTGATCTTTGTGCAGTATATTGAAAATTTCATCTTTTTGCAAAGAATATAGAAATCACACTGGAGAAGAAGGCAAGGACAGAGTTGCAGGGAAATAGCAGGGTTGAAGGTAACTCTAACTTTCGTACTCACCTGATTTGCCTTGCACACATTATATACTTTCATTCAATGTCTACATAATGTGTATAAATACCTAACACAATAGATAATAGCCCTTAAACATTTTCAGTATTGAATATAACAAACATATAGCTAGAAAGTCTTGCTAAAGTTTTGTGTATTTGATAGAGGAAGACCTCTACAATGTACACAATGTTCATTTAATTCCTTCTCCCACCCAAAACAGACAAACAGAAACAGCAGAGGAGGGCATTTGCATTCTGAAATCAACAGGCAGCTGAAGTTCAGCTACATGCCCAGATAATAAGCTCTTGCGTGTGTCCTTGATGACAGAAGATACCCATTAGTGTATCTTGAAAGTGCCTGGTAGAAGATCTGATGGTTTCAGCTTGGTCAGCTATCACTCATCAGCCATTTGATAGCAGATGTGAGTTCAAGCTCCCCAAATCAGATAAAAATCATGCTTGTGAGTTTAGAACATAATCAATGTATGTAGATAACAAACAGACACATGATCTCAAGAATTATGTTTGTGACTATAATGATGCAAGATATTGCAAAAAACAACAAGGAATGACTCTCAATTTCAGAAGAAGCAGGAGGCCTTCCTTAGTGTCAGTGGAATAGCAGCACTTTGCCAGGGCAAAGCAGAGATAAGAGGAAAGAACACTCCTGTGTCACAGTACTGTCTGTCACCACCAGCCTAAGAAATGCTTTTACCCAATCAGGACAGCTTTCAACAGAGTCACAGGTAAGTTATCACCAAATTTTTTGTCCAAGAGACAGCAAATGCCATAATATATTTGGTTATTCTGAATTAGTACAAGAGCTCAGACAATCTCTGTATTCTTCCTTCCTACTCAGAGCACACAAGCTGTGAGCATTGACAATAGTAGGAAAACAAACAATTTCAAGTTCAGAAAACAACCTAATTAAGAATTTAAAGTCTCTGTAATAAACATCCCACCTCTTTTTTTACCCTTGTTCACCAGACCCACTAAGGTTGGCAGGAGGCATTTTGTGGCACCAAGAATACCACATATCACTTCTCAGGTGTCTGTTGTGCTGAAGTAGTGCAGCTTGTGCTATCACATGTGCACATCTGTAATATTCTGCTCTGGGAGAAGTGTATGCATGTTCTCCTTTACCACACGGAGTAATAAATCAGCCTCCATAGCACAAGACCATAGGGCCACCTGTAAAACCACTGTCCCCTCCCTCATAGCAGAGCAAACACAACTTTTGCCATAAACATAAAAAACCATAGTTTTTACATTAATTTGACAGTGCACGGTCCCAGCAGTTGCCTGGGATTGCCTTGGCCACAGCTGGCTTTAGCAGGTCTTAGCAGTTGTCGAGTGATAATTCCCTAGTCTTTTTTATCTTAAATTCTGCGAATGTAATAATATGTGGTACAGGTCTGACCAAGTCTGGTAGTCTCTACATAAAAATAATAGCCCTTTATGCTAGTTCACACTGAGAGTGCAGCTTCCAAACTTGAGCAGGAAACCAAGGAAAAAAGAGCAAATTATTATGAGAAACATATAAAACCAAACCCAGACTCGAGACTGAAGGGGCAAAAAACCATCAAACAGATGCTGGTGAAGACCTCGAGGGGGCGCAGGACTTGTTACAGCCCCTCCTCTGCTCTGCTGGGGGCAGGCTGAGGCTGCCAACACAGGATCCACAGGTGGGGGCCAGGGAGAGCATAGCACTAGAGAAAAGGCATAGAGGGAAATGAGTGAGGCAGTTTTGACAGTGTTATTGATGAGGTTTTTCTTTGTTCATTTGATAATCTGGAGTCTGTTAGAACTCTTGGGAATGGTGTGTGCAGGGCCAGGAGCTGGACTCAATGATCCTTGTGGGTCCCTTCCAACTCAACATATTCTGTGATTCTGGGGTTAATCATACTATGAATAAATTGTTTGCTCCATATATGTGTGATGTATTCCTTTTTTAAGATTCTTCCTATTATTCCCTTGTATTATCTATCTATATTTATTTATCATACAATCATAGAATATCTCAAATTGAAAGGGATCCATATGGATCACCTCAGGACTACCTGAAATTCAGCCATGTCACTAAAAGCATCGTCCAGACACTCTTTGAACTCTGATGGGTTGGTGTCATCCCCACTCTGTGGGGAGTTTATTCCAGTGACTGAGCAACCTCTCAGTGAAGAACCTTTTCCTAATTTTCCTAATCTGAATTTGCCCTGATGTGGCTTCATTCCATTTCCACATGTCCCATCACTGGTCACCAGAGAGAGGATCACATATTACTCTTCCTTTTACCCTGTGAAAAACACAACCATCTCATAAACGCTTTTTATCACATGCTTATCAAACAGTGTGTAAAGTTTTCTTTACAACAAAAGCGAGAACTACACAGGAAACTGATCATCAAATCTGCCCTCCTGGCTTGTCCTACTGCAAGTCTATTAGTGCATCACGTTCCTAGTAACTAAATAATTATATTGCATGTGTATAGACACATAACAAATACCATTTAATTAACAAGGAAAGAGCTGGAATTAAACATGCAGGTTTTTCCAAATGAACATTTTAGGGAAGATTAAACTTGACTACAGTGAGGTGTGTCTCCTTGTTAGAGCTGCAGTATCTCAGAAAAGCTTCTTGGCAAGCAAAGTCACTCCCCATGAATGCAGAATGATCTTAATCACAGCTAATGGATAAATTAAAAATGTCAGAATTAGAGCAGCAGGCTAAGTGAATGCACTGGAAATAAGAGTAATAAGAAAGAACAGCAGGAACTGAAAAATAAGTTTCTTTATTATATTGGAGATTTTTCTGCTCTCTCAGTTTTTGTCCTTTAATCCTGCTGAATCAACCTGCATGTGGCTTGTTCAGCAGACAAGGCTCTGAAAGACGAAAATTGAGCTGGCTTTCAGCTGCCTAATGGTTTGCAGGCAAGAAAGGACACTGAGAAGCTGGGAGTGCCTCCTAACCACACCATCACTGAGCAGTTTGCCTTTGTGAAATGTTAGCAACTTAAAGAGAATCCGAGCCTAGCAGCCAGGACATAGAAGGAGGTCAGGGTATGCTATTCTTTCCCTGTGGAAAAGAGAAAGGCCATGCCTAGATATGCACCTTCCTTTTCTTATGTTTTTTTCAGAAATGGAGAGTAAAGTAGCATAAATAAGAGAGATACCCCAGATCCTCAGAACTGTTTGCAAACTAATCCTAAATTCATCTGCACATCAGGACTGGGCTTGCCCCAGGCTAAGTTGCAGTGAAGATTTGCTGAATAGGGATGGCTGCTGCAGGGAACTTGAGTCACTCAGGCTGGCTGGGACCAGATCACCTGGAGTCACCCCCCGTCCAAAACATTTCTAACTTCCAAGTAAGAGCAGATCACTCAGGATCTTGTCCAGCCAAATTTGGAAACTCTCCAAGGACAGAGATCCCATAGTCTCTCTGGGTAATCTCTCCCAGTGTTTCATGGTGAAATCTAGTTTCCTTCATCTAAAATAGGAATTTCCATTGTTTCAACTTGTGATGCCTCAGTTTCTGTACTACACCACTGAGAGATGTCTGGCTGCCTTCCCTCAAATCTTCTTTAGTATTTCCTCATTTCTAATGCCTCCACCTGACCATCTTCTGCTTTCCCTTACATGTTACTTTGGTTCATCAACACCTCCCACACTGAAGGCACCATTACCTCAAAATCACTCTTGGCTCAAACAAGATGAAAACGTGAGCTAAAGCAAATAGCCATTTATCAAATGTAAACCAAAGCTTTAAAGAGGTACAAGGAGGCAATTAAACCCTGGAGACTACTTGAAGGCAGTGTGCAAATGGAGCCAGGTTTATGTTATCTCAAAGGGATGTGGATACCCCATAATGTCAGATCAAAGGAGCTGTCCTACATTTGTGCAGGGTTTTCGTGGGAAAGCATCTGACATGATGGGAACACCTTCAGCTCTAGAGCCCATATCCAGCTGTGGGCATTATTCAGTTTCAGAAGTTTCCCTTCTTCCCTCCCGCTGCTTTTCACCACATTTCCGTGCAGTGCCAACAATCCTGGCACGTGCCAGCACTGCCTCCCACACCTTCAGGTGCTCTTACACAATCATTAAGCTGCCTTAATACAGATGAGGCTCGCTGCTGTCTCGAGTACCCTGCTAAGCTATTTGCAAACTGCCAAGCCATTCTGAGCGAAATGCACTTCTCTAAAGCAGATTTATTTACACGCTTCCATCCCTCTCATCCAATGTAACAGGAATTGCATGGTGAGGCAGGGAGGGAATTCATTTTCATATATAATGGAACATGGCAGAATAAGCTGGATAAGAATCTGTTCCAAGCACACAAGACTTAACACACAGAAGCTGTTGAAAGTAAAGAATTGAACCCTTAAATACCATCCAGTCTTCTTCAGCTCAGAGGAAAAAAAGCTTATCACACAAGGGAACAAGATTAATAAACATCTTTGTCTAGTTTTATTTTAAAAATGGGGTGGGGAAGTTGAGTAATTTTAATACTTTCTCCTTAAATAATATGTAGAGCTACTCAAGTAGTGAAAACAATCTCTACAATAGTTATATGTCGTGAATAAGTGTTTTAAGGTCATTTTTCTGAAAACACTTCTGTTGTAGAATTTGTAATATCTGCACACTGAGTTCCTTACAGTTTTGTTTCTCCAACCTCAGAGGCATTGACCAGCCAGCCATGAGGGTCCGGTTTGGAGCCCAGCAGAGAGGAGGAAATAGCACTCAGTGACACGAGCAATGCCAGCTGAGCTGACGCTGGACCTGACAATCTTAAAATGAACGTCCCATAAGGGAGATGCTTTAAACAATGGCAGACAAACACCCCTTAGTGTATTATTCACATTTTGAAGGCGTTCAGTGTCAGGCAAGGCCATGTGCTCTGTGTGGCTGAACTGCAAACAAGCATAAGGAATAATGCATTCAACTCCCCTTATCCAATTTTCTACTTGTCACAGTGTGGCCGCCTGTAAGAACGGAACACAAACAGCTGCATACCATTCCATGCACACAGGCACTGTATTAAATGCTAAGACAATTGGAATTAATTGGTACTGGGCTTCTCTTTAAGCTCCTTGTGTAGCTCAGCTGTGATTCTTTTCACAAGCGACTTGGAAGATTATGGCTTGTTCTACCTTTCCTGTTATTAAAAAGCTGGTATGGATGTTTTAAAACAAAAGGGGGAAGAAGAGGGATAAGTAGAAGAAAAACCCCTGTCCTTTAAAACAAAAAATCACATCAATATGCATGCAATCAGCACATTACACCCCTGGATACATTATGAATATTCCCACATGAAAATAGCAAAAGGAAAGGCAGGAAAGCCTGAGAAGAAAGCATCATTAAGGCAACTAAATTGCTTCCAGCCCCCAGGTTGCACCATTCAAAATTAACCTGCATCATTTTATATAATGACAATTTGCAAAATGAAATAATACAGTAAACTCATAAATAATACCAGAATGCTCTATGCAGGCAGCTGTAAGAATCCACACAAACTAAAGAATAGGTGTGTCTGAAGCTCCATCCCAATTTCTAATAACTAACACATCCCCAAGAGTTCAGTTTGAAGATACTCCTCGGATCTGATAGGCTTCATGATTTTTGGAAATTGGAAATCCTAGTTTCTGAAAAATCAAAAAAGACATGGAAAGAGAAGCGCAGAAATTATGTCACAAAATAAACCTGGCACCTACACTGAACTAAGCACAATCTGAGTAGTGTGACACATTTATAATGACAAGTTGTAGTCAGAGAAATTATCTTCTTTTAATGAGCCTTTCCAAATTCAAAACCTAAAATACTTGAACATTTCAGGCAAACTTAAGGTCAATTTTAAAGAACGTAGGTGTTTTTGTTAGTGCTCAGACTCAAGATGAAAGTGAATGAAATATGGGTATTAAATTAAGATTGCCTTGATTTTTAAAAACAAAAACTCTTGTCCATAATATTTACCAAATGCAAAAAGTAACTGTGTATCCCATGGAATTTGAACTAAATATGCCATGCAATTCCTACAACTGAATACCTCCCAATACTGAGAGGGAACTGCATATCCCTAAATACTTAATATCACTTTTTAAAATATCAGATCATTATTTTATAACAATGGCTAATAAGTTATCCGACAGAAAAGGGCAGTCATTCACTTAAATGCCCAGATTGTGTTCCAAAGAAGTCTGCAGAATAATTTATAATTTGAGAGGGTTTTAGCCTTTTTTTGGGCTAGATTTTTAGCACTCAGCAGCTCTGTTCTGGATAACTGACTGAAACAATTGGATTATCGAGCTTTTGCAGTGCTACTCTTGGAGAACCAAGGGCAATACTGGAGAACTTTTGAAAACCCAGGAAAAGACAAGCATATCTAACAAGAATGTCTGTAACTGTGAATGACAAGCTGGGGGGGAAAATATCCATGCTTTGTACCAGACAGCTCATTTTAAGAAGAGAGAGGTGAAAATCTTTAGCCTTTTAGCACGCTTTTTAGAAACCCAAAAGATTTCACTAGCCTGTATTTAACTAAACAGCCTCCCATTCCAAACTCCTGCTTTCAAAAATATATTACGCAACTCTTAGTCATTGAATTTTCAACTTGATACTCTCAGGGAAAAATAAAAAAGAGTTATTTTCACATATGAACTAAAAGGGCATTATCTAATTGCATTTGTGCATCATGCATCAACTCTCAAGATAAGATAGGTATGCAATGAATATTTAATCAATTGAATCATTCACCCTCTGAGGTTCATCATTTGACATATTTCATCAACATAGTTAGCTGGAATTTTTTTTAGTATTTTTGTTCTAAGGATTGAATATTTATAGGAAAACCCTGAGAAGTTCTTAAAAATGCAGATTATTTCTCCAAATGTAGGAAAAGTTCTAAACAATACAATACTTTCTAATATTCCTCCAGGATATGGAAAGACAAGAATCTTTCTGTATCCTGGAGTCATATTAATTCCTATGGATCGTATTCTCTATCATTTAGTTTCCTGAAAGAACATATTTTAAAAAAATAAATAAAAATTGAAAGATTGTCTTTCTACTGGACTATAATAAGAAGTCTTTCTCCTTCAGGAATATTAGAGCCAGTAAAAGTTTATTGTCTCCTGATGTATGTTCATGTCATGCAAACAATTTTTAAAAATTCAGATAATCCATTAATATTTTCAGTGATGTAATATCTGTAAGAAACTCTCTTTGTAGCCAGGAAATCAAAGTATTACAAATAGAATTTCAAGCAGCACAAGGAAATTCACAGACTTTAAGAATACGTATTTTGGATAGTAGAGATATTATCTTGCTTTTAAGAATGATGTTTGCACTGGTAAGAAACATACATTATGGAATCATAGAATGCTCTGGGTTGGAAGGAACCTTAAAGCCCATTTTGGGCTGCCAGCACACATGGCCAGCTCGTGTCCAGCATCTGATCCAACAGCACCAAGTCCTTCTCTTACACAGATGACAAAAGAATAGGTGCTTGTTTGTTTCTTCGCAGCCATGCATAACATAAGACCTGTTAAACTCCGAAAGGAGCGTTTCTGGAGAATTACACATCCACAAACCTGCTCGTGCTGAGGAACCACATTGCAGGGCGTCTGTTAGCACAGGATCACATGACGTGTTTTCAGCAGGAGCTATTTTTATGTGTCTCCAAAGGGATCAAAATCAGCAC
The DNA here is from genome assembly GCA_013399875.1 of Gymnorhina tibicen. NCBI lineage: Eukaryota > Metazoa > Chordata > Aves > Passeriformes > Artamidae > Gymnorhina > Gymnorhina tibicen. The sequence continues at coordinate 184,036 of VXAZ01008442.1, read as the reverse complement.
ACGGAACAAACTGTTGATGGCAACCTTGGCCAGCATCACGGTACCACTTCAGATGGAGGAGTGCGTGTCAGAGCACGTCATTGTTCTGTGGCTGCTACAACGTGCATGGCATTTCATAGGAGAGGTCTGGCATTCCAAGGAGACCTTCAGCAATGCGTTTGCCAGGAGTCAAACTCAGAGGAGAAAGCCTTAAACAACAGCTCATGAGTCACATGCTGCTCACAAGCTTGAACGATGTTCTCTCAGTCAAAAGATCAAGGTCATTTAGTTAGTAAACATATGGTCTACCAAAAAAGGCACTCTCTTCCCAACTCCAAGTGTGCAAACAGAAGGAACTGCTATCATCAGAGCGCAGCATCAAAACCATTTAGGAATGCCTTTACAGCAAACCTTTCTTTAGAACAGACTACACACTGAAGCAGAACTTCACTGCTCTGCTTTTAAGCAGGCAAAATGATTCCTCCATTAGGTAAAGAGAAAAACAAATGGAGAAGAAAAAGGATAGAGGAAGCCAACCATGAACTTTTTGAAGTGCTGCTGAATATCAAGCTCTCAGTGAAAGATTAATTGGAGGAAGACTGGTTTTAGAAATATACTCATATATTTAAAGGACATAATATTCATGCAAGTTATTCTTTTTTGCCAGGCTATCACTGTGTTACAACCTGGTTTCAGTGCAGCTTTCAGACCAAAATTCCTCTCTTTGCTTCGACATACATGTTTTTACTACATTAACCATGAGAAATGGTAAAGAAAGAAATTCACTCACATTTTTTGAATCAATGTTCACATCTGGACAACCCTGTCTGAAATCTACTTAGAGATTAGTTCAGTTGGAAGTGGCAATCCATGTGTTATGCTCTTTCTCTTGAACATCCCACTGAAGAAGTGCAAGATAGAAAAACTTTACCAGCTAAATCAGTTAGAGGGATCCTGCACAGGCATAAAAATTAATGATTATACAGTAAGAGGACCCACAGGTTCTAGCTTCAGCTCAAGAACACACTGTTCCACTGCTGATGGGTTCAAGTACCTTGTCACATTCTCAAGTTTTATTTGTGGACATAAGGTGCCAACAGATCCTTCTAGAGTGGAGATGAATCTCCACTCTGCTTCGCAGAACTTCTGCAGGCAGGAATCTCTAAATGCATATACTGTTATTCCTTCACGTTCAGATGAATTTTATCAAAGACTTCAGGAGATGTTTGTGACTTCTGATTTCCATTTGTCACATGGTTCATTAAGGAAATTTTTAAAAAGACAAATTACTTTAGGAGAAGGAGCCTGGGGATGTGAAAGACTCAAAATAGTATTTGGCCAGAATGAAGCAGATTCAGATCCAAACAAAGAATAGAAAGCTAAAAAAAAAAAAGACACCACAAAAGCATAAAACTGTTGCCTGTTCAGGTGGGTAGTTTTAAATCTTCCTGCTTTTGACTGCTTTCAGAATATATTTTCTAAAACTTTCTTCTCTTTATTTTCAAAGAGAAAGAACAGCTAAATTGTTACTAGGGTTAACTGCTAGTAAATATGTTTTGCACAGTAAATTTTAATTACTTAGGCTATATATCCCCACTCCCTTTTTTTCCCTCCTTTTTGTTAAGTAAATGCAGCTTCCTAAGCCATCTCTGCTGATTCCTTGCATGCTGTTGTCAGAAATGAAAGCAGTGACCTGCTGTGAATTCAGCTGCTCTCAGACTTTCCAGCCCTCCTCTGCTGGCTGATGCTGTGCGTTCTCAGCAGAGCAGGTCTGAATGCCAAGCGTGGGGACTCACTGGCATTCATTTGCAAGGAGCTTTTCTCATCCAGAAAATGGTGCAGCTGCTCCTGATGCTGGGATAACTCCTAACACCAGCAGTGACAACCACAGGGTGGAACGACAGCTCAGGATGAGAAGCAACAACACCGAAAAGAAATTCCACGACTGTGAATCCCAGGGCACTCCCGCACCACACGGCCCGGACGTGGCACCAACTACACCCTGCCAGACGGCAGGGAAACAGTTGGAGGAGCAGGCAGCAGTGGGATGTGCTGAGCCTGCATCCACTGCATCACCAGCATGAGGCAAGGGAAAAGTCCCCTCTCCTTCTGCAAGACGTGGCCTCCACAGTAACCATCAGGAAGTGTGGTCCCAGGTACCTGTGTCTACTGGAGCACAGAATGGAAAACAAAGCTCTGCTTCCCAAACTAATGCCTTGTCAGCAGGCCTTGTGGTCTCTTCCTTTATCAGTCTCACCTTTTGAATTTGACGAAACCTAACTTCCAAAAATTATTTTTTTTAAAACAGAAAAAGAAAGTTGGTAAAAAAAATAAAATTAAAATATACATATTCTACTGACCAGATCAGCATCTTGCAGACCTGGCTGGAGCTTCACCCTTTTGATCCCTGCACTATCAGACTTTTGATTCCAATTCTGTCAAACTCAGTCATCAGAAAAGATGAACAGAGAGTTTTAAAGCTTGACTGAGAGTTTTAAAGCTCTGCAAACAGTCCCATTTCCTCCTGTAGACTTCATCCCCTTGCTGAGTAGCTCTGTGAGCTCAGGTTGGACAATTTACTGAGTGTAATATAACGGCTATTTTCTTTAACTTTTCTGTGTACCTAGCAAAGACAGTGCAGCTCCATGACCTCAAGGGCTTTCTAACCTTTCTAATTTACAGAAACAACTCCAGAGATCCTTAGAGTGGAGAATGCTAGAATGAGGAAGAGCTTCTTCCAGGCATGCTCAGCATCACCATGGATTATTGCACAAGTCTGAGACATCCAGGCAGGGTCACTGCCTTCATCTGTTCTTTTATCACCAAGTCAGTACCAAGGTGACAAGCACAACTCGCTTCAAAAGAAGTTATAGCAATGGAAGAAGAAAACAGGGTTGAAAATCAGAATCCAGTAAGTTTTTAGAAGCCACAGGAGCAAATATAATCCTGTCAAAATGCTGCTTAACACATTTCCTGCTTTACAGAGCAGGGTTTTATGTGTTGTCCTCAACTGTTTCCAAACAACATTTAGCAGTGTCATAGCGTTCAGCTTTGCCAAAGTGGTTTTACTGTGGTAAAACCCCAAAGTAGTGGGGAAAGGGGGCAGAGAAATGTCCCATGCCTTGGTCAGTGTATCAGGTGTAGCCACTGACAGAGCTAAAAGCATATCCAGTGCACGCTGCATGCTTGTTCAGCATCCTGGCTGGCAGACTAAATGGATGTCAGTCAGAGTGATATGAAATAACTGAACAGGTGAGCCCTGTAACCCTTGCAATAGTCCCCAGCCTAAGGGAAGGGAGAACCTAAAAGCTGAGCCCTTCCAAGTTCACTACTTTAGTGTCCAGCACCTCTGTGTTGTGGTCAGGCTGCTGATGGGAGTCAACACTGAGCGCAGAATTATTACATTATGGTCAAGAGAAAATTTAGAAATTGTACAAAACATCTCCAGGGAAAATCGTAACAAAAGCCCTTTTTTTTTGCTTTGAGTCCATAAAGAGAGAGAGTTCATGGGCTGTGTTATGAAAATATTATAATTTAGGGTTATAGTACAAAACTAGACTTATAACAATCTAAATAGACCTTCAGATGCGGACAGGAAATATATGTTTAAATGTATATATATCTATAGGTACCCCACAAATCTAGACATCCTTGGATTTAAGCCCCCCCCATACATCTGACTGTATTTCAGTCTCACTGTTATAACATTACCACCAGCTGCAAAGCCCAATTCAGCACCACAATAAATACGTGGAAGGTCAAGTACACTCAGCCCTGGGCTCTGAAGGGCAGGCTGGAACCAGGAAACTTGATTAAAGTCCATTTAGCAATATCCACACCACAGTGCAATCACAAAGCAGGCACCCTGCTACAGCCCTATTTGTGCTGTAAACTGCAGGCACATCTCCTGTTACACGAGCAACACTAACCTAGCTTATGTAAAGACCCAAAGGATCCAAACACTTGCATAGCGAACATATTTACACTAGTATTTCCACATAATGCAAAGGATGAGGTGTATGTTACAATAAATAATCCCTTTTCCATGATGTGCTGCTGCAGTTAACTTTCTTTTTAGTGCTGAAGGGCAATAAATAATCTCTCTGTTCTGACAGTGGCACGTGCTAACAAGTAAATAACAGAGGAATTGCCGAGAAGCTGAGTGATTTCAGTAGTGATTCAGTCAGACGAGGACTGTAATGAAATAATTTTCACTCCCGGTTGCCTTCTGTGACTATTTGAGACTGCAATTTCAAAAGGTTACAGGCTTGCACTTGGCATTGGATACTCGTATCAGACCAGGTTCCCAAGCTGTGTGAGCTGTGTGCTCCCTGGGGGGATGAGGGTGCAAAGGAATGGCCTCCCTTGCAGACCAAACTGCAGAGGAGCTGCACAGCTGGTGGGTGCCTCTGGCCACACTGTCCTGTCATGGTGCTCTTCACTGCAGGACCATGGGTTGGTCATCAGGGATCTTCCCAACTCACACAGAGACTGTCCTGTTCCATCATTACTCCGCTGAGCATTTGAGTCAGAGCAGTGCATTAAGCCATCTGTCTGATCCTGTAAGGTTTTGCAGATGATACAACAGAGCAGGCTGGGTTCTGTTTGGTTTGTTTTGGTGTCTTTTTTTCTTAGAACTCCCTCTAAGACCTCTGAAAACTAATGCACCTGAAAGTTTTGCATTCCTTTCCTAATGGCATTTCATATAGAAGGTTTGCGAACTGGAAAATTATGCATTTGTGTTTGCTTATCATCAAATAAAGAGGAGGTTAATTTTGTTGTCCTCTCCAGAAGGCGATCTGATGAATACCTAACTAGCTCTGACTTGTCTTCTTTCTTATATCTTTTGTATTAAAATTTTATGAATCGAAGAACAGTAAGTTCCTATTTGTTTATCTCATTGATGCACATACTGAATCCTGAAGGCAATTTGCCCACTTATACTAAATTATCTAGGGTTTTTTGTGGACCTTTTTGTGATCATGCAACTCTACGTTAGTTCTGGCTTATATTAGGATTCTTATGGTGTGCATTTACTTCTTGTCTGTTAGCATGCATTTTCTGTTTCAGAAACACACAGTATTTAAGAAGTCTTCTGTTTGTGTCCTGGCAATTTAGAGAACATGCCACTTGTTTTAAGGTAATTTCCTGATTACAGTTTTCAAAATACACACAACAAATAGTGTTTGTCATATTTTTTCAGTATCTCAAGTTCAAGCCCCTCTACAAGAAAGGAAGTGAAGCTTTTTCAGGTAATCTTTACACACACACCCCAGTTCTGTGATTCAGGCAGGCTGATATCACCATTGAGGGAAGTACTTAGATAACTGTGTCCAGACATTCTGCAGTTTCCAATGGGAATTCGACACATTTAATCCCTGTCCTATACCCCTATTTTCATCTCAGTCTTTTTCCCCGCTTCTCTTTAAATTTTTAAGCTTAAGGCTGGGAACCAACCTGCTGGAGAGCAGCTCTGGGGAGAAGGATTGGGGGTCCTGGGGGACAAGCTGTCCATGAGCCAGCAGTGCCCTGGGAGACAAGAAGACCAATGATTAGAAGATGATTGGAAGACGATGAAGTGACTGGAACATCTCTCTGATGAGGAAAGGCTGAGGGAGCTGGGCCTGTTCAGCTTGGAGGAGAGACACTGAGAGGGAACCTCATCAATGTCTGTCAGTGTCTGCAGGGAGGGGTCAGAGGATGGACCAGGCTCTGCTCGGCGGTGCCGGGCAATGGGACAAGAGGCAATGGGCAGGAACTGAGGCACAGGAAGTTCCACCTGAACATGGGGAAGAGATTCCTTACTGTGCAGTACCGGAGCACTGGGACGGACGGCCCGGAGAGGTTGTAGAGTCTCCCTCACTGGGCATGTTCAAGAACTTTCTGGACACACTCCAGTGCCGTGTGCTCTGGGATGACCCTGCCTTAGCAGGTAGGTTGGACCAGGTGACCCACTGTGGTCCCTTCGAACCTGAGCCATTCTGTGATTTTGTAATTTTTCCTAAATATTATTTCTTTCTGCTGATGGGAATATTCATCTGTGCTCTCTATTCATACACCATGCTGTGGAAGCTTTTATCATCTCACCTTGCTCCCTGACAGGGAGTAGGGGATTTACCAATGAAAAGGTTATTATATGGCAGACTGATTTATAACACTCGTGTAAACAAACCTTTGACAGGTAACTACAAACCAAGTGTGATGGTTTTACTGCACAGAGCAGCACCTATTAAAGCTTGCTTTCAAATGGTGAAAATGTAACATATAAACAAACTCTCAGAGTTCAAGAGGTAGGAGGCAACTTGGAGTGGGAAAGTGCAATTAATCATCATCCATGTGGTCTCCAAGCACATTTTTGCTCTGTGTTGGGACTCTGAGTGAGCAAAACATAAATGTTTAGTCCTTCTCCTGTAGTGATCCCCTCAAAGACCCTAACACCCCAAAGAGGTGTTTTAATTTTTCTTGGTTTTTCAGCATCCAAATCTATTATGTATTAAGAGGGTAGATTCAGATGAGATGTAAAGAAGAAATTCTGTTACAATGAGGGTGCTGAACCACCAGAACAGGTTGGTCAGAGATGTGCTGGATGCCTAATCCCTGGGAACATTCAAGGTCAGGTTTGTGGGTCTCTGAGCAACCTGGTCTGGTTGAAGATGTCCCTGCTCATTGAAGGGGGTTGGAATAGGTGGCCTTTAAAGGTCCCTACCAACCCAAATTATTCTATAACTCCATAAAATGTAGAGATCCCATGAAGAATCACTCGTGGAAATTTTGACACAGAATTTAAGTGTCAAAATTTAAGTGGAAAGGAGACACTACGTATTTTAAATGGGGGCTTGCTGTGCCAAAATGACAATACTGCATAAACACAGAGGCTGACGAAAAAATTTAGAAAATAATCCAGTATCTGACAGGGAAAAAAATGCAGAATCCAAGCCCTTAATAATTTTTTAGCTGTGTGAAAACCATGACATCTAATAAGATATTCATTTTGCCTTTGGAAAAATGAGCAATAATATTTTATTCTAAACCTTTAGAATATCCCAGTCACCACAGAGCTAGGATACAATGTCAATTGTGTGCCTTGTTTCGTTAAGGTTTCTTGAAAAATACCAGCAAAACATGCAAGTGGTTCCTTGAGGCATAAGGGGAAAGAGTAATCTTACAAATTAGGTTAAGCTGCTAAGGTAAACTCTGCTTCACAGCTGGGGATGAGGGACTTTTCATGAGAGAGTTTTCAAAGACCATGTTTTCCAAACCCAAGGACAGCCCTTGCAGTGAGTCAAGCAAAGTGGGTTGCAAAAGGTCTCCATGGACGCATAAGGAGGTCCCAACAAAAACATAAAAAAGAAGCACACAATGCGTGGAAGCAGGGTCTGGGCTTCCCAGGACCAGAGGGACCTGGACATACTGGAGTGAGAACAGCACAGGGCCACCAAGGTGATTAAGGAACTGTAGGATCAACACCAGCACAGGTTGTTCAGAGAGACTGTGGAGTCTCCATGCTTGGAGATACACGAACAATGTCCCAACCAACTGGTTCTAGTCAGCTGCTTTGAGACTGGATGATCTCAGAGGTTCCTTCCTACCTCAGACATCCCATAATTCTGTGGTCCCGCTACAAGACCACTGCACTCATCTACTTGAGGCATAGGTAGAATTTAGACTGTTTTACTCATTATGGGCCATGTTATCACTTTCACAGAGGCAGGAATGACTGGAAGCAAAGGGTGGCAGCTGAGCAGAGCCCAAGGACACTGCACTACCCTTCACCATTATAAAATGGAGACCTCAAGCCTGCTCAGATTTCAGTTTAAATTGTTCCAAAAGAGCACTATTAAAACAAAAATAGACTCCTCAGTGGACAATTCTCTTCAGTTGTCCAGTTCTCATGATCTTTTCAGAAATTAATAGCCTTCATTTTAACCTTGACTGCACAAGAGAATTGCTCTCTTTAAAGCTGAACCACTGGAAGTACAAACAGTCCACAACATCCAGCGTAGCCTTGCCAAATTGCTTGCAGCTTTGTTCCGTGTCTGCACCAGCTCCACTCTGAGCCACAGTGACCCATGTGGGCATGGCAGGCTTGGAATGCACCTGGGAACAGCACATTCTCTGAGGCTTGTAAAGATCAATAGTGCCCTGAAAGACAGCCAAATGAGTAGCAGCCATTTATCAGGAACAATAGAACTTCAATTCAACCTATTGAAACACTGTCCATCTTAACTAACTATTACATGTTTCTTAACTCTTAAAGTGTAAAAGTGAGACAATCCTTTAGGAAGCTTCAGACTGGATTAAAACATCAAATAATGGCCAAACATTTAACCTATCGGCTGTCAGATTTCCAGACGTATCCTAAAGCAACACCACACAAAGGAATCTTGTTGCTTCAGTGATTCACTTCTGTCAGGTGGAAAAGGGCAAACAGAGGTAGATGCACAGCTCCTGATGCTACAGGAACAAATTGATGCATAAGATTTACAGCCAGTCTTTTAGGCAGAGAGGTGAAGTCACTGCACCTGGCTCCCAGTGCCAGGCATCCTTCTTAATTTATACAAAATAATCAAATTTTGTACAAAATGTGTAAAACATCTTCACACATACACAAGCAATTACCAATCATCTCTTAAATCATCTAGAGTTCTCTAATCACTGCAGTTTCAGTCCTGCTTTTATTTCTGAAAGTCCATCATGAGAAATGAGGCCAAAAGGCTCTGAGAGCTCCAAAATAACAATTCTTCTGTTCATTTAAGAGGCAGGGGGTTTTTCCCTTTCAGCAGTACATCAGGCATGTTTTTCCACAGGATTGGTTCAGTGGGGAACCACATCCATTTTCACATTGTCTCATTAGTCTGACTACTTTCTTCTGGCTTGGAATGAGAATTCTGTAAGTCTACTGCTGGAAATTATTACATGCTTGGGACAAAGTGATAATAGTGCTAACTGTTAGTGGAGACTTTCTGTAGGGACTTCGTAACCATACTGACTATCCAGCACAGCTGATATAATTGTACATGAATAAATGTTCCAATGTTATTCTATTATTGTATTCATTAATATATTTGTTCACAGAAGTATGGGGGGGGAGGGATTAACAATAAATAAAATGCTAAGAAATAAGAGGGAAAATATCTTTGTGCTTCATAAAGTTTCCCGCATGCTGTAAAGCATGGTTCTTTAAATTATTTATCTGACTCCATCTTATTCATATACTTGAACAAACTTCAGCACTGCTGGGAAGCAGTTGCCTACCTTAGTGATGCTCATGAATTCCAAGTGCTTGCTAAGCCGGCACCCTTCGGGAGTGGCACTGGAAGATATTTCACAGGTCTGAAATGTACCTCTCAGCCTGTGCATCTCCCCAGCCACTTTCAGAACCTCATCCAGAGCTCTGAATCCATGTTCTCACATTGTAAGCTATCAAAGCTTCCAAATGGATATTTAACTAAGACAAAAGGTTTACACAGACTAAATCAAGTGTTTAATCAAATGAGTGCTTGCATATTTTGCTCTGTCCTTGTCCTTTCCTGCCAAGGACTTTAAAGAAAACAAAACCACAACTGTCCAAATGTCAAGGACCAAAGGAGACTCAGGAGGTGGAAAAGCTGAAATTCTGTGCAGAACTACTCATCACCATGGCTCTGTGCTCATTTCACTCAGAAACACAGATTTTGACAGAACCAGGTCTCCGGGCTTCTCTTTCTCAGGTCTACCTATGCCATGCACAGAACGCAACTAGGGAGTAGAAATTCATGTTTTTGTGACAAGAGGCTTAAATATTTAGTGAACTTTAAAATACCTCAGTTCCTTAAAGAAACTGCATCTCACTCACCTGCAGATGTAGCAGGACCTCTGCTACATGATGCAGATAAGATGAAGAGAGCCCTCAGCTCCACATGTGAGAGCAGAGAGGCTTCCAGAGAAGGGAAGGAAGATGTTATCTCAGGTCCCTCTGCAGATCAGGGGTTTTCTTGTTCAACATGCATTCATGCTCTCTAGAGTGCATCTCCAAGTTGACTCCATTACCATTTTAAACCAAAAAATACCCAGACCACTTCACTAAAACTGCCTCCTCCTAAAAGGAATGCCCCACTCAGTGCAGCAAGTCTTACAGGTGGTTGGCTGCCTGTCACATAAGTTGATATATAGAGAGATTTCTGACTTCTGAAGAATTCAGCCACAACGGATGCATAAGAAGCCTGTTTTGAAGCTCCAGAAGACATAAGGCAATGGAAAACAATGCTTCAAGTGCAAATCTTAGCCGGGGGTCTGCGGATAACATTTAGTTTCCAATTGAGTTTGTGTCTGGTACAAATTCAGACCAAAAGCCACAAGAGCACGTGGTGGATGTAGCATTCTGCACTAACTTTTTCATTTCTTCTCAATCCTGACTTACAAACTAGGTCCCTGCCTACTTTTCAGTATAACCTAAACAACTTCTGACCTTGCAGAAGCCAAATTCCACATGCAGGTCTCTGGTCTCATACAGTTTCCACACCTTCCTTTATACACACTGACTTTCAGTTCTAGATATCCTTATTTAAATTTGTGTTGTGAGTCACTCCCTGAGCTTAGACTTCCACTGCATCCCTTTGCCAGAAATTAAATTTTACAAGCCAGATACCTGAAAATTACACCTGTGTCCTGCAAAACAGCCAAGGAGCCTGAGCAGTCCTTTCTGCAACACTCCAGTTTGGAAGATTTTCCAGTTGATTCTTGAGCTTTTTGGGACCTCAACTATGTGCTGCAAGACGGAGATATATATGAATGACTAAACCAATAATTTTTATTTTTCTAGAGCACAAGTGTTGCTGATGTGAGACAGACATTTAGATGCTACTCGCTTTCTCAGTTTCAATGCATGACTGTTACAGATTCCTGAGAAACAGGATTTTCTCAGCTACAAAATAGTTAGCTGTTTGTGAAAGCCTTGTCTGAGTGGATGATTCTCAAGGCTTGACAGCCTGCTGATTCAGTGCAACATGAAGTCTCTGTGGAGTCTACAGCATGGCACAGGACAGCTCTGCAATCAAAATTGCCTTTACAAAGCGAAATGGAAGTAACAAATTGATACAGCTGCATATAGATTTGTCTCCTAATCTGTCACAGGTTTAAAAATAAAAGGGGATTCTATTCTCTTTTACTGTCAACACTTTAGGTACATAATAGCACTGCTGTTAGTGATATGTTGTATTTAAGGGGCCTTATTCTCTCTCCTGTGCTGCAGTGAACTCCCTTGCTATTACCTACCTGTGCAGACTCCTCAGCACTGATCTAGCCCTCCAGGCAATGATACCAGACCGAAAAAAAACCCAAGCAGTAATGCCCCCATAAAGCCTCCTTCCTGAGAGAGCATCTTTTGAATCAACTCTTGAATTAATATTTACATATTTTACACAGCAAAAGCCCCAATATCCAGGGGTGTCAAATCCTTGCAGGTCCCACTAGAACTGCAGTGGCTTAGAACATGCCAGGAGAAAAAAAATCAACTCCCAAAGCTACTGTTATCAAAGACTCCTGCACACCTCCTGCTGCAATGGGGGAATGCCTAATGTGCCCTCATTTGACTAGCATTTCATTTCATCTGATGAACAGTTGCTCACGCCAGAAAAGAAGCAGGTCTCCTAGGAATTCCTGATCCCACAGGGCAAACATGCCGGGACAAGTCCAGAGTCGTGTCACACCCCAGTGCCAGAGGAGCAGCTCCTCTGCCATTCCCATGGGGTCGAAGCAGAGGGAGGCTGAGCAGAGTGAGCGAGCCCTGCTTCACTCAGAACCTCCCTGCTCAGTGCTCAGGATAAACCCAGAGGAAGCCCAGGGACCGATATGGCCCTCTGAACAAACCCTGATGCAGCAGCTTGGCTGACGTTCTTTCAGAAGTTGCTAACAGCCTTCAAACACCTCTCACCTTTCCATAATAATGACAAACCAAACCTCTCCTTCCACAGAACTCTCATCATTATGATGCGGTTTCCCAAAGCTCTGCTGCACAGCCACAGTGGTTTAAGTATCTCATAAGCTACCTTGTAAGATATCTCCCAGCCTTTTCAAGACAAATAAAATTACTATTCCAGTAATACCTCCAAAAATCTTGCTGCAAAAGGATAACTTTGTAGGTCGTTGCTATTTAAGACTTCACAAGCAGTAGACTAATTTTTCTATATAAAAATCTTTACTTTATAGAGACTCCTAAGGAGATGTCCCAGTGGCAGCTGGAAGCATTCCTCTCTTCTGGATTTCAGGCTGATGGAGAAGATAATGCCATTCCCCAGTATCCCTATTACATGGCAGCCTGAACACACAGTTCTGAAAACTACAGGCTTCTTGTATTCAGCTGTGAATTCCCATTCCATATTTCCATCTTTGTGCACAGAAGAAAATTCGCAGGCCAAGTCAGAAATACCAGCTGTGTCTTAGACAATCCAGTGGCCTTGGGTACAATTTTCAAACAGACACAGGAAGTCCAATATATCAAACTGTGTAAATTGCACACTGGCAGAGGAGAGAAACTCTAGACTGCCTGCTCAGTGAGTACATTTGCACCAGAGACACAATTTAAACCAGTCTGCACTCTGAACGGACGTGGGCTAAACACACCAGTAGATGTGTGAAACAAGCCAAGAGTTGGCCTGGAATAAACCTTGAGAGGCTACAGCACAAAATGAATCACAGATTGCTCAAGCTTAGGAAAAAGTTCTAGATAAAGGTAATATTAAAGATTGAAAGGAAAGGGAGGAGGATAAGGACTGACACAGAAGACTGACGTGTTTAATACCATCTATGCTTCTATCTTTGAAGAAAATGCTTAGTACAATTAGCTTGAGCAAGAGGAGAGAAACACAGGTGAGAGCAGGGATAGAGCAGGGTATTTAAATAAGTCAGATGAATTCAAATCAGTAGGGCCTGATGCAACTCATCCTGGAGTGCTTAAGGAACTTGCTAGAACAACCTCTAAACCATTATTAGTTGTCTTAATGAACTCACTGAGAATAGTGAGGTCCCAGAGGCCTGAGGAAAGACAAATAAAAGTGAACAGCTTTAAAAAGTGGAAAACAGGAATCTGGGGATTTGTAGACAAGGTAGCATTACACTGACACCTGGAAAGATACTGGGATAAATTATTAATAATCAGTTTTTAATCCTCTCAAGCATAATAAGCCAAAAAGAAACAGACAACTCAGATTTGTCAAGAGCAGATCATATCAGACCAAACTCATTAACTTCTCTTAAAGGATAACTGGCTTTGTGGAGCATAGAAAAGCTATAGATATGATGGATTTTGACTTTTGTGAGGCTTTTGAGACAGTGTGGCATGGCATTCTCCTCTGTGGAGGAGGAAAACAGCATTATTAGTTTAGTCCATAAACAACAAGTGACTTTCTGAGAGCATCCTGAGTACAAGAAGGCACTCGGTGTTATTCCCCTTGTTTCAGTACCAACACAGCCATAGAGCAGTGCTTTGTCCTCTTCTCCACCACATGTTAGAAAAAGACACAAAAAACCTGTAAAGATGTTATGGAAGGGCAAAAAATAATGTGAGATTTAAATACATGACTTATCAACGTAAATTAACAGATAGAGAAGACTAAAGAAGAACATTAACTTCCTTTGCTGTAAAAAATCATTAGAGCAAGTTATAGGTAAGGAGGTTGTGGAGTATCTGCAACAGAAGAGTTTTAAATGTGCATTAAGGTAACACCTGCCAGTGAGGATTCAGACAAAGACAGATGTGCCACTAAGTCCTACATTTCTGTGTGGCTGAACCACAAATCCACATGAAGTTTGTCCTTCACAGGCTCCACACTCACCTGGCATACAGGTCCCTCTCTTCTCCAAAATACAGACATTTTGTTTTCTGGGACTAGGAGATCACTACCAAAGTCAGTAACGGACAGCAAGATTTCTTTTGGAACAAAAATCCTATTTCTGTTCTTAATCTTGTGCATGTCCATTTTTCTGTGTTTTACATGTGTAATTCAGTGCAACGGAAACTTCAGTCCTCTTCCCAGGCTGTGTGTTCATCATCTTGTGTCTAAATGACTCTCAGTTCTTGAGAAAGCAACCAAGACTTATACAATTTTGAAAGAAAACAACCAAATGTCATGTTTGCATCACTCAGGATGAGAATAGGATTTTTGTTCCAAAAGAAATCTTGCTGTCCCTTACTGACTTTGGTAGCGATCTCCTAGTCCCAGAAAACAAGACGTCTGGATTTTGGAGACAAAAGACTACCCTGAGACTGCCATTTTTGGAGTCCTTGCCAAAGGAATGCTAGTAGGCCAAAATCTTGTTTTCATTTTCCACTTACTTAAACAGTCCAATAAATGACATGGCTTCTTCCTACAAATTTGCCTTAGTCATGTCCTTTGACAATTTTACCACTAGTATCAAACCTGAATTGTTAAGACATGCTAAATTACTGTGGCCTCCACAGTTTCTGATGTCTAAAGAATGCCAAATGAAAGCTATGCCACACAGTTAACTACGCTGTTGTGCCTTGAGGGAAGAATCTGGCCCTGAAGCCCTTTGTTTTAGTACCATCGTTGTCATTAACCACTTCCGCTACTGACATTATCATCTAAGATATGCAATTTTCATCTGACCAAGGATCCTAGAAAAGAAGTCTCATGCACTTCATCCACTATGATTTACTCTGTTTGGAAGACACAGGCATGTTCTTGCCTTTCATAGGGTGAGATGAACTTAGACAAAAATTTCTTCATTCATTTTCTTTGCCTACTCCAAAAATCCAATCAGTCTTTGACAATTTCTTTACCAATGAAGTTTCTTATGGGCAAGACCAATGTAATATTTTCTTCACAAGCATTTGAACATCTTTCTCATGCTGCTGTGTCCTCTAAAACTGCTGCAACAGGACATTAGTGGTAATTGTTACCATTATGTCTGGGCAATCAACTGCTTATGATTCTCTGGCCGGAAACTGATGCTGTTTTCATCAGGGCTACCATCTAACAATGATATTTTATTAGAGGATAGGTCCAAGGATTGGCAGCTCACTCTGCTGCTGTTATGCAAGACCAACCTTCTCAATTAAAGCTCGAGCTAAATCTAGCAGATTTGCCTCATGTCTGCCATTTGTGGCTACCATTAAAATATCCTTTCTCTTGTTTTGTGTTTTTATTCACGCATAGATTATAAAGTAAATTCTGCCTTGGAGACAAAACCACATATGAGCAGCTAAAGACAGAATTTAGCCCCTTATTTTCAATCTGCCCCAACCAGATTGTTTACTTGATTGACACTTCGTGAATTTTATTAATTACACAGTAGTTCCTCAGTGCTATTTTCTGAGCTGCAAACTGCACTTTTTATTATTTTCCCTACTTTTGTATTTTTCCCTGTTGCAGAGTATTATTGTTATCTATGTTTTCTGCTACTGATCTGTTTCCTTTTCAACATCGTTTTTGATATGTAGCCAACAGCAATGAACAAGCACTTTGGTTAATTTTTGAGTAGAAGTCTGCAGCTGGTGTAAATTAGTGTTACTCCATTATTAATCAGAAAAGCTTCACTGCAGAGATATTTGACATTACCTATCTGACTCTATATAGGTACTTAAATTTTCAGTATCTGGAAAGCCCATCACTTGTGTTTAGCATGATGCAATCCTTTGTTCCTGCCATGCTGTTCTTTGTAATCCAAGCTGAATCCACAAGCAAAAGATCTAACACTGAACCATATTTAGCCTTAATTCAGATCAGTATAAGTAGACTAGAGGTAATTTTTGTCATTTTAACTCGCTCTCTGAGTGATGCCAAAAGAGTTGGGACAAGGGTAGTGTTCTAGTTTATACCTCTTTCCATCCCAGCCTCTCCTTCCCTGAGAGGAAACCAGCTACCCTCCGGGAAAGTCACTTGAAATCCATGACACAAAGCAACAAAAAAGAAATAAAACAATGTACCCCTAGCACAGTACTCAAGATTTTGTCTTTGTAAACATCCAGAAATCAGCAAAAGAAAATTATGGGGGTTTTGTTTCCTGGTCTAAGAGGGTCGTTCAGCAGTGATGATGTAGCATGACTACAAGTGACCATTTGGTCGAGCACTTGTTTAGAAAAAGTTAATTGCAGCTACAGGCAAGCCCTGGGAATGCTGCTTTAACACACCACACTACCACCTTCATCAGAAAAACCTGCATTTAGCATCTCAAGGAAAAGTAAACCTCCACAAGCCTGAGACACGTGAATCCTGCAGAAACTGGGAACACAGAGAAAGACATAAAATGGAGGGTCTGAGACTCATTTTATCCCCTTTGGAGCAGTAGCGCACCTCGAGAGAAGCAGATTTGATTCTGACCCTGCAGCAAGTCCTTTCACCTCTCCCTGCCTTGACTTCACCTGTAAGATGGGAAAAGCATGATGATGATGCTTTGCTTTAAAAAATCTATAAGCATAAATTACTATAATTGTTCCTCTTACATAAAAGTACTCCAGCTTGCCAGTTTACATGATGGAAATAATTTTCAGAGTTCCTTATTAGTCAGAGCAAGAAAATCCTCTCACCTGGTGTAAAATACAGAGACGTGGGCTGTGTCAGGAGCATCCCGCCCCACAAAAACCTAGGAAGAGCTACTTCTTTAGTATTTCTATGAGCTGATAATTTGGCCTGCACAGCTTGCTTAGCAGAGCTCGAGGGAATCAGTGACATCATGAGGACTCTCAGTATGCATTTTATCAGCCAGGTCTGTGAATGGAGATTACAGCCAGGTCAGGAGAGAGCAGAGGGCTGCACTGGCACCTCTGCCACCACCTGGCTGCTGCTCCAGGCAGCCAAGCAGAGGTCTCTTAACCTGGCCTGCACACAGCTGGGCACTCAGAGGATGGCAAGTATGCAAAACTAACCCCCAAGTCTTCCTTTATACAGAAGGTAAGCAACAGTTCTCTTGATCAAGCTGATCTTGTTTCAAAAATAAGTAGACACTCCAGAAAATCTGCACCAAAGCTTAATTCCTGCATGGCAGATGTGGTCTTGTAGCATCTCCAGAATGGTTCACCAAGGACAGAAGTGCGGACTAACAGATACACACTCGCCTCTTGTAAATTTTTAAGCAGACCCAGCTTCTGTTCGCACAGAACTGTGCCCACGATCCCCTTCAGCTCTAGTTTTCAACGTGCAGACCCCTGGCAACATTTCTAAATAGCATCCACTGTCCAAGAACCAAGTTCAAGCCAACATACATCAATACTCCTACTCCCATCACTGGTGAGGGCAAAAGTGCACCTCCCGATACATGCACAGATGCTGCTGGACACAAGCAGTGTTCCGTACACCCCTTAGAGTAGCACAGATGTCAGCACCCACAGAAAAGTAGCAGAAATATCTGCATGGCTGAAAATAGATTCAGTAGCACTCGCCCACTGTGGAAATGCTGCCTTTGAATTCACTGCCAAAGACAGAGAGAGTTTATGAGGATACAAATTCATGCCACAGGCCACTCTGCTTCTTGAGGAGCCTCACATCCCCAGATACAAATCTGCACTATCTACAGTAACAGAGTTCTGCATCCCAGCTGAGAGCTTCTTGGCTTTCCATGGCTGGTCTGTGCCAGCACAGGGACGTAATTGCCCCTGATTTATTTTGCAGAGCTTTTTTTTTTTTCCCCCTAAGTTAAACCAGGTAAGATCTCAAAATCTCATTTTTAAAATGCAAGAAGGCTTTTCAAAAACAACCCAACTTTTTCTGTAAATAGGCAGGTCAGAGCAGGGATAAAGAGCTTAGTGGCATGGAATATTAAGTTAAATGGAGCATTCAGAACAGTTAGGCCTGGTTTCAACCCACCACCTATCAAACTGCATTGGACTGTACAGCATTATGCAGGTAAAGCAAAGCAAGTAATGAAGAGCACAAAACAATATGATCATAATAAACAAAGAGTCCTAAATAACATCAACAACTTGAGAATTCTGATAAACTTTCCATTTTGTCTTGCAGAGTTGAGAGGTTTCAATGACACATTGCCAAGACAAAAATATCTCCTAAAGAAAGGGAAGTTAAAAGGCACAGGTATAATCAGGCATGGATGAAATACAAAACCAGACTGAGACTGTTTTTACCACAGGAGATGCTGGCAAAGGCTTATCCTTTTTAAAGGACTTTTAAAGAATGCCTGTCAACAGAATTCCCATGGAACTGAAAAAACTTGCAAATATTTATTAAGAAGCAGCTCCCATCCTTATTATTTTAATGGAAATGCTGAGTCAACTAAATAAGATATTCAGT
Organism: Gymnorhina tibicen; assembly: GCA_013399875.1. Lineage (NCBI taxonomy): Eukaryota > Metazoa > Chordata > Aves > Passeriformes > Artamidae > Gymnorhina > Gymnorhina tibicen. Next base: position 165,815 of record VXAZ01008442.1, on the reverse strand, counting down.
ATTGAAGCCACACATCTTTGTGAAAGAAATATAAGAGGTTTCTCATAAAACATTTCACAGTTTCCTCTCAGTTTGTGGAGGTCAGGCAACTGCTTACAAGAAAACAATTCTCATGAAGGAAGCTTCTGGAAGCCAACAAGTTCATATGTTGATGGTTTACCCAAAGCCACTTCCCGTGGCCATGGCCAGAAGGAAGATGGGGTTGGTGGCCAGTGTGGTGTAGAAGGTTATGGGCAGGGTGTGGATATCACCTTACTTGGAGAAGTGTGGGAAGCCACACACCCGTTTCCATACTCTTGCAAAGCACAGACGGATCCTCACACAGACCTTTCTACCAAATGTCTTTCCCTGCTGAAACCAGATCAATTAACTGGTCTTTTGCAAGTCCAGTTTTCCGCTTTACAAAACCAGTTGTTCTGGTCCTTAATTTGTCCTTTCCTGACCCAACAGAGCTGGCAGCTCTGACACTATGCTTGGCATCAAACGTAGACAGAGCAGCTGTACCAAGCACAACATAAATAGCTCCTAACAAGAAAAACAAGGTTGATGACTCATCTGTGATTGCTTTTTAATAGAGAAACTCAAGAGTTTTATCTTCAGCTTCTGTAAAGCCAACACCTGTCCACAACCAGCACAACACAGCTATAACCCACAGAGCTGTGCACACAGCTGCAGTGGCCTCTGCTTTTGAGGCTTTTTACATTCCTCAACCAAATAAATATATTTTGAGCTTCTGAAAGTAAATGTATGAAGTGGAGATTTAGCTTGCTGTTTTCAACAACATCCAAAGCACTGTATGCTCCTATCCTAACATATCCATGTGTAGGATCCTATAAGTATAGGATATCTGTGCACTAAGCTTCACAGGATATTGGAGGGATTCATCTGCTCACAAAGTGCCCTTCTCTCCCACCAAGGTGGGAACTCAGCATTCATGGAGGCTAAAATGATGCTTGAAAATGCTGTCACTAAGGGTTCCAGAAGTACAACAATGTCCATCTCCCTTCAACAGATGCCAAGCTGTGAACAGCAAGAGAAAAGATGCCGTGAGTGTCAACTGTGGTCGACCTGTCACTCAGGAAATGAACAGCAACCACCAACTTACTTCTCTCAACAAGTCCATTTTAAAAAGTAAAAATAACTACCCCAAAAAAAAATTACTTCTATATCATTCTCCTTGACCTGATTATTCTCTCCTGCTCTCCATAGGTTTTGGATCATGACATTCCATAATACTCACAGTAGATTTTATATTTTAAAGGAAAAATAAAGAGATGAGATTTATATTTTTTATACTGTTTCCATTCCTTTACCTTTTTTTTGGAATTATACACATTTTTTAATAGATTGTATGAGTATAATATAAATGTGCCTAAAATATGAGAAACTAAGCTAGGCCTAAGCAGATATAATAATTTAAAATTGACTCTTTCTATGAGTTACATAATACAATCACCCCAGTAAAACATTCTTGTGAAATGGCTGTGTTCAGGAGTAATAATATTTACAGTCAATAAAATACATGATCAAGGCAAAAATCACCAGGGAGCCTTAATCACCTTGAAATGGTTTTTTGAGTTTTTTTCTGAAGTATCAGTCCTATTTTAGGAAAGGAATATTTTGGGTCTTATTTTTATGTATATAATTATTGCATGTTTAAATTAGGAAAAAGAAACACCTTAAAAGTATGCTCCTTATAGTAAACAGCAGGGGGAGGAAAAAAAAAAAAAAAAGAGAAATAGCTTAATTGATCCGTTACTTAATTCAGTTCCATGCCACAGTCATTCTTCTTTTGGAAGCAATTACAGTGTGTGTACCCAAGTTTATGGATTGCTCAGCATTCCCCAAAATGGTGAGCTGTGCACCATATGTATCTTGCTTCAGAAACAGAATGGCTTTCTCTGTTCCCAGTAAGGCAAAGAAACGAAATGAAACGTTGACACACAAATGTTTTCCCTTGAAATCTATTTTACATTAATTACTTTAGGCATAGCTATATATACAATACCTAGCAAAGGATTTGTCACAAATAACCTGTAATCTCTCGCTGTATTATCAAGGGGATATCTTAATAAAAAGAAGCTGTTAATGTGCGTATTTTGATGGCAGCACACTAAATGAGACACAGATATATTGCTATCAATGCACATTAAATTCCTAATACTAAGCTCCAGGTTCTGAGGACACATTTATTTTCTTACCAGTAGTTTAAAAAATAAGGATGACAATAAGTAACCCTTTCCTAAACAATGAAGGAAAATAAGGGCTCAGTGTAAGCCCTTGCACAATTTAAAAGCTGTTACTCCTTAATGCTGTTCTCAATAACAATGCAAACTCAACAGACAGAGAAATCTGAGCAATTCTTTCAAGCAGATGAAGAGCCACCATTTACAACCTGGCTACACTGGGCTACATCAATGCCACCCCATAATTTAACTACACTATACCCAAGCTGTGCTACCCTGTTGTATAAAGGTGTTCATCACCCTGTGTGAATAAAAGGGTTTTTAGAGAAATCCGGTATTACGTTATCTAATACCTATTGAAATTCCTTTGGAGAGTAATGACAGGTTCCTTGGGTCCACCTTGCTGAGAACAAGAAACCTTATTTTCATGCACAGTTATTTTTTAAGAATAAGTTGCCTAAGTAGAACTCGTCAAATAAAACCCACCTGACATTAAAGCATCGAGCTGACAATTGAAATCATGTTTCTGCATCAGGCACACAGTGCTTGAGTATCAAAGGTATTGCTTCTATAATCAGCTAATGTAATTATATATGTATATTACATACATGCTTTGTGCATAATGGTGATGATGCAGTGTATTAACATATTATATTTAGACCTGTCATCCGTCTTTGTGCAGTTCAGCTATCTGGACACATGTCTAATCTTCTCAATTGTATAATGTTTCATTAGACTTCTGCTGTAGGTCCAAGGCAAAGGTGCAGCTATAGCAGATTGGGGTAAGTTCTTCTATATCTACTGCACAGAGACCTAAGAGAGGAGAGCTGTAGGTTCTGAGCCCCATTTTTCAAGTATTTCTGGCAACCTTCTGCCACCACCCATGATGTCAGGTTGAGAAAGAAACTCAACAGAGAAAGTTGAGATCCTGGACAAATATATTCTGCTTCACAGTTCTGACCATCATTCAAGGCCATGTTGTTCTTGGAAAGACAGCTCTCTGGCAGGAAGAACAACAGCAAGCACATTCCTGTGCTCTGTTGATGTCCAACTCATCCAGACTGAGGGCAGCCTGCAATACAGCACAAAATACATGGAACTATAACCCCAAGAACAGCTCTCAGCCTGCACCTAAGCAATACTTCTGAAAAAAAGCAACAGGAAAAGTGGGCAAATCTACATTTAAAAGCAGCCTTGTACCCCTGTTTGACTGACAGAGCAGACAAACCCCAAGGATATTCTCTGCATAAGCCAAATGAAACAGAAAGAAGGGATGGGAAAGGTCAGCGCAGTGGCACGTGTAATACACACGTGTCCTAAATGAGTAATCTATGCTCTAAAAGACTGCATTGCAGCTCCTTGCATTCACAGAGACAGCCATGGGTGGAACTCAGCCCCATACTGAGCATTTTGGGAAAACAGTCAGTACCTCTCCAAACTGCAGAACAACTGCTTGCAGCAAACACAGATGATGATCTATATACATTAGTGGTTACCTGCTGCTCTAGGGCATAACAGGCTCACTAAATATGGAGCCATAAATTGACTTTTCCAGTGGTAAGTCACAGTAGTATTTAAGAATTAATAATTCATTATTAATTACTAATTTTATTAGCTACAATGTAATTGGGCTCACAAATATTTAATTCCCCACAAATGTTTCACCATCCTTTTTTTCCTTTTTTAATCTCAGCACTCCTACAGTGATTATGTGTCTTTTTGCTATGCTAAAAATGTTCTTCTGGTTTGAAACATCCATCTCTCAAATAGCCATAGATTCCTCCTGTTATTTTCCTTTTGTGCAAAGCAATGCAGAAACGAGTACTCATTTTCACTTCAGTGGAAGCTTCTAACCTCTCTGTGAATTTTACCAAGACGTTACACATCTCAACACCTAAAAAGTAGGGCATCCAAAATCAGTGGCCCCTTTGGAATGCGTAGCTCATCATTTCATCTTGCCTTCAAGTGCTCAAACTCCTCCTCCCAGGTTAGTACCTGCTGTCTGCACCACTGACAGCATTACAGTTCTGAGCAAGGGCACAGCTGTGCACAAAAAGACTTCAATTCCTTCTCGTAAAACCAAGGCTGCCAATGCTGCAGGAGACTTTTATCCAGTGGTTATCCAGCAGGAAGATCCCAAGAGGCAGTGGAGGACCTTCCACAGAAACATTCCCAACTGGAGCTCTGCTCCCAGCCACCAAAGGCGACACTCCCCTTGCTGGCTTGCTGTGATGATTAGTCCTGCCCACCAGGCACCAAGGAACCAGCATAACCTCAAAGAAAATCAGACTCAGCAGAGGGACTTGCAACAACAAAATTCTCACCCACCTCCTTTCCCATTTCTCTGCTACCCAGAACAGATAGCTGGAATTAGAGGCATGTAAACTGCCTGGACACTTATGGAGACCTCCTCCCATCACTCCCACCTCCCCAGCTCCACTGTCAGCTTTCTGCTTCTGTGCAGAAAATGCTTTTGCACCTTCTGCTTGTGCACTCTCTCCATCAGAGGAGGTGTCTTCTATCCTATCTTCACAAGCCAGGCCCTAGGACTGTTCTGCTGTGCCTCTTGTTATTCTAACATCAACAGCAATCAGCTGCAAGAGTCAGACCCTTTCCTTCACAACTTTTGGAACTACTTTTGGCTTGAAGATTTATTTTTCATCCAGTCAGCTTTCTTAATTGTACAGGACCAAGTTTAATTTAGACTGACTAATACAGTAACTGTCTAAAATGATGGCACAGCTTGTGCCAAACTGGAATATATCATCCAGGCATGCAGCTCTGGCCTAATATCTTCCTGGGGAGTAGGCACTCTTACACAAATTAAAATAGTAAAAGAAATCCTTTGCTATACTAAAAATGTGAAAATACTGCCCCAGGGTAATGAAAACCAAGCAGGGTTTTTAAAAAGGACTTTTCAGACACTAAGAAAAACTCATTTGCATATAATAGTGAATACTTCTGACTTGCATCAATCTTAAAACCATGCAATAGAAGTTTGGCTTCTCGAGGGCTACACAGGCATCAACTGTGTCTAATTCATTATCCCATACATAAACTGGCATCAAAGAGGATGCTTAGACTGGTGGCCTAACAGAGCAGGACACTGCCTGTGCCAGACTTTGCCCAAATTGGAGTAGAGGAGGGTGGCAGAGGGGAGGCTACAGGAATCTTCTGGTTAAATCCCCTGAGAGAGGTTCCTTCTTGGCTCTGGAACACACACTGTAAAACAGCACATTAATGATGTGGTAGCAATATCTTCCTACTTCCACAGTTTTGCAAAGGTTTGTTCTGTAATGCACATGAAATGGGAATAATGACCATGAGAACTGCCAAAGAAAAGCTAACTAAAACAAAAAGTAGTTAATCTCTATTTAGATAACCTCAGGGTGCTTACTAGGATTTGACTAAGACACTACATATTTGATTAATCCAAAATTATTTACTTCCTATATTTTCATGGGCTTCACAGAATTTCCATGCTGGTGGTAATATGTCCGAGAAAGAGATTCAAGATTAGTCCCTGCAATTTAATCTGCTATTTCTTAGGCTGAGAGTGGCAACCTTGAAATAACAATGTTATCTATATATAAATATAGATAACATTGTAAACATTATAAATAAATAACGTTATAAATAAATAAATAAGGTTCTTGAATATTAGACTGTAGTGCATTAGTAAAAGAATCACATCTGTTCAAGTTAGAAGCAACTCCAAAATAAAACTGATGCATACAAGTTTAGAGTCCAGAAACTGCCCTCTTGATATTAAGATTGTTTGGTTTGCATTGCAGAGATCTGATATTGCTCATTATATGGATGTTACTGTTTAAAGTTATAGAAATTGTCATGACTCTCACCCTGTTGCACATGTTCATGTTTTTAATTTTTGATTTATATGAGAAGTTTCTACGTATCATTTCTTGTTCTCTACCTTTCCTATGCACTATATCCTGCTCCCATTTCTGCCTTTATTTACTTCCTACATTCAATGTATATCTACCAAAAGACTTTAAAATTCAGTATTTGTATTTCTCATAAAATGAAGGGGAAGGTAAAGAACATCATAACAATAAAGAAAAATTATCCAACAGATCTTGAGTATTTTTTTGCATTCATCCTCTAATCGGAAAAATGCTGGTAAAACCTCTTTTCATTCCCATACACTAACCACTATCAATTACACCAATTCAGCCTGTGAAAATGCTTTGCAATCTTACCTGCTCACCTTTAGTCTCTCGACTCTTTTGTGAAGATCAAGAAAGCACCTAACAGTTCCCTGATCTAAAAGTGCGCATATGCAAATAATAGAAAGAAAGGAAAGGTGCAGAAGATGCTTTCTAACCCTGTCTTGTCAGAGCCAGCACTTCTGCTTTTGCAGTAGGCACCTTCCCTTTCTTCTCTGTCCGTCACTTCTAGCTGGGATTTATCATCTCTGTTACTGTCACAGGTTTGTTGATGCCACCTCTTCATGCAAATTCTTACAAATGACTCTTAAGAATGACCTGTGAATTTGCTAAATAAAGAAGTCAGAATGCTTGTGGTTGCAAACGTCTACAAAGCTGTGAAAGCTGGAAGAGAGGTGAGAAATTCCCACTAACGTAAAACTCCCAAATGCCTGCCCGGAGCAGCCCTGCTGTGCAGAGTGCTCTTGTTTCTAGGACTATTTAGGCTCTGGGTTCTTCTTGAAACCCCTGAGGGCCAGGCTTGGAGGTCAGTCAGCAATATGGGTCTGTCATCCAGCCACAGATCCCCTTGGACTCTGAACACAGACAGTCCTCCTGGAAGAATCAGATGTGGAATGAGGGGCTACACATCTACTACTAAGTAAAAGGCATCCAAAAAAGTTTCCTGGTGGGAGAACACAACCATGACATTGTCAAAAAGGTCCCTGGTATGGTTTTTGGCCCATTCCAATTAACATCACTTCCAACTTTTATCAGGTATGACTGGAAGCTTAGCATGTGCCTGAGACTAGTCCCAGTATTGGTTTGGTCATGGTTACACCACTGCATAGGATAAGAGAGTATGTTTGGAGGACTGTTGGCTTTCAAACTGATTTTTCTAGAGGTAATTTTGTGCCATTTTTGATGCAGATGATGGTGTCCAGAAGTAACAATGTTAAGTAAAATACAGGACTAAATAGGAATGTAGTTTTGGAGAATGCGAGCAGAATGTTTGCTATATGAATAAGTATATTTGAATGCTTGTATATCGCCTCTCATCATTTTGTTTCCTTTTTAGTGCAAGGAGGCATTAATTACATTATTGGCACATATGGATATATAAACAAAATATTAACTTTGTCTCTCTGGTTTACAGATACGTCTAAGTACAGAGATTCACACCCAGGCATCCCTACATGTACAAAACTCACCTTCCACCTGCAGAAAGTGAAATTCCTTACTTTTGACCATCAATGAAATAAATGGATTTGGGATGAGGGAGAATTATAAAATCAGCCTCACATCATTTGTATGGCATCTATTTTCCCTAATATGACTAGGAACAGCAGAATCCTTATAGCAAATCATCTGGAACTTGTGTCAAAATAATGATGTCCATGCCAAAAGAGATGACATGATTACAGTAAAAAGCAAGTGAAATGTCATGTCATGTATCTATTATGTTTAAAAAGAAGGGAATAGTGCAAAACTTGGTGTCAGACTTCAGATTTCAAGGGGATCACCACTACTACTCCTCTAATCTTAACCTTCAAGAATTTCCTGCACGTCTCCCTTTTCTGAGTGTATCTTGTATGACTTCAGCACTGTTACCAACACACACTGAGATACACATTGACCCAACATCTTCAAGACTATTTTGCATTGGTTGTGATACAATCAAGTCAACACATACAGCCGAAATAGTCCATGGTGTTCCTTTGCACCACTTCAGACTTCATCAGCGCACAGCAGTAAATGACCCTTCTCTGGATTTATGTCAATGACCTTAGCACATTGCTCAAGGCTGGAACAGCCCCATCTTCACCTCCATTTTAAAGGTCAAGGGTGTTATTTCTGAGTGTTTAAAAAGTCAGTGTTACACAATGCTGAATGTGGGTAAGATATAACTGTACCTGGTAAATTTAAACAAAACAGATTTCTTGTAAAGTTCCCAGGAATAACAATTGCAGAAATTGAGGTTAAATTCACACTGCATTTGGTAGTGGTTGCTCACTCCACATTCTTAATCCAAGGCAATATGACTGTGTGTCCTGCTGGTGCAAAGGTTGCATGCACAGGCAACTTCCTGCAGAAGTGCTGAAAAAAATTCTACTGAAATTTTTATTACACTATTTTCAGTTATATGGTTGTGATATTTTTTCTGTATATTACCTAAATTATTAATAAAAAAACAGTACTTTATTCATCTTGTGTAGGTAAATTTGTTCAGAGCACTTGAGTTCTTTTCTTTCCAGAAATGTTTACTGACTGTGGAGCGTGTCTGAAGAGCTTTTATAAAAGGAACTACTTTTTTTAGATTTTTTTCACTGTTAGTATGTCCAAAGGAAAAACTTCCACTCAGTCTGCTGTTAAACTCAATCCATTCTAAACTGTAAATGTGCAAAAATTTCCATATTACTGTGAAAGTACTAAGTTAGATTTTCAGAACTCTCTGAGGGAAAAGGTTTCAGGAGCCACTGGACAATTAAATCCTTTGCGTTTAGGAGCTCAGCATTTCAGTCAGGCCTTTCAATATGAACACGATAGGATATTTTTGATAAATATTACTACTCATCAAATAAAATATTTTCAACAAAACGTATTTTACCAGCTCTTTCTGTCACTTACTAAGATAAATAAGGTTCTGGTAACAGGGTGGTCTTCATTGTAGAGAGCAGCACATCTCAGCTAAGACTTGAACCAGTTGTCATTTTAACTTCTGCTTGGGGAGAACAGCATGAATTCCTACACCTGCAGCCCTTGGTACTACTCACATGTGCTCCTGGACTCAACTCAAAAAGGTGCCTCTTAGAGATTCATGCAGATTTTTTGGTCGATTGCTTCCCACCATCTTAGCCCCACTTCCAGTATATGTTTAAACAAAACTCAGCATTTTAGTGGCCTTGGCTCACGGTCAAATGCAGATTCTGCCAACTTCAACCCATGCTAAGCCAGTTTGCCAGAATACAGAGAGGAGTTCTTAAATAAAGTCTGAGTTTTGTGGGATGCTCGGCAGTGAAATCTAAACAACCATTTGGATAATCACATGCTCAGGGGGACCTGACAAACCCATGCCACTCTGCAAAGCCCAGCTGCTCCAAAATCAACTCCCTCAAGGACTTGCCTAAACCAGGTCCAAGCCAGAGCAGGTTCCATATGCCAGGGGCTGATGAAGTTTGCCTTCATTAGAAGAATAGCCCAAATACTCAGTTCCTGTCCTGCTGCAGCTGTTCCTCAGCCTCTTGGGAGAGAGATTCTCACAAAGCCAAGTCTTACATGTGTTCTCAAGCTTGAGCAATCAAGATATAAACCCTTCCCCACTCATCTTTTCCTTGAAGGCATGAAGGTGGCAACACCTGCCAAGGTGCATCAGACAAATTGGAAGTCAGCTGAGCAGTGGTTCTCCCCTAAATTTATTTCCAGAGGTTGATGTGAATGCAGCATTAGCAGATAACCATGACAAATCTATCCAGAGATAACTATGATAAATCGATCTATTCATAAAGATTAATTGTTTCTATTTGCTCCTTCTGCTATTGTTATTTAAAGAATCAACAACCTAATTTTCAGTAATATTTTGCAGAAAAGAATATGATTTAGACTACTAAGAGTGTTCACCCATGTCCCTCAAGAAAAATGCCAAAGATAAAATTACAAATGCATAGGTAATTTATTTGCACAGCCATGTGTATCAAAACAAAATAGATTTCTCTGCATATTCTGACCAACTAGCTGCACAGTAGTATTTTAAGACTAATTTTAATATCAAAATTAAATATGTTTTCATAATTGCAGTTGTCAGGATCATAGCTCAATGTGTTTTCTTTGCACAAAACAGGAAAATTTGAGTGAAAGGGTACAGCTAAAGGGTACATTTGCCTGGGGAATTAATCAACTGCCTACATGGAATATGCACATTTCATTCCTTTTTGCTAAAATAATGGTGAATATGGAAATTTTCCATGTTTTAAAAATTAATAGTCTTTTAAGGAACAGCTGCAGACACAAGGTTTAAATTAAGAGAGTTGAAATAATCAACAACATGTTCACAAAACAAGAGACCCTCTAGGCCCACGGCAGTGTGGGACACAGGCAACAAAACACCCAGGATTTACCTAGACAGAGGGAGACGGTTATACCTGACAGACAGCATGAATACAACATCCATAACATTGGCTCTCACAGAGTGGTTCCAGGTAGGAAATGAGAAAGTCACTGAAGTATCCACTGCATTTGTTTTTTCCTTAATCACCATTCACAGGAGTACATGTGCACCCAACCAGTTTGAATTGGGACAGATGATATCTCAGAAAGACACGCCAAGAATGTCTACTCCTACACTTCTTTAGCAAAACCTGGGGGCCCAGGGTGGATTTACATTATACTTGGAATATCTGCATTCCCCCTTACATTTTTTAATAAGTGAACAAACAAAAAACAACAAAAAAAAAAACAACCAATCAAACAATAAAAAAAACCCAAAATAGAACAAACCACAAAATTGGGCACAGACTTCCCTTCTCTAGTCTAAGTAGAGAGGATCATACAACTGCAGTTATGAAGGACTGCAAGGTAAGATTTGTGGTCCCACTCAGCAGGACAACTAAACTGAATGAACTAAACTAAATGCAATGCCTGCAGGTTAACTTTTCTCACCTTGATTGGCAATTATGTTCCTTCTGGCTATCCATGGAATTGATGATCTCACTAGCTCTCCCAGGTACAGTTAGTTGTCCCAACTTCTTTCAGTAGACAACTTTGCTCTGAGGCAGAATTGGAGTCAGGTATGCCACTTGTATCTAATCAGACACAGTGAGGCAGGAAAGAAGAAGTAATCTCGACTAAAACTTTTGCCAGTTTATTTTTCGTGACAGATAATGCATTTCTAAAGACTCCCATGAGAACTCATGTGGAGGAGGTTTAACGGGCTATCAGCACACTTCGCAGCTCATACTATATCACATTAATCATCAGCTTATATTAAAAAGGCCACCTGTCCTTGCCTGTTTGTTCCCTGTGATGAAAAACGTTCCTCTATAATGCAGTTGTTCAATTAATCCATACATTTGTTACAAGATTTTGCACATTAACATCCACTCACTCTGCTCCCAGTAAATCTACAGCTTTTCTTGTCAGGTTTTATGCTTCTGTTTTTGGGTGTGAGGCAAATGAACTGAATAAAATGATGAAAACATATATTCACTGCTCGACCTCTCATCACTTAAAAACCAAAATAAGAAATAATTTTTTTAATGTCTGACAGCTTCAGATAAGGGTCTTCCAGCTCAACATCCCAGATGGTGAGATGCCATAAATTTCACGGACAAACTTGTGCTGATGGAATTCCTAGCTCAGCTGTGTATACTGAAGCAACCAGGATAAGCTTCTGAGTTTTCAGAATATTTCTGAATATTTTTTTCTGAGTATTTTCCCCAGGACAAATCCAACTGCAGGTACACAGCACAGGCCAGCCAGGCACACAGTTTCAAACACTGACCTGAACTTTTTCAAGCATTAAAAGGAGAAGGGCCTTCGATCTCAGATCTGTCCCCTTCTGCCCTGTCTCCAGCCTGACCAACAAAGTGCTACAGACCTGAGCATCTCTGGGAAGGTACTTTTAGAGTGAGAGCAATCTAAAGTGATGCAAAGTCTAAACCCAACAGGAAAATACAGGCATGCTGCTCCACATCACTCTCAAGCCACCACATCAGCAAGGGGAGCTCGTCCTGATAGCCCCAGATAGTCCCTGTTACTTAAGACTTGGTTACTTATTGCAACCACTTCTGGATTACTTGGCTTACGGTACAGGATAGACAGATAAAGCAGGCAGTGGAACCACGATGCAGACTGAAGGTTAAAACAAGACATGGATTAAGAAGGCATGCAAGGAAAGGAATCAAAGGTTCCTTTCCATGTATGATGACCTGGAGCAAATCCTGCAGCTTGCATCAGCCAATTATGGGTTTTATTTTGGTTTGACTTAACAGCTATTTGAGAAGCTTGCATGAGCAGATTTAAATATTGTGGCTTTCAATAATTTTAGCAGATAGAGGACTAGAGATGGATGCTAATTATTTTGTTTGTGTAAGAGCTGGTTTTGTTGTTGCTGTTGGTCTTGGTTGTAAATGTGTATTATCTAAGAACAATTTCACAAGATGTGAAGTGGTAATGGCAAATATTATTGCTCATGTAAATATCTGTAACATATACAAAAGAGAGTTATTTTCTTTAGTGTGGCAGCACTAATTGTTCACCAGTTAGAAGGGAGCTCTAAAGTTCTCTGCGTTTATGATATGCTAATAAATGGGTATTCACCATAACTTGCCAACAAAATTTAGCTCAAGCTAAACAAGATGCCTCCTCTCCTTTTTCATAGTTACAACACCAGGCACTGCAAAGAAGGGGGAGAATGACTATTAAATACATAATATAGGAAAAATAACAAAAGACTCTTACAGAAATATGATCCTATCTATGGAAGAGGTACTTTTTTCTTGTTTATACTTCAGCACTTTTCTTTCATACTTCATGTGACTATAAGGATAAGCACTTCAATGAGTGATTAAACTAAGCTAAAAATGAATTATAATCTTTACAATAAAATTCCAAATTCAGTCCTCAAAGACTTAGAATGGTTTATCTTCCCCACTAGAAACATAACCTACATAAGAAAGATTGATTCTTCACATTAAATCAGGGGAGAAGGGCTGAGGGTGTTTTTTTGTGGTGGCTTTTTAGTGGTTTTGTTTTATTTCAGGGGAGATTATTTTAAGTGTAAGGAACCAAATAAAAATGCTTCTTATCCTGATTTAGATTTTCTTGAAAACAGCAGCTGTACTTTCCCTTCTCCAATGGTAATGACTACATCAGGATCTGGTTCTACATGTAGAATCATTTTAAATTTAAACTTAACTGATCAAACCCTCAATAATAGTAATAATAATTTTTTAAAAATCATCAACCCTAAAAAATCTTAGCCCTTATTTGGACATCTTTTGCAGATAAAGGATCCATATAAACCTTGGGCTTTTAATGTTTTGCCCCAAATAATTGACAAGATGGTGTAACAAAAGCATCTATATTCAATTCATCCTTTTCCAGTATGAATGGAACTACTTTAGATCCTATTTCAGAGGTAGAACTTCACCCCTAGATATAACTACCTCAAATATAAAATCACATAATGAGACATCATTTTTGTCTCTAGCTTCCCTTGGGTGGAAGCAATCATTTTGTTCTCATCCTGCTCTTCATTTTACACCCATCCCCAGATCCTGTTTGTCTGTAGGACTGAGGAAAATGTTTAGCAGATGTGTTTTCTTTACTTCAAAAAGAGAAAAGTAGACAGTAGGATTGACAAAATAGGATGAAAAATAAATTAGAGAAGCCCTACTAATTTTGTGGTGGGCAAAGGATGCTCCAGGTGCCCTGACAGAAAGACCTTGACACCACTAAAGCAGCCCTTCAAAAGCATTTCTAGCCACAGAAAAGGCATTTTTCTGGAATAACAGCTGGGTAATAAGCATATATCTGGACGTACGTTGACACAAGAGTATAAAAAGAGCATAAAAAAGGCATAAGGAAATAACAGATGGAAATGTACTGTCCACCACCATTAAAAACTGGAGGTGAGGGCATGTTCATAATTTCAGCAGACAGCTGTCAAGGCCAGAGGTGTTGCAGATGTTTATAACAACCCAGGGCTTATTTCAATCTCCTGAAGATGAACAGGGGTCTGCTTTTATTCAGATCAAAACACTCATGCTGCAATAAATATGACAGGGCAAATACTCACCTAGAGTAAATAAGCACAGCTTCGAAAAAGCACTGTACAGCTGCTTGGTCTTGTGAGCAAATTATTTCCTCTCCTGGTACTCTCCAGATTTATTGCTTGAGAGTGACAAAGAATCAATCTTTAATCAAAAATGTGAGTCCTAAAAAGAATTTAAATTAATATTATACTGTCATTTCTTATATATTGCTCCTGTGACAACAAAAAAAAGAGGGTCTGGAACACAAGCAGCAGCATTCAGCAATTTTCATTTGCACTCACATTTCTATTCACTTAAGCAGTTTTGCCATTATTTCCTCAAAAGAACTTACAAGATTTGAGGGAACCATAAAGTGCATATTCCCGGTGTTCAGTGTTAAACCAAATCCCCCAACAAGGTCCTGCCTCGCTGCAATGCCCCTGAAACCGGGCTCTGCAAAACCCTGCTGGAGGATGAGGTGAATCCTTCACAGAAACACGGAAACAGTGCATTCCCAGTCCTCTGTCAGAGGGTATGCATTACACAACCCCTTGGAGGCCAAGACAGATTTCTGGGTAACAAAGGTCCCAATGAACCAGGGGTGAGTGAAGGAGAGTGTACTCTGCTTTTCCTGGTTTTTCCACAAAAAGCTGCATGGATGGGAGAAGGAAGAAATGGGCAAGAGATGTCTGCACTGTTAGAAAGGAGCTGAACACTTCATCAGCAGCATTTTTTCACGCATCTTAAGACTTACCAGCCACTTCAAAATGCAGCAACTATGGGTGAACACTATTCTTTCTTTTTTTAATAGGTTCCTCAGGTTTATTTTTGACAAGACTGATTTTGAAATAGTCAATTTTACTTTAACACAGACGCTGGCCTGGTGATGGACCAGTATCAGGACTCATTTACAGCCAGTTTAGGATATTATTTTGCACTGTCCTAGGAGGGATGACAGAGCTCACTTCTGATGTGGGCTAAGAGTGAACCAGGGGCTCATTCAGTGTCTGATTCCATAAAGACCACGTTTTCCCCAGGTAAAACCTCGGTCTGCCACTGGCAGCAAGAGGAGCAAAACAGCTGCCCTTTCCTTGGATAGCCGTATCTGAAAGCCTGTGCTTAAAACCTTTGATTTGCTATTAATTCTTTCCTAACTCAGAATCATTGCCCGAGCAGGCAGAAATAGTAATTGATAATAAACAGTTTTAACTGTAACAATAACATTATTTTTTTCCTTCATTTAAGCCACAATTCTTAGCTCAGATGGATAAACTGTGAAATGAGTTCTCAAAACATTTTCCAAAATGATAAACACCAGCCTACGGACATCACCAAATATTTGAAAAGCTCTGACAACCTCACAGAGATTATGGTAAAAAAAAAAAAAGATAATGTCAGTTTAATAGGGAAAGCAAAAGTCACCTAAAAAGCAAAGCAAAATATAACTACGCAGACTAAGACACCCCTGAATTACCAACACTGTTTCCAGCACAAATCCAAAACACAGCCCCACCCTGGCTACTATGAAGAAAATTAACTTTATCCCAGCCAAAACCAGCACACAAGTGAATTTTACACATTAGGGCTCAGCTCTAAGCCCAGAAAGTCATATAAATTTGTTTCTCTCCAGGGCAGGAGAACCATGTATTGAAGCAAATGGAAAAGATGGGATACATAAAAATCGGTCACATATATCTGAGTGCCAGTGTTAGAGATCCTGCCTGGAGGACTGAAAATACAAAAAATAATTGAATTCTGATCCAAAGTGATCCAAAAATTTGCTTTATTGCAATAAAATTTTAAAATCATTTTGCGTTTTTTTTTTCATTCAGTGAGGAATATATATATCACTTTAAACAGTCAGAAGGAAAGAACCTTTCTTTTCTAAGAGCACTTCTTATTTTATTTTCTGGTTTTTTGATTTATAAAATAAAGATTTTGCACGTGATTCCTCCCGTATCTTCATTTCATTGCTTTTAGTAAGCACCCCTGTCAACAATCTGGGCTGTGAAGCAGAAAAGCTGAGGCAGCAATTTATATTTTGCTCTGTCATTCTTTCCGCAGAAACATTAATGTCTAAAAGAAGGACTGGGATAACGAGTAGGTGCCTTAATGGGCCAAATCATCAAAACTAAATCAATTCGTTCACCTCTCAGCATGCTCATCACATGTATGAACAAGCCCACACATAGATAGGTAAGGTTTAGGGAAAATAAGTCTTCCATCATTATAAGAGGATTTATAGAGAGGAACCTAAAGGAGAAGAAAAAATTATCTCCTTTTCCTTTTCAACTCTTGTACAACTGTAAGTTATTCTCTTCCTGTGAGTATTACATATCCTGATTTTCGCAAACTTCATCTCCAGCAGTTCCTAAGCAGTACTGCTCCTTTTGGCTAAAGGAATCTTTGCTTAAAGAATCACTTTAGAAATTACAGCATTCACGCTCCAGCCCATAATTCAATAAAGCTGTAATCACGTTGCCCTAACTGTATTTGCCCCACATTGAATAATCTTTTATCTTTTCCACTTGAACAGCCCCTGCACACTGTTGCACAATCAAGGGTAATACCACTCTTCCTAAACATGATTGCCTTCATTTTCCTTTTCCCCTACTATTAAAATAACAGAAATAATAATTTTGCAAATTATAATTTTCTTTTCTTTACTACTAGCCCCTTAAGACCTACTCCAACAAATGACTTTATTAAAATATAACGAGCTTCTCCATTTGTTTTCTTCCTTTGAAGCACAGTGAAGTGTCTGGAGATAACACAGTACTGCGCTAATGTTTGGATTTGTATTTTGGAATACCGATAAACCAGCGTGGACTAAAAGAATTTTTTTTTTTAATGATCTTTTAAAAGCCTCAAAATTATTTTATGAATTAAAAAACTGCAACTCCCGCAACACCCTCTTTTGTACAGAAAACATAAATAGTTTGTTCAAATAAAATGTATAATACTGTAATAAAAAAATTAAATATACACTAAAATTTCAAGAGTACACTAAGATGAAAATTTTGAGGAGTGAAGGATGCATTTGTTCCCCACATGCACACACATACACAGAACCATCACTTCTTGGCCAGATGTTTACCCCAGAGTCAGCCTCATCTGAACTGAGGGTCACTTTTGTCCTTCATGCTGACCCTTCCCAAAAACCGCCACTCAGTCAAGGCTGGTGTGAAATATTGATGACAAAAATGGAAAACATTCTGGGGGTTTTCCACTAAGACACTGTCTTAGTTTGAAAGACAGGTGTCTGCTAAGGAAGGCAGGAGCCCCCCTTGGAATGGAAAAAATACAACCCCCTTCCCTCCAAATTATTATAAATTTGAAATTAAGGGGCTTTCAGGCAAAGATATGAGGAAATGGGAATAACAGTTTCTACTAATATGTATATATATATATATATAACAAAACAATAATACAGAGAAACTGGTTTAAAGCCGGACAGAGTCAGGGGTACAACCTGGCACCCTGCCGGGCAGGGTGTTGGTAGCAGTCCAGTGCAGTGGTAGCTGCAGTTCTCTTTGAAATGGTCCTGTTGAAGCAGGGATCTTGTAGAAGAGAAGTCTGGTCCTCCTCCAAAAATCCAGTGGTGGTGTAGTCCTTGTCCTCTGGGATCCCAGCAGGTAAGGCTGCTCGTGCTGTTCCAAACTCCAGATTGTATCCCGGTGGAATGCTTGGCTCCTTCCCCCTGGGCGGAGCATCTCACAATGGGATGGTGAGTCATGGGGCAAGGCACTGATGGGCCATTAACAGGAGATAGCCCAGGTGCAGGTTATCTCTGAGTCATGGGGCAAGGCATTGTTGGGCCTATTAACAGAAGCTAGTCCCGAGGGAGGAGGCAAGGAACATCGGCATACCTGGTTTTCAACAGCTCATGGTAATAGAATACATTGTAACCCAGGACAGACACCTATACACAAACACTGATCATTTATGTGAAAGCCACGGGCACATTATTTTACACTGAGACATTTCAGGAAGATATTTGTGCTCTTGGGCAAGGTACAGATTGCTAAGTGCTGTATTATATTTTTCCCACTCCACGTAATGCCATCATATTTCTTCTTCCACATCCATACAGCTGGCACAAAATGTTCAGCCAGGTAACAGATAAGGCAAAAGAAGGAGAAGAAAGAGAGGCAGCTCAAGCAATAGGACTCCCATTTGGTAGTGGCACAGTCCTGACTTATGTTCTGAAAACAATGTTGAAGACAGAAATTATTTTAAGCCAAAGAAGAATCATAGAATCATAGAATGGTCTGGGTTGGAAGGGACCTTAAAGATCACCTAGTGCTAACTTTCCTGACATGGACAGGGACACTTTCCACTAGACCAGGTTGCTCAGAGCTCCATCCAACCTGGCCTTGAACACTTCCAGGGATGGGGCATCCACAGCTTCTCTCGGCAACCTGTGCCTGCACCTCAAAACTCTGACAAGAATGAATATCTTCCTAATATGTAATCTAAATATAATGTCTTTCAGTTTGAAGCCATTTCCCCTTTTCCTGTAACTACATGTCCTTGTAAATAGTCTCTCTCCATCCTTACTGTAGGCTCCCTTCAGGTACTGGAAGGCCACACTTAGGTGATCTTCTCTTCTCCAGGCTGAACAATCCCAATTCTCTCAGCCTTTCCTCATTAGAAAGGTGCTCCAGCCCTTGAATCATCTTAGTGGCCTCCTTTGGACTCACTCCAACAGGTCCATGTCCTTCCTGTTCTGGGAGCCCAGAGATGGATGCAGCACTGCAGGTGGGATCTCAGCAGAGTGGGGGAGAGGGCAGAATCCCCTCCCTCCCCCTGCTGGCCACACTCCTTCTGATGCAGCCCAGGATGCCTAAATTAACTAGAAATTTTAAGTGTGCATCTCAGGATATAAATAATATTACCTTGTACTGAAACCAAAGTATACTAAAAAAGCATAACCAGCAGCAACATATAAGAATTTTGCAATTGTTGGCCCAGACAAACATGTACAGCACGTGTGCAGTCTGATCATCAAAGGGGCAAAGACAAGCAGTTACATGCAGAACTACATAGCGATAGTATAAATTTAGTAGAAAGGGGTTTTTAAGTTGAAAATTTGTCAGTCTTTTAAATAATCTCTAATTTCATAGCAATATATAGAGATACAGAAACATGTATATTCATCTACAACACCTAGGAAAGCGAGGAATGTCAGAAACACACTTTTCTTTCTGGCTCCAGCCATCCTGTTTATTTTTAATGTCATGCTGTGTGTTTCACATGACAGGCTTTGAAATTCAGTAAGGTTTTCTAAAATCAGATTACCAGCACTGTAGGGGAAGAGCAGCCATTAAGAAGAGCTCATGGTACAAACTGGTGCCTGAAGCCGTTCTCCTGAGAAGAGTGCTAATCTCAAATGTGCAAATAAAAAGCAGTGGGAAACAACAGAGCAACCTTCTCCCCATCAACTGGAAATAAATGGCACGATTCTTTATCCTTCACACTCCAGTTAGTTGAGAGATGGCTATAAAATAGTGTGTTACAAAATTTTGTGGACATATTAAACCCTTACACTATCTTTACACGTGGATGTATGTTGCCCACTGATGGATCAAGTACTCTCTGAAACCTAAACTGTGATTGGGCAAAACAGTAGCACTCAAACCCCTTTCTCAATGGCTTAAAGAACAATAGAAAGGGGTTAAAACATATGAAAAGACCCAGCAAAATCCTGAACATGTCACATCTGAGGCAGCAGACTCAAGCCCTCTCCTGGGCATGGCTGCCCAAGATGCCCTCCCTCCTCCTGCTTGTTCCCCTTCCATCTGTTGCAGGGGAAGACGAGTGGGAGTCTCCAGCCCCTCCAGAGTGACTGAGCTGCCCAGAAGATCCCGCTGTGACCCACTTGTGTCAGGAGTAGCTGTAACTGCTTGAATTGCTTATTTTGACTCTAATGAGACTGGAAGTTCTCCCATACCCAACCAAACGGGTACCTCTAGAGCTCAGCAAACCCCAGCACAGTAAACAACAACCTATTCCCATCATTTCTACATCCAGAGAAAATACTGGCACTGGCTGCTCAGACAGCATGCTTGAATTCCACTTGAGAACCATTCACAGGACGATCTGAAATGAACTTCTGACTCCAAGTCTAGAGTTCTGGTGAGACACAGAATGCCGCCTTCTTTGAACAATTTGGCCTCAGCAGAGAAATGAGGAGGGGGATGACTCTGGTGCTCCCAGAAGTGATCACTGGAGAACAGAGCTGCAGGACAGAGCGCTTGGTGCTGCCACTGCCTGTGCTCTCCTGTTGCAGATAAACCAAAGTCTCCCAGCTGCAAGCCCGAAAAACCAGGACTGAAATATTTGTTAACAAGCAAACAGGCCAGCAGCAGAACAGCTTTGCCGGTACCTCTGAGAGCTCTGTTACCTCACACAACCCCCACAGCATCAGCAACAGAGCACTTGCTAAGGTGAACAAAAACAACCATCTAAATCCAATTTAGCAATGTGGGAATACACATGCACATCAAGGTTTGCCAGCTAAATCACTTTTTTTTCTGAAAATTTTCTGTTGAAAATCCTGCCAGGAAAATAAACCAAACTCACGTGTTGAAACATCACTTTCCTCTTGAAGGTCTAATACTCTGCTCTGTTTGTGGTGGGGAATTCTTGAGCACAAATCTGACCTTTCTGTACTGGATGGGTCATCAGCTGTGTTCCATGGGAGCTCTTCAAGTCTCTCATTATTTAATTTGCAGATAACCAATAATACATGATCTTTGGGTGCAGACATGCACCGCACGTCAGTGGAGATGATCAAAAGGGGGACTCTCCCAAAAAGAGATGTTCATTTCTATTTTCTAAATTAGAGAATTTCTTCATTTCAGAAAATAAAGATTTCAATGTGTCACAGAGGCCACCAATAGATTGAGTACCCATACTTCCTTCCAACACAAGTCAAATATTAAGCATTCCTTTCCAATGCAATTTCTTCAAGAAAAGTTTATTTAATATCACACTGGTTTCCCCAGCTATCTGTGAATTACTGAGGTGATTGGTCAAGCATTTAGCAGCCGGCTTATCCCCATCTGCTCTCTACAAGGGCAGCTTTGCTGTACTACAGGAGGAGGGAACTCTGACATTAAATTCATGGTCTACTGCTTTATTCCAAATGTAAAAATTAGAAGGGCATCCTAGAAAGAAGAACCTGAGGAGATCTAAACAAATCAGTGGTTTTTAAAGAACATTTGCCTTGCAGACATGGTCATCTTTAGCAAAAGTAGCACCACAAGCAATTATCACACCCCTAGGGATCACAGGTTTCACAGATGAGCTAAGAAAAGTTGTGTAAATAGTTTTTTTCCTGTCCTGCCTTCATAGGCTACGATGAAAAATGCACAAAGCAGGGAAATGCCCAGTACCATTGCCACACGGAGCACTTGGAGAGCTGCCCAAGTATCCATGCACTGGCATAGCTCTGTGCCAGGGCATGTCGTGGCAACTTGAGCTCTCCTGTGCCTGTGCCGTGTCAGAGGATGCATTCAGTGCAGGTCACACACTTCAGGGACCAAGCCTTCCTCGTCAGGTGTTTATCACCCCTGCTCTGGCTCCAGAAACCCAGACCAGAAAGACCAAGATTAGTCTCTTCCAACACACTGCTCCTTCTAATACCAATTTAAGGGAAAGATTTACCCTGATACGCACACAGTGGGAAACTACGTGAATTTCATTTAACCCAAACCTTAGCTGCAAGTTCCTTGCTGCTGTGTTACAAGAAGGTAACAGCACAAAAGTCCTCATTCATATTAGATTAAATGTCTTCATCTCTCCATTATACACAGAATGTAGAACTACCTGCTAGTTAAAAGAAAAAGAAGCCTGGAGCAAAATAGCAGTGATCAGCTCCCTCTGATTTCTGGAGTACTTGCAATGTTTTACTCAAACCAATCCATATAGTTTCCCTTCCATTTTGCATTTAGGGAGCCTGCAGTCTAGATCAAGCTGAAGCACATCTGACAGAACCAATTCATATTCTGAGACCTCTGTTTGTTATGTTTTGGTGGTATTGACCTTTAACTGTCGTTTGCACAAAGGCCCAGATCTTCATGCTTGCCAGGATCGAATTTATCTCTAAAGTTTAATATGCAGAATTGAGCTGACTGGAACTCAGCTGAATAAGTACGTAAGTCTGGCACACAGTCATCTAAGCTATTTTAACATTATCTTGAAGTGGTTAAGTGTGCAAATCTGTGATCACTATAATTATGTTTTTGGGTAAATCACATTCAAATTAAAGAAGGCTGGAAAACAGTCTCAGTCTCTCAATTTCTAAAAACAGATGTTTTACTTTATTGGCGAAGCACCACATTTAAAAAATCTAATCATCACACAAGAGCTGACAAAAAAAATGTAAGGTACACATTGCTTCTGACATATGAAATGCATTTTCTTGCCCTCTAATTCTTGCAAGGTTTGTTATTTTTCCCTTCCTTCAGGCTGAAGGAGCAGATAGTGTTATTTAGATATATGTCTGCTCAAGAACCTGATAAACACTGAGAAGTAGTTTCATGACCAATAAAAGTAATGAAGACCTAATTCTTACTAATTTTTGTCTCCTGTGGCTTTCCCATGTGTAGATTTTCTGATGTTTGATAAGGACTGAATTCTCACAGGAACCTTCTTTCAGTGAATGCAGTAGTAGGCTCTCATCTCTCCAGCTGCTTGTTCTTATAGAACTTCTAGAAATGCGGTGTCTCTGACATGATAGTCTCTGCTTTCTCCTTCTCTCCACCTTTCAGCTGAATGCCACAGGTCATCAGAAAGAGGCATTCTCATGCTTATTGACCTCCACCCTTATTGATAGATTGATTTGTAATAAAACCAGAAGTGTTCTCAAATTTTAAACTCCGCAGCTTGAAAACCCCATTTTAACAAGTGTGACAAGATTACCGGTTGATCTCTGAGCACCATTTCCTAATTTTTGAGCATCTGCTTGACAGAATAAAAGAAAATAGAATATTATTTGCCATCATTACCACCATCTTTCCACTCCAAAAGATTCAAAGCCTAACTGCAAAAAACCCTAATATAAAACACAAAACTGAATGCATTTCAACCCAGCGTTAGGATTGAGGTGAAGGAAAGGAAATTAATGAATGAGAAAGAAGCATAAGGGGAGAAATAAGAGGGTTGCTATGTTTTTATTGTTTTCTTTTGCCCGAATACACAAACACTAAACAAGATAAATGAAGACTTAAATCACAGAAAAGTTTTTCCCTAGGCACATATCTACAGCAGCACACTTACTGACATGCTTGGTTCAAAGGATTATGTGTTTTACAGATAAACTCCATCTCTTATGGGCAAAAAGAATTTTAAGACTGAAGTCGTGAACACAATACAGTCACTGGTGACTATCTGCACATTAAAATTGAGTCCACACAAGGAAAGGTTTAAAATCCTTTTTCTTCCCTGAAACTCTATATTCTGAGCTCCACTTCTCCCATACCAGGCTCAGTGAAGCTGCTGGCCTCTGGGCAGAAAACGACAGCACTCTCTTTTCTTTTTTCCTACTGCTCTGCCTTGCTCAAGGTAATTTACATTGCCATTAGCTATTACACAGGGAGATATGAACCCCAAGTTTTAGAAAGGAAATTAAGGAGGTGCAGGTTTTCAACTGCTTAAGCAGAATTTGACCAAGAGGAAAATCTCACACACACTACAATAACTGAGGACAGTTGCTTTCAAACGTGAGTTATGTATTGGAAGCATGTTAGTGTCATTATAGCCCAAAAGGAGGTGTTCTTCGAACTTTCTAAGTTGCTCTGGAAGATATTTCTGGCTATATTTACCTCTAACAGGCAAATACGAATTTAAGTGTGTGTGGATGTGTCGTGGTTCAACCCGATAGGGCAACTAAACACCACACAGGCACTCACTCACTCACTCACTCCTAGGAAAATATGCAAAACCACACACAGTCTTTACAGCGCTTGTAATGGATTTGACATGATTTACATGATGTACAGAATATATTTTTTATTAGAAGATCCCTCTCTGGATCTATTCTGGTGTTTATTCAAAAACAGGAAGAAAGAAATTCACTATGATCAAAATAAAATATAAATAAAAAATTCTCAAGGAGAATGAAATGTTTGTAGAATTCAATCAACAGCAGGAAATATAAGTAACTAATTTCTAATATTACACTAGTGCTGCCACTAAATTGGATCCGTTTTTGCCGTTTCCTCCTGAATCAGTAGTGGTTCATTAGTGTTATACCTTAATTTGTACCTTAAAATAAAAAGGAGTACTGCCTACATTATTAAAAATATCTTCATATATTAGAATATAGACTGGAAGTGATTCTTCCCTTCTTTACTGCATCCTTACCTAATTGCTCAATAGTTGGTACAGTACTGAACATACAAAGTTAACACACTGCTCCATTTGCCAGAGAATTTTCTCAAAACTCCACCAAGACACTCCCTCCACCCAGGACATTAATCTTTCCACAGAGTTTTAATTGTTTAAGCACTTGTGTTCTGCACAAAGGGAAAGATCCAAAGTAATATTGAAACATTTCAGATGCCAAACTGACAGGAAGTTGCGTATCTAAATCTCAAATTTCCATCACATGCACGAGGTTACGTGAGAGCTGTAGGATTTTACACTGCATTGCAAAACCCAGCCCATTCAAAGATCTGCTCTTGAATACACCCAGAGACACCCTCATCTTTGCATAACAGACCTTGTCTCCAGGTGCTGGCCTTCAGCCCAACGCAATCCAGAATTTGCAAAGCAGGTAACCCGAGCCAAGCCACACCCCAAATCCATCAGGCAGAAAACTTACTTGGAGCACACTGAATCACTAAATTCAGCCAAACCCACAGAAATTACAGCCTCTATCACTCACAGACACGACCAGAGAAAGCTGCATTGTTTGCATTGTTTATGCAGTGACTATCACACAAACACCCTCAAGAGCAGAGACTGGAAGCCCAGGTCTCTCCTCCTCAACGTGCATGCCTTGATCCTAGACATTAAGGTCATGCTTCTGATTCCTTTATCCCCCTGGAACTTCCTTGTTGGGTATTTGTTGATCTGATGTCCAGCTTCAATAGGAATGCTGACGGATGATCTTGAGGGAAATGTAAGGGGGTGGTGAAGACAATTTCCCAACAGCAGGTAATATATAGATGATTTTAACTCCCACCACCCTGTTCTGTCCCCTGCTGCTCTCACTGTCTCACAGCCATCACTGACTTCACATTCAACTAAAAGAACAAACCTGTTATCTCTCTCAGATGCCTGTGACGGCTGCAGCATTCCAGTTTTGCATTACACATAACTGAAGGCAGCAAACACATCTCTTAGTCCCAGAAAAATAATAGAACTGACTTTCAGAAATGAAGCTCTCTCTGGTACTTCCATCAGTTAATTTCAAAACTTCTGTCTCAGCGTGCCAGAGGTCATGAATTTCATCCTCTGAGCTAACATCTCAAAGCCTGTAAGCTATGGCTCAAATTCCCTCTACATCATTCAAAAGATGGAATCTCGGCATATTTTTCATTGACTACAAATCAGGTGTGTTAGTGAAGACCTACCTACACATGTTGCTGAATTAATTTCTTTCCTGTAGCTTACCTCTGTTATCCAAAATATCTACTCAGCTGGAGCCACTATTCCCATCCTTGCCAAAAAGTCTGGTTGCCTTTGGGCATTCTTCTACTGGTTTTCCCTGGATAAAATATTCATCTACGTAGACATGAAGCCCTCTATACCACCAGAAATGTGTTACACCTCAGGTGTTGAACATGAGCCAAACAGCGGCAGGAGGAAAGGGTTTCTCCAAAGGAGGTGCTGAATACACACACACACACAGACACACACACACACACACATACAAAGCTGCCAGAACCCTACTGCTATGCTCATTCCAAAATATATCTCTATACATATATATATATTAGAAATTTTGTATAGCTATATTTGGCATCACTCACAGTTCCAAAAATGTCTTCCTTTGTAGGTGGTAGAATGGATTTTTTTAGTCCTCCTTTTTTCCACAGACCAAAAAAAAATTAATATACCCATCCTGTTGCTTCTTTTATTTGTTCAGCAGTTACCAAAGCAATAGGGTCTGTGCAATTCCTTTCCTTTACCCTTTTGGACAGGAAGATCTATCCCAGGGCATTAACCCTGTGGCAGAGCTGAACTTTTTCAGCTCAATTCAGGATTCTGCTGAGGGCCCTCCTGTTCACTCACTGCATGATATATCCACGTTTCCTTAGTCCTCTGCCAAAGAACTTGTTCTCTTGCTAAACATCTGATGTAATTTTAATCCAGTGATGGATATTATTGTCTTTTTTTTTTCTGGTCTTAGCACAAGTTGAGTCATTTTGCCCTTCCCACACATTCAACATATGTGTTCAGTACATAGAAATTCAGCTCTATAAATCTGCTTTAGTCTTTTAATCCTCCAGTGCCTCTGGCTTTTCTTTTAGTGCTAGAACACAATTTGTGGCAATATATTAGACCATGCATGAGCATCTAACTTAAAATAAACAGCCACCCTGTTTGCTTTTAGATCAACAGCCTATTCATCTTCTGTTCTGTTGCTACCCATAGCTGCTAAGAGGAAAAAAAATCACATAATAAATGTCACCTTTTTGTTCTTTTTGTGTACATCATAAAGGTGATGACAAATTCCCTGCCCAGCTGTGTTCCTTGCACGTTTTCCCATACACTCAGGTCACTGGGAAATCCCTTCAGCCGGTGTCAGGTGCCACAGCAGAGCCCATTTTTTGGAACCTGACTTCCCATTTCAACTGTGCTGCTGCCATGGGACTCTTTTCCCTCTTGCATGTCTGTAATTGCTAATTGGTTTTGCTTTTAGCATTCACATCTTCCAAGGTTTTCTCCGCAAATTCAAGGACTAGAACTTCCAAAATGACAGTTGAGAGATTCAGGTAATTGCCCAGTTCAGGGGATGGATGAAATACAAAATATTATGAAACTCCTTAGAAGATTATATACACTGAGGATGATGAAACCTATGTGCAAATTGGAGCTTTTACAATACAAAACCCTGCCATTCTTCACTAGATAAATACAGAAAGTGGAGATACTACTTTTGCTGATCCACAGGGAAGATAATCTGGACCAATCCAAATATGGCTTATCTTTTCCATGAAGAGGTCATACTTGTCCTTTTGCAATATTTCTATTACACCTTCCTCCAGAAGGAAGACACCACTTCCAAATGTCTCGGGTTTCTTTCTATTCAGCCCAACAATCAGCAATTAATATTCCCTGCAGCTGGAATATATTGTCCTTTTCTTTCAGGAAACACTACATAGTAGCAGGAGAAGCCTGTTCAGGCTTGCCTTACTCGCTGTGTTCTACCAGATACCAACACCTGTATTATCTTCTTGAACCATATGAAACAAGATAAAAGAATATTTTTCTCTTAGCGTTTTCACACCTTTGCACTTTATTTCATATATCTGTGTATTTGCTGGAAAAGCAAAGGCCAGCTGATAAATATTTCTAAATTGTTCTGTTACCAGTAAAAAGAGGTGTTCTGTTATCTGTCTCTTCCATCTTTAGGAGCTGACTGTTTGCAGCAGGGATTCGGGTCTGCGCATTGTCTTAACTACTTATGGTAACAAATCCTTCTACTACTAGGTCTTTGTTTCCATAGCAACTGTCCAATAATTTCCCAGATAACATTTATGTGATAAACAAGCCTAGAAATCATTGTTGACTCACATTAGAAGAAATCCTATACATTTCGTGCTGCAGCAGTTGCACTGTGTGGCTCCGAGGTTTCGTATTTCACATTAGGAGGTACTCAATCTTCTCCAAGAAGTAATAGGATTAAGCAATTTCCCCAAGCATCACAGAATATTCAACACAACTCATTTTAATGTGATCAGGATAAAGGCAACATCCTCTGCATCTGTCACCACACTACGCATTCACAATTAATTAAGAAATGCATCTGCAAGCAGTACCTCATTTAAAAGGGCTCCTTGAAGGAAAGAAAACTAAGGGAAAAGCAGCCAAGCATGCACACAATTCCTAGAATTTAAACAATTTGCTCAGAAAATAAATAAGGATATTAAAAGTAAACAAAAATCCTGAGCCATACCACAGGTTTTTACTCATCTTTTGGGTTACTGTTTGCTATTGCTTTTTGAAGCAAGTGCACACAGTCATACTGGGTGTCTGAAATATTGTCCATTTGCACCACTGGAAAAGTGGCACTGGCAACATGGCACAGCCCGGTGACAGGGAGAGCTAGATGGAAACATGAATTCCCCTCACTTGCTGTCCTCAAAAAATAGCACTTCAGTGGAGCTAGACAGTACCAGGTAAGAGTTGTGCAGGACTGCAGAACAGAGCTGCCTGGTAGGCTGGTAAATATGTACCCCAACAAATAAATAAAATGAATGTCCAGAGCATCTTGAAGAAAAATAATCTGACTTTATCATCTGCAAAGCGGCATGGAAACATCAAAGTCCTCGGATGTCCATCACAGTCAAGTTCATCACACCATCACTGGACAACACAAAATAACAGCAGCCCCTCACAGCCACTGCCAGCTCCTGGGGAAAGCTGCTTTTCCTTTTTTTTGTGATAACGCACTTTGCCAAAACCTGTTTGCTATATTTCCTTGTTTCACCTTCTCAGCGTGGAATCCAACTCACTTTGGGCACAATACTGTTGGCCTCAGCAAAAAAAGAATAGTTACTGAGGTCACTGACATGGATTGTAACTCAGAAGAACTCCCCCTCAGTTCCCTTCAGCTTCTAGACTGTGAAACTCAAACCATAAGACACTTGCACAAAACCAATCAAGTCTCTGCATTTGAATTAACAACCTCTGTATTCTATAACCTCTAATAGAGAAAAGTTCAGATTAGATTATCATTGTGTTCCCTTGAGCTTTCAAATTTGTGCATCTTTTTAAGAAAAATATGCATTTCAATATAAAAATGTAGATTATAATCCTCAGTGTCTGCAATTAGAGTTGCATTAATTATTTTTTAGGAATCTGTAACAACAAACAGGTTTCTCAAGAGTTTAGCTGAGTTTTGCTCAGACCAGTTTATTGCTTGAGGCAAAACCCAAACATAAACAACATAATTGTCCTTTGAATTACTGAGTTAGACTCTCAATACGTAACTTAAGGTTGTGTGACATCACAAAACTTAAATCAACGTGGACCAAAGCCAGTGAACAAAAAATAGTAGATTTTGCACAGTCAGAGTCAGGTTTTTGATCAGAGTCCCCTTGGAACAGTATCTTAATAAAAATAAAATAATTATAAAAACCACAGCATTTGGAAGTACTTATAATGCACATCAATAGCATGATTTTTCTCTGTATTAAACACAAGCACAGTACTAAACTCTATTTTCCAATTGTCTAATTGCATAGCTTAGCACTAATAAAATTCAAAAGGAAAAATTCTTAAAGAAACCTAACATTTTTGTTTTGAAGCATACTTTTTATATAAGTAATATCTCTGATTATTCAAAATACTGATTTGAATTATAGAGATGACTTAGAAGTATATTGGCTTCATCTTATCTTGAAATCTGTGTTGAAATCAGCAGAAAGTTTGATTTCCAACAGCTACATGTCAGTTGTTAGATGGGTTAAATATCTTTAGCAGTCCATTTTGTAGTGGAAACGACAGATGATTACAATAGTGAACAGAAAAATGTAGGTATAGAAGTACTATGTGTTAAAGGTTCCAATATCGTTAATTCACACAACAATTGATTCATGAGTAAATGGTTGAATTATTTCACTTCTTTAAACTATCATTTCTCTTAGCCTGGTAAGT
Organism: Gymnorhina tibicen; assembly: GCA_013399875.1. Classification (NCBI taxonomy): domain Eukaryota; kingdom Metazoa; phylum Chordata; class Aves; order Passeriformes; family Artamidae; genus Gymnorhina; species Gymnorhina tibicen. Next base: position 135,875 of record VXAZ01008442.1, on the reverse strand, counting down.
CTAAGAAAGTTTTCTTTTCATATCCCTCTGAAAGTAATCCAGTAGATTCAGCTTTTTCCTTTTGATCAGAAAATCTGTTAAGCAAACTCCACTGGTAGAGTCTCTAGTGTTGACTAACCAGAGGGCCTTCACTAAATGTAGATCCCAATGTTTGAAGGTCTTGCCTCCCATTGCTGTCATGTGTGTGGTTTCTAACAGTGCATTGTACCATTCAGCTTTCCCAGAGGCTGGTGCATGATAGGGAATGGGACGTACCCACTCAATATCAAGCCAGTCCCTTCCGAAGCAGCTCGAGCCCCTACACGAGCTGCCAGGATCTCTTTTGCAGTTGGGGTGTACCAGGCCTCGGATCCTTTGTATCCCCAGCTCCACAACCCCAGGGGCTGCCCTCGGGTCTCTCTTTTACCAGAGATTCCAGGAAGGATCATCCTCCCCAGCTGCAGTGTAGAGCATATTTTTGACATCCTGTCCCATCCTGACTGGCCCAAGGGCTACTGCATGAGCAACCTTTGATTTGTTCAAAAGCCTGGTGCTGCTCTGGGCCCCACTTGGAATCATTCTTTTTCCGTGTAACAAGATAGAGAGGGCTTAGAATCTGACTGCACTCTGGGATACGCATCCTCCAAAAACCCACAGCTCCTAGGAAAAGCTGTGTTTCCTTCTTGCTGGCTGCCATTTTGTTAACCAAGTCCATTGGAATCTGATGATTTTTGTCCATTTTGCCATTTTACTCAGAGAAAGAGAATCCCTTCTCCACCGCCTCTGGCAGTGATATGAGATGGTATTGAATAACCTCTAGAACACACCCACAGCCACGCTGCCTTGGCCACTGCAAAAAAACTTTGCCCTGGCCGGAACCAGGACAACAGACAAATCCCTCCGCAGTACAGCAAGAGAAAGCATTCCATAACCAAGTGTTTTGCCTTGGATTGTCAAGCAGTGTCAGGTAACAGCTGCGTTTTGAAAGAAATCCCTCTGAGGCATTCCTTGTAGCCAATCTCCAGTCTACCATGGGTTCCATGTAGGAGGGTGAAGTTTCACCTACTGTCATCCATCCTCTGCTCCTGTCACTAGTCAACAAGCCATCATCTCACTCCACTTCTGTTCACTTGTTTCTAACTAGGAGATATGCTCTTCGTGTTGTCATGAACGTTATGTGATGTTACAATCCTGAAATATTTCAATCTTGAACTCCTGTTTTAAGCATTATTCATGCATTTGAGTTCAAGGGCTTGAGGCAACTAGACCATTTTACCTGTGGTCAGTACAACAGTAGGAAATGTGGGAGACAGAATGATTTATTCCTGAGTTGACTTACATTAAGTGTAATAGAATCTCAAAAAGGGGAAAAAGTCCCTCAGGATTTAAACATTTTCTCTTATTTTGGTTTATTTCAGAGATCTGGTAATCAAAGACACTGAAATCTCTCCCCAGTACACAACTGGTTTGAACAGAATACTGACAGAATACTGTTTTCTCTGATCAATTTTGATCACTGGATGAAGCAGGAGAGGAAAACTAGTGTGGTCCTAGACAGAGAATTTTGGCATTATATCCATATTCAACACAAACTAGATTCCTCAAATTTCAAATATACACTTCTATTGTAGATCAGAAAGCTCTAGGAATGGTGAGGTCTAACTGGAAGAGAGTGGAAGTGAAGGGGGGAAAAGCGAGAGCGCCAAGATCCAGTTACCTTACACGGTGAGCATCCACAGTGACATTTTCAGATGTGCTTACATGCCTTGGTAGCTTCTCATTTCCAAACCTATTGAGTTACACAGGATTTTACCCAACTGTTTGAGTCATCTTGGCCCATCTGTGAGGAAAGAAGTTTGCCTTTGCTCAGAGTCTAAAGCAATATAATCTTAAGACTACAAAGTACCAACCACTGCTACTCACCTCCTCAGCAAATTGACTTTTCGGAGCACATCAAAAACATGCTCTACTCCATACCCTGCTTTTCTAAACACTGTGTCAAGTTCAGGGTGCAGAACCTTATTTATCAAGTGTAATCTTTATAAAAACAGCTAGTTTTATTTCACCTGAGGTGGCATATTACCTCTTTTTCAGACTCACACATTTCTTCAGGAGCATAAGAGACTGGCTGTCAGCCTTCTCTAACACTCATGCTTAAATGAGTAAGCAGAAAACATCTTTTGTACAAAATAATCCTGAAAATATCAAGCTGGCTTTTTAGAGTTTTCAAGGTTTCTCAATACTCTCAGGTTCTCTCAACAGACATTTGCAGTTGCAGTATTAAATAATTCCAACATGCATGATAAGAACATACAGAGAAGGTAGAGGCAATTTCCAAAATCCACATAATTACCGACTTAAATGGAATATAATTGAAGTGGCTGCAATTATTTAGCCACACATAGTAATGGGATCTTAAAAGATGTCTGTATACTCTGCTTAAATAAAATATAAGTACTGGAAGGTGTGTGCCCTCAGCTATGCTGATGCAGTTCCTTGAGGGGATTTTTTTTTTAGAGGTAATGACTGGCACTTTTTCTTATTAGAAAATTGAAAATCTGGATCTGAAATAAATAAATAACAGTAAGAGCTTTCTTTATGCTACTATAAAGAACACAAATCAGAGCTGCACATCACATTCTCACGAAGTTTCACCAGGAGCTGGAGACCTGTGTGCCCTTTGAGCATTTAAAAATGTCACCCTGTAGCACAGAGAGATATGTAGAAAGTCTTCACTATTTCTGATTAAAATGCATCCTCACAGCCTGTCTGCTCACTGAATCTGATTAGTTATTATGTGTGATGCCTTGATTGTGATGAAAGGCAACCAACTGGGAAACTGCAAAGAAAGGTTAACACAACAGTGCCTTTAGGATCTCTGGTAGTAGCACTCCATAGTTAAAAAAGCTATGATAAAAAAATGTATCCAATAAATGTATTTATTTCATTTTGTATTGGCTTCTCCAGTGCACCTCACACTGAGGACTCAGTCTATTGGCCGCGCTGAAGGGACGTAAAGGAAGGTGTTATGATACCACTGATGTTTTCTGCCCCCTCGTAAGAAGTCACTTGTGGTCACTGTAGATATCTTGTATTTACCTTTTGCAATCCAGTTACAGAAGGAAAAAAGGCCACTCTGTGGTGAGCCACGGCCTGATGACAAGATTGAAAAGCTCAGGTGATAACTGATGAATGTCAGAAAAGGGGCACAATCCCTCCAGACAAGATGGATGACGAACTCAAGCAGGCTGTAAATACCAGGCAAGATTTTACTAAGCTGACTGAAAGTCCTTTGAGTTACATTTCCAACCCAGGGTACCCCTATTCCCCAGAGCTTTTTAAGGGGTTCTCTATTCATAACTAACAAAAGGTAATTAATAATGACTTACTGGGAAGTTTTTTCTATTTTTCTTTCCTAGCCCACAAAAATTCTGAGATCCCATAACTGAAAGTCACATTTTGCTTTTTCAAAGTGCACACCAATGTTTGGAGGCTTCTGCACTGCATGAGTTATATTCCAGATTTTACTGGGGCTTCAGTGTTGGGGAAAGATGATCTTTCCAGCACACACACAAATGATAAACCATTCCAATAACCTTTTAAATGGTTATCGAAAGAATAGGATGGTAAGGATGAAGGAGCAATTTCCACTCCTGGAGAGAAAAATAAAGCCAGCTGAGTAATGAAAAAAAATATTTACAAAGCAAGTTAAGTTCAAGAGTCAGATAAGATTTTTCTCTTATTAATGTGATAATAATATTCACTGGTCATTGTTCACAAGCACTATAGTGATTATTCAAAACTTTAGCTTTTTTTCATGTTATTTACTCTCAGCTATTTATCTTTTTCTTTTTTTGAACATTTTTATCACTGGATCAGCAGAGTTGAGGCTATTTAATAGTCCATAGCAATACAAAAGTGCAGTAGAGAGGCTTGGGGTGAGATTTTTCAGGTGACTCATTCCTGTGATGCTCGTGGCATTGAAGCCAGAGGCCATTCCTTCATTTGTCTCAAAAAATAGTAAGTTAGGAATAGAGAAATAAAATCTCATTTTTAAGAAATGACTTAGTAAATGGTCCCAAAACTAGAGAGACCACACCAAAGAAAGTCTACGATAAACATTTCATTCCAGCTGTTTATGGTTTTGCTCTGTTAAGCTTCTGTGTAGCACACAGGATTCTTCTGTTTTCACATTCAACCTAATTTATCTATTAAATTCTTCAACAATTTTAAAAGCAACTGAAATGACTGTCAGTCAATGTAACATGATCTGGATTCCACTTCTGATTGGAATCTCCAGTTTCCTATGGTAACATATCCCGAGAGCTTACTTTGAGTCTTTGGATAATTGAGACATCATTAAAAATCCTCCGAATCTAACTACCTGAAATTCACAGCCTGTTCTTAAAACAAAAAAAAAAAAAAAGAGAGAGAGAGAAAAAAAAATTAAAAAAATTAAAAATTAAGTCTGTATGGACTCAGGGGAAAGTGGCTAAAAAATATGAACACTTAGGAATCCAGAAACAAATTGTACCTAAAAGTGTTTCAGCCAAGTGACTTCCCTGTGTGATACCCAGGATCTGACAGATGAGTATTTAGTGGTGGCAGTTTTATCAAGTGACAAGCAGAAAGAACCCCAAGTCCAGAGGAATCACGAGTTTTCTGAGACGGCAAATGCACAGCACTCCACAGCACCTAACTCACAACATGACATTTGCTGGTATTTGTGGGGCAGCACCAAATCTGCCTTTTCTGTAGATTTCAGAGGAATTTAGGATTTTCTTCCCTTTTTATTTCTCCCTGTCTCTTCTCACTGACAGCCAGCTTTGAGATTTAGTGCCCACTTACTTATTATCTCAAAAAGAGACGCAGCTCCAAATCACTGGGATCTGCCTGCCACTAGAACTGCTGAAAAATATAGAGAAAGAAAACAAAAGTCTAAAAATAGCTTGTAGCAGTACAGAGGTTTATTAATGGAGCAAAAAAAAAAAAAAAAGGAAGATTTTACTTTATATGCCTTCTGTGCTGTTCTTCCAGAATAGCCCATAGTATAAATTCTCCCTTCTTGAAGGAAAGCCAAGTAAACAACCATTATTTCTATGCCTAAAGAGCCACTGCTTAGACAAACAATGAATTTCTGTGGAACACATATGCAAACCTATGGGAACAGCTGGGTCTTTTGCTAGTGAACCTTGTCTATTAAGCAGCCTGCTTGCAGTGCTGCTTGTTGCCTTTGCCTGGTAGCTCATTTTCTAAGAAGCTCACGAGATTTTGCAGAGATCTGTGGTACTGCTCAGGTTTAGCGCAAAGACGCATTGCTTGCATGATTATTTCATTCTTTGCTTGCATACAAGCTCTCTGGAAATTGCCTTTTGTGTTGCAGGGTTTGTCCAGTATCAATCCTGGGGCATACCCCTGTTTAAATGATGCCACACTTTATTAGCTTTCATTTAACATCTGCTTGTGCTGCAGACAGATTTTTAAAAAGCCCACATTATGTAATTAGCTCTGATTTTATCGATTGCCTGTTGATGTGTGTTACTAACAGCAAATTTGAGAAGCCTGGTGCAGGAAAGCCTGCAAACATTGCGCAGGAAATTTAGAAAGTGACTGCCACCCATAGACTAAAACCAACATAACACAATAGATCTCTGTAAGCAGCCACAGGACCAAGAATAAGAACCCACATCAGAAAGGCAAGAAGACCTTCTTCTCCAGACTTTGATTCTTGCTGCCATTTACATATGGCACCATGTGGAAATTGAATGGAGACAGGAAACTAAAAATCCATCTCATGCAGCCCTCCCTCTCCTTAGCTGGCACTAACGCCTCACCACACAACAGCCTTTAGCTCTCTTGCTGTCAGAGCATGCAAACAGGGTTAATCACCTGTGGGGAGAAAAAAGGTTATTTAATCCAAATAACCAGGCACTTCTGCTGTGAGCTTAAGAAAGTCTATGTTGTAAAGATAAAAGCTGGAAGAAGAGATAAGAAGGTATTCCCTAGCTTTGATTAGAGTAGACACTGATAGGCTCTCGAAGTTTTAAAATTTTGTATAAAAGTGTTACTGGGCCAATGATACAAATGATTTCGGAGAGATATCCCCTTTCAGTCTTTATTTCAGAATGATTATGAATGCTGCATCACAGTAGGGAAAATTAAGGAAGGATGGTCTTAGCAGAAATACGCTGTCTAGAAACAAGTGGAAAATCTGTATAGAGCAAAGAAACACCATCTTCTCTTTGCTTTAAGTCGAAACGTTTAACAGCAATACAGAATTCTAAAGAGATGATTTGGGATAGGGGGGTGGTAGGTAACAAACAATTACAGTGGTCAAGGAGCACTTTTTGCACAGTTGCACTTTTTATGGACCTGTAAAAATCACACCAAGGATCACACGCCATATGAAGCAGATTATAATTCCCTGGGTCTGATTCCTAGGGCAGTTCTGTTCTTTCCTTCTCTTATTTAGGGACTAGATGATTTGTATCAGAATTTAGATCAGAAGGGGATCTTACATGATACACAATAGTTAGGATTCATTAGATGCCACAGGCTCTGCCTTCCTGGAGACTTTGTGGTGGCAGTGGTGGTGGTGTTGCTATTATTATTGTTGATGTAGTAGAAGTAGTAGTAATAATAATAATAATAATAATGGGAAGATTTGTAAACAGATCTGAACTTTGTGCTTTTGTTGGAAATCCAGTGCAAGGTGACAGCCAGTAAGAGAGAGCTCCTCTCACCTGGACAGCAAGAACCTCATCCCCCACAGACAGCTAATAACTTGTCCAGGATGAGCTGATGATCCCTGCACATTGTCCAGTGACAGATGACTCACTGCACAAAATCATCAGTAGCTGGTACAAACACTACTATAAGTTTGGTCACATTGCAGAAAATGTCACACTAACAGCTTTTATAGTGCTTTTTGTCCTGCCTCTGACCATGTTTAGTACTACATCTCCTGTGCAAGTGCAATCACCCAGGGAATTTGATTCCCACACAGTAGGCTCCTCTGAATTGTGATCCACCTGAATAAGCACCTGTCCTATAAAAAGCCATTAGGAGCAAAACCAGAGCAAAACAAAAACACATTTAAGGCACATTTCAAAGATACATGTTGAAAACTGAAATAATATACTGAATTTAAACACCATGGAATGTTCCCCCGTGAAATTCATAGGTACTTAAGCTTTTCATTTTCTCCTAATCCTTACTGGCAAAGTTCCTGTTAAGAGACAAGGCCCAGAAGTTCCCACCTGTTAGCAGCAAGTCAAAGAGAACTATAGAAACATAAGTTGATATTTCCATGAAAGAACAAGCATTTTCTTTCAAATTCCCAACAGCCACTTCCTTTGGGGATGCTGTTCCCTGACAAGCTGGCCTGGTGAAGACACAGACTCAGGAATAACTTCTCCCACTAGAGAGTAATTCTACTCCAGGCTGTACCATCCTGTGTGTTCACATGGACAACTCCATCCTATCATGTCCAGTGCTTGTCCCAGTCCAGGGGATCACCAATTCCACGTTTGGCAAGAATATCTGTTGCACAAAGACTGCATGGAACCCTTGTGACACACATTTAGTCCTTCCCCTGCAACAGCTCTAACTTTACCCAAATCCAGAGAGGACATTGCTCCCTTTCCACTACCTATTTTCTTCCTAGCTGGCCAAACTGAATTATAACAGCTTTAACTGCACGCCAGCCAGCGAGGGCGCACACATGAAATTCAGGAGCTTTACCTTGTATTTCAAGAAGGAAAGCTTGCCCTAAATGACTGTAGAGAGTTGTAGAATTGTGTAAATGTGGCACTACTTCATCAATTCCTGCGATGTAGTTCTCCTGTCACATCAGAAAGCCAACAGTGACATAAGTCCAAACAAATTAAGTGTTGCCAACTGTGTTAGCCTTTTGCCACTGCAGTGCTGTCTCCTGAATGTAGATCAGGCCACATAATCCTTGCGGTACCAGTAACTACACCGTATTTTTGGAAATAACTCTCTCTTTATCCTCTGCAATTTCAGTGTCCTTAATCTAACTTGCAGGCAACAAGTAAAAATCAACTGTGCTAGCCAGAAAGTAAGCATTTTATATTCTGTATGGAAATGGGATGCATTTAAAAAGTGGAAAGTGGGATTATACACATCTGTTACAGACACAACAGTTCACACAAGGATCATTTTCAAGCTACTGTGTGAGCAAGTCTATCTTCTGCAACAGAAAATGTGTTGAACTTGTAAGTGAACCAAAAGAGAGGTACAAGCCATTAAGACTTTCTCAGAAACTAGATATTGCTCACATTTGGGTTATTCTAAGCACTCTACCATTGCAAGATCACGTGTCTTAAAAAACACATTAAACCATAGCTGGCATGGACCACTTATTCTGTACAAAGCAAAGTGCTATGTGGTTCATTTCTTCATGGAATCTTCATGGAATAAAGGCACATAAATCTTCATGGAATAAAGGCAGAAACAGGACACAGCAGAGGATTTGGGGTAGGAGAAGCAGCTCTGACATGGCAAAGGGGTAAGTCTGGGGAGTAGCCCTGGTCTCTGAGCTGCTCCTGACTGTATTGATGAGGAGTGAGGAGTAGAAACACACACCAGTCTAGACATGGAGGACACCTAGAGTAAACTATGTTCCTGAGGAGCTGGCAGCATTCTTGTGTCATGCTCCCCAACACAGCAACACAGAGCCAACTCCTGTTCCAGGAAACCATGTGGAATTTTTGGGGTCTTTTTATTTAAAAAGAAGTTACGTCTGGAAAAAAAGATTTTTAAAGAAACCTACCCAGGGCTGAGGCAACCCTGTGCAGGCAGGTCCCCAGTGTGGCTGGCTCCTCAGTTTAGCCACCCAGCACAGTGTGTGCGGGTCTGAAGAGTAACACAGGAGAAATAAGCTCAGTCTTTAGGCAGACGTTGCCTCATGGCCTCAGCAAGCAGAGCACAACACATCAGCTAAACAGCAAAAACAGGTTTCTGAAGTTTTTCTCACCTGCAAAGTTGGCAGAGCTGAAGAGCATTTAAACTGGGGGGCTGGAGACAGGACAAGCAATTAATGAATGAATGACAGGACAGGGCTACAAAACAGCTGCCTCTGAGAACCAGCCCACAAATTTCCCGTGACAGCATTTGTGATACACCAGGTATAAGACAGGCTATATATCAACCCCAGCCTACCTTTACAGGAAACATTTTGTTTGCATGGTACATTTAGCTAATACTGAATTATAACTGAGCTCATGTGATACTACCTATTATGCAAATACATTCATTATGATTCATGGTATTACAATAGGTAGTAAATGAATTGATAATTACATGACACTTAAAATAAATAGGATAACACTTTGTAAAATCACAGCTAAGCGTTACTTTTTACAACGCATTATGTTCATATCCTCTTCTTACAAGAGACTGCAAGAGGCCTGGCAGAGGGAGGCAATGCAGTATCTGCATCAAACTGACTGCACTGTGCTCTCCTTTTATTTGCAAGGAAGTGCCACCATGTGTTGTAGATGCAACAAAGATAATTAACTAGAAAGCTGCCTAATGTACTTTTGATGTCTTGTCATCCAGCTGTTGACCACTGGGAACCACGAAGGATACTTAAGTCGACATGAACTAGATTACTTTTGGCCCCTCTGAGATGACAACTGTGTTCATGCAGAAAGTTCCACATAGCACAGGCATAGTCAAAAACACTACCAGATAGAAAGCAGAATAAAATGAAGCTGTTCCTGGATTGCACAATATGCTACAGAGGTTAATTACTACCCTACCTATCTAAATGGTACAAATTTGGAGACTTAAAATGGAATTGGTGGTGTGGAAGACTTGTTTTTAATCAAGGGATGATGTATAACTGGGTCTACAACTCCACAAAACCACTGACAAATCATAAAATATGGCTTGGGAGAGTAAGATGTGGCTTCTTTTCCCAAATAGTAGAATCTGGGCCAGTGAAAAGTTCTATTTAATTTCTTCGGGGGAACAAAATAAGGAATGCCAAAATAAATGCAGCAAACAAAACCACAGCTGCAGCAGGAGGGCACAGAGACACTAAAGAAGATTTCAAGAGCACTGAGACATAGAGGCAGCCTCTGCTGCACTTTCTGGGCAGATAAATAAAGAACTTCACTTTCTAGCCCACTGAAGCTGCTGGTTTTGCAAGTGGAGCCTATACATTTAACTTAAGAACACACCACAGTGAGCCAGCCAAAAGCCCAAGGACCATCATCTCCTCAATGAGTAAATTTGTCTTGTTTCCTACACCTGCTGCAAAGCACTTCGGTACCATTTGAAGAATTTTAAATCATCATGGCTCCCACTGTTAGAAAAGTAAATGTTAAGCAGAAGCATCTAATTCCTAACATAGCAGGCAGCATCAGAAATACCAGATCAGATCCTGACTTATCCTGTCACTCAGTGGGAGTAAATTCCAATAACTTTTTTATAATTGAACTTTCCAAGGCCTTTCTCACTAATACATCTGTCATTTCACAATAACATGCAACTGCCCAGAATTTTACATGAAAAGAAAACAAACTGTAGGAAGTTTGTGGCCCTCTCCATTTCTGAGGTTAATTGACATACAGGACCTGCAAGAAGTGTGAATATTCTGTCAAGCTTTCAGTTCACTTTGCAGCCCTCAGCAATTTTAAATGAGTAGCGTGCTCTGGCAGTTTCATAAATTTTCTAATTGGGTTCAGATCCCTCCCCTGAAAATAAGTGTAAGTGAAGCACCTCGCTTCTGGTACTTTATTAAGGATCATCACTGTTGATTTCCCATATGGCCACCTGAAATGGCTGAAGACAGACAACTAAACTGGCAATCAGAAAGCAATCAGCAGAGGTTAGCACAACATCTGTCTTCCCATCTCTTCTTAGGCAAAGTGTGGTGTCTAAAGACACACCACAAAGTGAAATTTAGCCCCAATTAGATGTTTTATGGCAAAGTAAAAGAGCAATGTCAGAGCCAATACGAGATGCTTACAATTTTAAGAAATAATTTCAAGGGAAAGCACATTTTTAACTAAGTAAAAAACTGCCCTGGGTTTGCTACTCCACCACCTCGCTTGTGTGTCAAAAAGTGACATTGAAACCTGACCAGAACCTCTCTGAAGATGGAAAGAAAATGGTCTGGTTGCTAAAAGTAGATGGATGCCAAGCACAAGCCAGATTACAAGTAGAAAGGGTAAATCAATTTCAAAATTTCTCCTGTAAGTAATTTAAGGAGACAGAATATAAATCAGGATATTTTAATATACATTTCAAACCTCACATGAAATTTCAAGATATGTTTCATTACTGAAATCTTCTCACTTCTCCCAGGAAGTCTGACCTTCAGACCACAGCAAAATTAAATGTCCAGTTGCATGAGCCAGAGAGAGAGCAGTGCTGGAGAGCTCTTGATCCCTCTGTAGTCAGCAACCAAGCAAGACTGATATGCAAAAAATAAAACCATCAACCAAAAATGCGAAAAAAAAAACAACAAAAAAACAAACACCAGCAAAACTGCAGAAGACCAAAAAACAACTTCATTATCTCTGTATAAGCTTCTTATACAGTCTTCTAATAAACAGAATTTTACAGAAGCATTCAACAAAAATAATTTAGAAATCTCACAAAAGGTCAAGTGTATTTGTTTCTTATACATGCAGATTCACTAAGAGCTGGGAAGTTTATGTTGCTCAGTTCTGAATTCCCATGAACATTGTGGCTTTAAAAGCTTCAGTCAACAGGTTAATACTAATGGCTTTCTACTCTGCCTATGCGAGATAGGAGGAAGGAAACAGCAGGAAAATGGAGAAAGGTAAGCCAAATACAGAGTACAATGTGAACAGGAAGGCAAAGGAAAGAAAAACCACATAAAAGCAAAACAAAAATGACACAGAGAAGAAAATCTAGTTGGAAACAATGATCTATATAGTATCTGCTGAAGCCAGCTTCACTTATGATCAATATTCCTCTGTGTTTAATTCTATATATAATACTCACTTTCCAAATAGAAACCTATCCGAAAAGCAGAGCTGCATCATCTTTGAAAGGAAAAACACTTAAATTAACATACACTAAGACATTAAAGATTCATGTTGAAAGTCTAAAATGAATGTGAGAGCTTCCCACACCCAGTTGGCTTAGGGGAAGGGGAGAAAAGCACCTTGCAAGCTATGAAAGCACATTATAATCTCTCAAAGTCCCAGGACTTCTCAGGAGCTGGGAAGGCGGGCAAAGAGGTGGAGCTCAGCACAACTACTTTTAACAGAAGGTAGCTTAAGAACTCAAGTAAAAAGTGTTTCTGCTTTGGCTCACTCCCAAAGCAGGCCACGTGGTTTATTTAAAGAGTCATCTGCGAATAAAAACCTTCATGGTCCCAACAGTATTCAGGTAATACCACACACGTTAGGTAGATCAGAGATTTCTGCTCTTCACATAATTTGAGAAAACACCAAAATAATGTGAAATAATACATGATCTAGTAGAACCTAGCTGGAGAACTTGGAGTAAACATTTGCTGTTCCTTCCAGAAAGTTGTCTAAAAATGAAGTTTTATGTGCACGAGGCCATCTTCCCATTCTTGAACATTTTTACAGCAGCAGCAAAGTTTGGCCCACTGTATTCCCAGACAGGGCCATGAAAATAAAGAGCAGCAATGTTTTGTGACATCCATAGCATTATGTATGCTTCTTACAGCTTCCATCTGAGATTTATACAACAAGCCAAAGAGGTAATTAAGGAACAATTAAATTAAGCTTTATACGAGGCGATGAAAATGGCAGTAAAGAAGCAAACTACATAGCACTGCAAACAGCATAACAACATTTGGAGCACGCTGCAATGAACCTGCCGCCTCCGCTCGTGATGCTGTCACAGAGAGGGAATCAGGGAAGACCTGTGCTGGCAGCCGTCTCAGGAAGCCCCGTGGCCAGATTTGGCCCCCAGACAAGATTTTTGTCATTGTGCTGTTTCACGACACGGAAGCCTGAGCTATTTTCCCAGCTAGGAGCAATTACCAGAGTCAGTGGCTCATGAGCAGAAATGCCCCACCAAAGGCAGGGAGGTGGTAAGGCCAGGTAGGCGTCTTACTAAGCCAAAATGTGTGAAAAGCCCCAGAGCCAGGCAGGATTTGGCTATGCTGCTGGGACCAACATTTAAGACAAGAAAAAAACCCAGCTGACTCAATGCAAAGGACAACAAAGAGTGTGAAGAATGGAAAGTGCAGGGCGATTTACTTCCATACAAACTACAAATCAGGTTAGGGGAATTTGCAGAAAAAAATTAATTACCCTCACAAGATGTCTGGATAAGGTAGGAGATCCTCTCCTTTCAGACTGAGATAATTAATGGAAGATAGCATCACCCCGGTGTGTTTATGAGGCTACTGCAGGAGATGAGTGCAGTGCACAGAGGGTGACAGCTGTATCATGCCATTCCTGTGGTCTTTGTTCACTTTTCTTTAAAGTTTTTATTCATTTACCCAAAATAGCGAGATAGCTTTACTGCAATAAAGTAACTACAAAGAGGTGAAAGAGTGTAAAATGAATTCATTCTGTAACATTAGTCATTTATCATTTATATGAAGTGTGTAATTGCCAAAAACTGCTAACAGATTGCAGGTCAGTAGGATCAAAATGTGTGCTTCCCACACCACTGAGGAGAACAACTCACAGTGTTTATCCCTAATATCCTAATTTGAAAACCCAGGTCAAGATGCAGCTGATAATGCAAAGGGGCATCTCCTTAATCTGTTCAGAGGGGAGATGCTGATTTACACCAGCTGCTGCTTCTGGCCCCCTGTTTCACAGAATAAAATGTTCCTAACTGAGATCCTGAGTACTTGTCACTGGAGAGAACATCCCATGAGCCCTTTCTTTCACAACTTTCTCTGCAAATGTTGCAAAGGTACCCAGGCTCTGGTTTAAAACTCCTAGAATGGCATCATGGACCATAGAGCTGTACAGCATTTTCTTCCCTCTCCTGTCTGCAGGGTGTGTATAAACATAAATCTCGTCTGTAAAAACAAACCAAAGAATATAGATTTAAAAAAAAAAAAAGGAAAAGCAAAGCAAAGAAAAAAAGGATTATCTCTGTCTTCTTCTGTAAATAACTCTTAGGGCTGCTTTCACTTTAAAGTGTTCTCAAATATCAATCAAGAAAGTGTACAATTAAATAAATAAATAACCAACAGATTTTATTGGCAATTAGAGAAAACATGCAGGAAAAAGGCACACTTACACGCAGTTGTTGTATCTTCTATTAAAGATACGGGCATGTTAAAGATAACAGCCACTAAGTACTGAAACCAGCTACGCACATTCATGCAGACACAAACTAGAGATGACACCAGCCTAAAATTAAGAGATGCAATCAGTCCTTGCAGATTTTTGCCTTTCTGACACTCTCCTCTGAAAACTTTATTGTGCAGGCCAACATTTATTTTTTCTATTACATTGTTATTTTTGTTCATCTCAGCAGATATTAATATTGATACTAACATTACTCCCACAAAAACTACATTTTAAAAGGCAAATATGGCAAGGACCTAAGTAATGTGCTGAGCAGGGGGGTTTTTAATTAAACCTGGTTTAATCTCTGTGATCACTCCCAGACCCCCCTTCACAGCAATTATCCGTTCCACATTAGAGGTCTTTATTTAAAAGTTCGGACAAATAAGAAACCCCAAGAATTACACCTGCAATTCATGTTTGGATTAATTTAAAGTGTAAATAACTTCACATGACCAGCAGGACTCAGTCTTCCCACATTCAAAGGGTAGCAAAGCAAAGGTAGCAAAGCAAGAGAGCACCAGAAAGGTCCCAAAATGTTTCTTCAAGGCTCCCCAGTGCCTTGACATGAAGCAGGAAGAGGTCCCTTCTCAGAGGAACACCTGGATACTTTGGACACCCAGTCTCCAGCCACCTGTGGCTACTCTGAATACCATTCCAACTCCAAGGAGGTGCCACTTCCATGCTTTTGTTTCCTGCTCATCTGATAGTTCACCCATTGCTATCTCCTTGACCAAACCATCAGATCATGATCTCCCAGGGTCTGTCTTTGTATCAGTCACTCAACAGAATCTAATGTAGCAGGGCTTTATCCCCAACACCAGGGATAATAATATTAATCATTTCTCCTAATGCCTAACTGTGGTGGTAATGGTTGTGTTACAAATATATTATATTATATTATATTAATCATACCATATCTCTAATCAGAGACAGACAGACTGACCTTTAGTCCTTACAAGGTCTCCACAAACACCTGTAGACTGGGATATGAGGCTCCTGCGGAATATTGATTTCGCCAGATGGGAACTGGACCTCTACAAAATCAATGCATGTTGGATAGATGTGTTGAAGTTTCACTGTCTTTACTGGTTTATGCTGAGACATTTCACCTTTACAGCGATACTGTTCCATTTACTCCTGAATTTCATTTTTGACTTATTTAATGACCATCTCAAGCAGTTCCTTTTTGTATTTCTCACCAAATTCACAGTTGACCTTTTCCAGATTTCCTTCCTTTCAGCAATAAGCACACTTCAAAAGGCTCAGCAATCAAAGCAAATAAGCTCCCAGGAGCTTTTCTGTGTTCCTAAACTTCATTTCATTTAACCAAACCCATTAAAAGAAGAATCCAATATCCCAGACGGAGCTTCCTTTCTTTCCCAATGGCCTCCTCCATCATAAAATTCAGGTCTGTTGGTCCAAACCCAACAAGTTACTACTGGCACTTGGTATGTAGATTTTTCCCCCCAGAAGCCCACAAGCATCCTCTCTCACTCCCTCCAGTTTCACATCTCTAAGAGGACAGTCAAAGCACAGGTTAGCATTGACAGGGTGTTTCTGTGCTCTGCAGAAAGACTTCTTTCCCAAATACATTTAATAAGTGAACGTCGTGCACATACTGGACAAGTAGGCTATGACCCAATAATCATTGAAGCAAAGAAAATTCAGACATCATAAAATGGTTTGGGCTGGAAGGGAATTTAAACACCACCTAGTTCCAACCCAGGGATCACCAAATATAGTCCTTCATTTTGCAACATAGCTAAGTGTTGAGACAACCAAAGTACTAGGATTCAACAGTATGGTGGGAAAACATAGCAAGATCCTACTATTACTTAATTAGAGCATACTTTCTTAGCCAAAATTATCATACCAATGTGACCTACAACATGAAACATAGAGCAAGGGGCAGGAATGTACTGTGGCTTCGGAGTAGTATTGACTCCTTTGCAGTAAGTCTCTCACTATTATGAAAAATGCAAATAGCTACTGAAACAGCAATCAAAATTAAAAAGCATTTTCTTCTCAAAAATCAGGCTCAATGCATAAATTTTACCGTGTCCTTAAGACAGGCAGTCAAGCATACTGACAGGTTAAACAAGAAAAGATCTTTGGCCAACAAGTGAAGAGCAAGGACTGAAAACTAGAAAAGGAACAAGGTGACCTGAGCATTGATGAGACAATCAGGCAGGGCTTCTGAAGAGTTAACGAATCTAAAGTAATATAAAAGTAATCAAAGTAAGTCCAGATGAGTGCTGCACACCTCAGTGGAGCCCAACAGCTGGTGTTCCTGCCCACAGTCAGGTATTGTATAAAACTGTCCTCACATGAATAAATACGTGCAAAGGCTGTCTCTCACACGCAGAAAACACTGTCTGGGGACTGGGCAATTAACTGTGGTGGGAAGCCAAAAAATCTGAAAATACGACACTTATAAAATACAAACACAGAAGCTCACAATGTTTGAATACTGAATTCCACTCCCCTTGCTGTTTGTGGACATCTTCTTTGGGGGTTACTGTAGTCATCCACTCATGCATAGTTGTCCATTTGAATGACACCAGACCCTACATTGCTGTCTGGGATGATGCCACATTACACTGCAGTCTCAGCAGGGGAAAATGAATGATCTGGGTTTGGGGTCTGATTCCAGCTGCTGATTTGGCACTCCTGGCCACAGAGCCAATTGTTATCAAATAGTTTTGAGCAAGGGTCAAGGATGTGGCTGGGTAATTCTTTGAGGAGTTCATGAAGAGTTCCTCCAAACGTACAGGCAGCATGTTAAAGCACAAACAATCCATCTTCTAAAAAACGGGATTATCCGGCCATGAGCTTCCCTGAACTGGAATCATAACCTAGTACCAAGACACTTGCCACATAAATAACTAAGGTAGTTGAAGATTCTCTAACCAAATTTAGGTTCCAAATATTACAAAATGTTTCCATTTTTAGACCTTCCCACCCCAACACTTTTCCTGCTGGCACTATTCTTGCTTATGGTTGTTGTCATTGTTGCTATTTATAACAAAACACTGTAAACCAAAATCTTTTCATACTTGGACAAGTTGCTGCAGTATGTTTTGGGATTTGAAGCTGCAGGATTGTCTCTTGATCTTAATTCTTTAGGTTGTAAAGCCACTTCCACCAGCTGCAGTGAACGGGAGCTCCCAGAGCGGTTATAGTAAGCTGGCATAAGGGGAGACAGAGGAATTTTTTTAATTATTATTTTTTTAATACCTGCAGTTTCATCCAAGAGACAGGACACATGGGTATCAAATGTTCAGGATAGAGATAACAAAATATGACTGTTCTGTGTTTCTCAACACTGATCATCCAAGACTCTTTACCTTCCACCTTAAATACATTTGCCTACATTATTACAGTGAAGTCCGCTTCAAAATTTTAGAAGCCGGCAAAAATAGTGTCCCAGTATACCACATTTCACAATAACATGTCTAAAGCAAGTTACTTGCTTCTAGTAGGCTCCAACACAGCAATCTTGTCCTCTCTCCTCACCCAGTACTGCACCCAATCAAAAGTAAAACACAAAGAAGAAAGAAAATGTCCTGGCATGTCATGAGTGGGTGGTGAAAGATAAAGGCATCAAAGCTCTCCAGAGAGGTCCATGGCTCCCACAGACATAAGCATATTTAGCAGTATTGCACGAATCTTATGACAAGGAAGGGGGCATCAAAGCAAGCACAGTCTTTCACTCCAAAAATACTCTCTTCCAAAGAAATCCACAAAAGCAGTAAACACTTTCCAGACTAATAGTACAATATCAGTATGCTGTTACAAACACTAATAGCAACATCTTCATGCTTTGAAGTGCTTGGTTTATCTCAGCTAAACTAGATACGCAATTTGCAGTAACTGCTGTACTTTTGGTAAAAACCTTACCAACTCTTACAGGAGTTTGCAAAAACTTCTGAAGCAGATGACATGATTTTACCACCTTCACACTGCAATCAGCCTGAATTTATGCCACATGTAGGTGACCAGAGGTTGTGCCAGGAAAACATTCCTGAAGAACAGTATTTCAAAGGCGTAAGGTTTTTGCACTCTCTTTTTACAGAAAGAAATTAAAGTATTACCAGGTACAGATGACCATCAAGAAAAGAGGAATGCTATGAAAGAAGACACCATGGCCTTTTCAGAAACACTTTCTCTAGCTGGAGCACAGTGATGTCTGGAATGTTTGTACATGCGAGAAGAGGGCTCTGTCCCACTCACCTCTGCAGCTGCAGGAGGAGCTGTTTGATACCACTTTGGCCTTTGCACAGATCATCTTAAGAAGACACCACAGGGGAAAAAGCATGAGGAGGAAGGAATTTGATACAGGGGAGAGGAGCTGTTATGAACCGACTGAAACTCCTGCCCCACCCCTCTGCACAGCTCTGAGGCGAGGAAGGTAGAGAGACTGGAAAAGGAGAACTGAAGCTGAGGCTAGGAAGAAGGGCAGGTGTGTCGGGGGGAGGTGTTTTCCCTTTCTTTTTCATCATCCTACTCTATTTTTAATTGGCAACAAATTAAATTAATCTTGCCCAAGTCAAGGTTTTTCCTGTGGCAGTAAAGGGTAAGTGATCTCACAGTCCTTAGCTCAGCCCACAAGTTTTTTACAACCTGTATTCTGTCCCTGCTCCTTTGCGGAGACACAGGGAGAGAGCAGCTGGGTGTGTCTGGCAGCCAACCAAGCACATTCCACCATGAAACAAAAAGACTGTCCATGATGCCTCAAAAGCCTTACTAGCTAAGAGCTAGCTTTTTTCCTAAAATTACAATTGACTTGCATCTTCCTCCACAGTGTAATTTTTAATACTCTTACACAACTTCTGAGTAGAAATATGGTCACAGTCATCCTTTTTTCGCATTGTGGATTGATCCAATCAAAAGAATTAAATATGAAGAGGTTGCAGAGATCATTTTTTCAGGCACTAAATACTTTCAGATCATGACTTTGGCTGCGAGACAGATTTTCAAATGCCTGACTACTTTCTTCTCAGGTGAATATAAACCCTCCAACTGAAGTGCTGGAGTGAAAACTGAACTGCAGCTTTTGCACTTTTTATTCATGTCAGTTATGGTAAGTAATTTATCTTGAAAAAAGTCATAAAAAAGAAATACTACATAAAGTGAATGCTATGGCTGCAGATATATACTTGTGTATGAACCCTCTGAACATGCAGTTTCAGGTCATATCTAAGGAGTGCAAAAATTCGGCAGTCCTGGATACAAAGGAGCTGTTTCCCAAGAGATCTGGAGTCTGGCTCACACAGAACCTGACCTTTGTGAGACAACCCTTCATAGTTTGAAGCATTTCAGAGGCAACAATACAAAGCACTCAGATTCAAAACACACTTAATAACAACAGATTCCTACCAGCTCCTTCTCAGCTCTTCAAATACACAAAAACTCCACAAAGCTCGTCCTCTCTCAAAAGCATGATTCAGCAACAAAACCCTGAGAAGTGGTGGCTGGGTGACAGACTCAAAAAGTGACACCAACAGAACTGCAAAAACATCCTCAAAAGGGATTATGGGAGCAAACAGTAACTGGAAGACTTTAGAGAACCAGATTTCACCCAGACCTAACAGGAGGCAGCAGCCCCAAGGACACCAGAGCTCTCAATGAAGTATTTATTTTCAAGGAAAACACAGTATTTGAGGGAGGGGCTACAAATGTCAAATGGTCAAATTTCAGACAACAGATGAAATTATGTCACATTCTGTCATGATTAAATAATAAACCAAGAAAAGAAAAACAATCCCAAGGTATAATTTTTTTTCCTTCTTGACATGAGGGATCAGGGCAGAATTCCAAGTGCACCTTGCCCAGAGTTACTGCAGATGAGCAGAATTAGCTTCCACTATCATCCTTTCTTGAGTACATATTATGCCTATATATGTTCATGTTTCATATTTTACCTATAGAAAATATCTGCCCCTACAAGATGCTTACTATGCTTTTTATATTCTCTAAAACCTTTCATTTCTAGAGAAGAGGATAATATATTCATCTAGGAGAAGGAATAACATTTTTATGACATGCAGAACCGGTGGCAGATTAGGGCTTCACCCATTTACTTACTGAGTAAAGAGCCTTTGAGAAGGTGCCTTCATGGGCAGCTAAACTAACAACTCTATGGACTACTGGCCCTGTAAATACAGCCCTGCTGATGGTTGTCAAATGTGCAGTATTGTAGTGAATTCAAGATCATCTCAAGCACTGCTTAAAATGTGGAATTTTTAAAAACATGCCTAGATATCTAAACAAGATATTTTCTAAAAAGAAAGCTCCACTTACTTTATATCTACTTTCTCAACATACTGATAGATGCCATCTGGTTGAATTTCCTGCATGAAATTAATTCCAGCTTTGGTGTACAGGGCATACCTCAGAGAAAGAAAGAAATGGGAAAAGCTTTCATTTCATAACCAGGCAAATGAGGAAAAGCTATATTAGAAAGATGATTAAAATGATCACAGACACCAGGTGAATCTATATTAATATTTTTAAAAATCTGTTTTAATTTTCCTTATTAGAATCAAAGCAATTTCTTACAGTTTAATTCCATTTCAAATCCAAATACCTGTGAAAACTTTTTATAGCATCTTTTTAAATGGAACATGTAACCTACATTTTCTTTTCTTCTATATTCATTCACTCCTCCTTTTCACCATTTTGTATTGTCTGCTTCTCTAAGTCATTCTTAGTAAGTAGACTACTACAGTCTAAATTTTATATTTAATAATTTTAACATGCACTATTTTAATCCTAATAGGACCTTTTCTTTCATTGTCCAATACATTCTCCTCTCTAATTCTGCCTTTTATATTTGCTTTTTCTTTTCAATATAGCCTCTTAATCCACAGAATCACAGAATATGCTGAGTTGGAGGGGACCTACAAGGATCATTGAGTCCAACTCCTGGCCCTGCACACGACTATCCCCAAGAGTTCTAACTTCTAAGTTCCAAATTATCTTCCACTGGGCATACACCTTCCTTTGTTGCCTTTTTTCCAAGAGAAGATTCCTGTTCAGACAAGATGGCCTTTTGCCTCACCTGCTTGACTTTTGACATTTGGGAATTGCTGTTTCTGTGCCCCTAGGAGGTGATGTTCAAAAAGTGACCAGCACTGATGGACCCTAGCATCTGCAAAAACATTTTCCCTTACTTACTAATTCCTTACTTACTAATTCCCTGAGCAGCCTGAAGCCTGCTTCCCTCATGTCCAAAGCTGAGTTTTTGCTGGTATTTTTCCAACTGTCAACAGAGATTTTAAATTTGATCACTTCATAGTCGCTGTGCCCAAGACAGCCCCAATCTCCACTTGGTTCACAAGATCCACTCTGTTGAGAAGCAGCAGATCAAGGAGGGCATCTTTCGGAGTCAGCTTCCTTAGGACCTGTTCCATAAAGGTGTCGTCCAGGTTTCTTAGGAATCTTCTGGTCTGGGTTGTATCAGCTGTGTGATGCCTCCCGTTAATTTCTGGCAAGCTGAAGTCCCCCATAAGGACAAGAGCAGTTGACTTGAAAGCATCCCTTAGTTCCTCAAGAAGAATTCATCAGCATCATCACCCTAGCTGGGATGTCTACAGTAGATTCCCACAATGACATCTGCATTATTTGTTTGTCCCTTGATTCTTACCCAGAGGCTCTCAGCTGTGCCCCTGGGAGATAGCAGACTTCCCCATGATCTGGGCCCAGTCTGTGTATCAGACCGTCCATTCCCCTTATCAGGGAGTCCCCCATGACAACTATCCCTCTTTTCCTGTTAAAGTGGAGGTCTGGATGTGGGGTACAGGTGGTGGTGTTGCAGGAGGCCACATTATCCCAGAAGGACCTTTGCCCACCTCATCAGTGTCTGGCCTTCTAGGTCCAGAGCTTCACACCCGTGTAAAAGGTGCCAGTCCTACTTGTCAAATTCTGAGAAGGAGGAAGAACCTTCTTCCTGGTACACACAGGGACCTGCCTCCAGGCTTCGTCTTTAACAGACCCTTGGCTGACAGCCCTTTGACTGATAACCCTGCAGGGCTCTGAGTCCATCTGCTTCTCCTCTGCAATGGGGGTTGCAGACTCCCAAGAGTCTTGAGACTGCAGCACCTCTGAAAATAATCAGTTTCTCTCTTCCTTGTTCGCTGGAATACTGCTCATCACGCTTCTTGCAGCTTTTTAAATCTCCTGTGGTTGCTCACAGCACCACCCCCTCCTCATCTGTTTGGCTGCTGAGGGCTTCAGGGTCATGACGGAGCTGTTGGACCAGGTTCCTGAACTCAAGGAAGCCCCATGTACAGCTGGATCTTACCCCTGGTGTTTCCTTCTGTTAGGGCCACTTGGGCGCCATACATCCATCAGGATGTATACATGTATCTACTTACAGATATGTCACCCCCACCACAAGGAGACAGGAGCAGGTGACTGAATTGGTTCCCGGTCTTTCAGTCCCTTTCCCCATTGCTCATCTTCTCTTTCTTTCTTTTTCCTGTCACATTCTTTGCAACCCCTGTCCTCTTCAGAATTTTTTCTTTTCCGTTTCCTCTCATTCATATTCTCCCTGGGTGAACTGCTCCAACAACCACCATCAGTCTAAACAGACAAGAGGCTCCTCGAGGAGAGGGTTGTTAGGGCTGCTTTAGTCTGCACAACTGTTCAGAGCTCAGCACTGGGTTTATAGGGTATGAGACCAGCTGTCTCAACGCACAGCACAAGGATCAGGGCTGCGAGGGACAGCTGTTGCATTATGCAAGGAACAGCTACTTTTTAGGAATATTAATCAAGGTCTAAGTGAGCTTAGAAAAAAGTGGGTGGAATCACTTCAAACCATCCCCCGTCTTAACCGAATGAGATCTGTCTTAAGAGAAGAAGCCAAGCACACTCTCAGGTTCACGTTCCTAGAGCACAGGGAGTCAAGGACACACATTAACCACTGAAGGCTGGTGTGGCTCCTTGCAGTCCCCTCTTTCCATGAACTGTGTTCTCCTAAGGTCTCCCTATAAAATAATCAAAGAAGTCAAACAATACTGTGGAAGCAGAGAAAAACAGTATTTTTCATTTCAAACAAACCAGCTGGCTGCCTGAAGGAGAGATGATAAAAACATATGATGTTACAGAGAGATGAGAAGAATTATCTTCTTGAACCTCATATTCTAAAGTAACAATTTTTCTTGGTTTCTGCTTTCCCTAAACTCTTAATCAGAATTAAAACAACTGCACAATTTAGATGTCAATTGCTCTAATAAATTAAAAAGACAAAAAAAACCAACAAAAGACCAAAACAAACAAAACTAAATGAAAAAAAAAACCTGTGAACAAACCACTACTAATCTCTTTACTTCTCATTTATTATTAAGATAATGAAGTTCCTGGAATAGACATATTATATCACAGTGTACGCCTGAAATTTTTCCTATAAAAATCCTAGCACATTAGCATCCCAGTCGTGGTAGGGTTTTTTTGGCTTTTTTAAAATGCCACTAAGGCTGAAATTAAATGAAGTTTGGAAAAAATGTTCAAAGCCAGAAGCCTGTGAAATGCTTAGAAAAAAGAGGTAGTCTTTACCCAGCATTCACAGACTTTCCAAGCATTAACAAACTTTCTACAACTTGACAGAAACAGTGTTGATCTTTATTACAAAGCTCCTCTGTATAGCAAGGAAAAATATCTTACATATGTTAGAGGTCTGTACAATTGCATTTAATCTATTTCTATCTTAAGAGCCCTGTAGGAAAAAGACTGGTTTCACCAGTTTGTGTTATCACACTGCATTAACATGCACTGGTAACGTGATCAGAAACTTTGCCAAAGGTTTCCTGCATTCCCACTTGCACTAATTTTTGTGTTTCTTAGACAGCCTTCCTGCTTTGTTTAAACACGATGGGAAAGTGAAAGCAGAGATGAGCAGCAGACTTGAAATCCAGATGTTCAAAGGATTGCTCCAGTAGGTCATCATTACACAATGCAAAAAAGTCTTGCTCAGCCTGATGGGCGAGGGACCAGGGAGCTTCAAGAGGAAAACGAGTAAGTAAACACCCAAACAAAGAACACAAGAACTCCGCACTTCTCAAGGCAATAACCACTGACTGTGACAAAGGACAATGGTCATTAACTCAGGGCCACATTCAAATTCCTACTGGCAGGCAACAAGCCACTGAAAGAGACAGGCAATGTGACTGAAATGTGTGAGCATTTACCACTCTGGTGTCCATTAACTGTGCACATGCTCATATTAAATATTTATCCCTTGTTCTTCCATGTTGTTCTGTGACTTCTTTATTCCCTTCCTCCTCTCCTACAAACCATGAATGTGCACAGAAGGACAGAAACATGGTCTGTACAGAAGCAATGTCAAACTGGGGGTCTAAATTGCACGTTGAAGTTCTTCTATAATACTGTAGCATTTTAGCCGAACATCTGGAAAACTTTTCATTCTTCTTTCAGAGAAATCTTTTAAGTGCCACTGGACTAACCTGGGAATGAGAGCCCAACTCTGTAACAACCCACTTTTATCACATGCTTTATTTAACAGTTCATTGTTCCAAAATCTTGCAGGTAATTTGCTTGATATATTAGCAATAACCTTCTTGGGTAATTAAAACTGTTGAGTTGAGAAAACTAATCTAAGCCATTATAAAATAATGTAAGATCAGAACCTCTTCCACTTTGCTTTAACCTGGTTTTGTAGACTCCGAGATTTTCAATCAGATCTTAATTTCTGACTTTAGTTGAACATTATCCTTAATCTAAAGTGTCAGTAGTTAAATACATTTCACTTTTAAAAGATTTGTGAACAAAGCCTCTTTCACTGCTTGGTACGTTAATACAGATACAAGATGAAACTGCTCCAAAATGCAACTGTAGAAACATAAAGAAGATTTCAAAACATGGCAGGCATACCTCCAGGCAGAAAACCGTACAGATGAAGACTTATATATATGGAATCAGCTCCTTTACCAATTTTCTACCCAGCTTATCATGAAAACAAGACCTTGATTATGAAACACTGCCTGTGCAAGAAACGATCAAGAGACTGAGAAAGAGGCTTTTTAAACCTGTGCTTGTATAAATAAGTCAGGACTTGCACACCGGTGAGCCCTGCCTCCATTTGTCTCACTAAGTGCATCCCTGGAATCACAAGCAATGCCTAAAAGTTGCAGCCATCAGGCAACTGCACGAGTCACACAACACAGTTGTACACTTATTGCTTCCTCTGTAACCACTGACGCCAGCAGAAGATGCTTTGAATTTGTGTTTGAAGTGGACAAGTACGAGGGAATCCAAAGTGCAGTTTGGAAACTCACCCTGAAACTCCCTCTCCAGTCTATGGAAGCAGGGCCAGCTCTCTTCTGTCTTTTCTCCTGCACCCTGCTTTATTCCCCAGAAGCCCAGCTTCAAATCACCCACTCATCCACCCGCAGGACACAAACCATCGGATTTCTTGGGGCACAGTTCTTGTGTTGGCGATCTACTGAACTCTTCAATGCGATCAATAAATGCACAATGCATAAATGCAGGGCAACTAAAGGTTTTCTCATAAATTTAATAAAACCAGTAAATCTATTAATCTGTTGCAATGGTTCCATCACTTAGTCTAGTTGCATTAGATAGCCCTTGTTTCCATGAGTAGTTAACAAAGGAGTTTTCTGTACCATGCTGATGTATAAAAGCTGATCTTTAATGGTTAAAAACAACAGCAAATATATTGCCCTACTTTTTGAAGCCAAATTTACATACTCCTGTAACAAGACAAGAAAAATAATATTGAAGCCTCAATTATGACCCAGTGTTCACAGAGCTGAGACAAGGTTCAGCCCCAGCAGTGTCAGTAGGTCTCTGCTAGTTTGTATAAGCAAAGATTTATCCAACTTATGCACACATGCACACACAAAAACAATCTTAGAGGCCAAATGTGGCCCCATTTAATATTTCCTGTGCTTGCTGCTCTGCAATTTCACTTTCCATTTGCTTAAAGAATTAAGTCATTCCAACCATACAAAGAAATGCTTATTTCTTGATATTTACTGCTAGCAGGTATTTTGGCATAGTCGAACATCACTGCTGTTGATTTAGATTAAGCCAGGAAAATCCTCATGGAAGGAACAACCCTCTCCAACAACAAGCAGAAATCTAGTCGGCAAAACTAACAGTTGTGGATTATGCTTGGTGTTCCCATCCTGGGATTCACATTACAATGTAAAGAGTGGGGTTACAGTGCTGTAGTAATTTTTGCATACTTTTTGCACAATAAACATGTTACCATAGATAAGGGACAGACAAAGCTCTTCTAAATCTAAACGATTTCAAATGTCCTAAACTAGACCTTGTCCGACAAAAGTTTCTCAATAATCATGTTTATCCTAAGGTATCTCCTTGATGGCTTAGGTTTTAACTTTCATATTTCTCAAGTTCTGGATCACTTAGTGTGTAACTCTAAAGGTTTTGTGGCTCGTTAGCTGCTCTCCTAGGCCAGATAGACACAAAAAAGCTTCTCTGAGCCTGCTGTTCAAGGACACTCAGACTGTCCTAGGCCCAAAGGTGTAAACTAGGGCTGCGTGAGAGGTGGAGAAGTTGAAGAAATTACATCATTAGCTAAAGTTTTAATTGGTGAATTTATGCTGATATGCAAATGGACCAAGCCTATAAAAGTGTGAAAAACTCGTGAGTCGTCGTCCATCTTGGGGTCCATTCTGGAAGTAGCCTCTGGCTCCCCAGGGTGTGCCTTTGAAGGCCTTTCAAATAAATACCTACCTTTATGCCCTTGCTCTTCGTCTAGTCTCTGTTTTTTAGGTAGCCACCTCAAGGCATCATCTTCACACACACAGCCACTCAGGGGCACTTTGAGGAGATATTCCCACTTCAGAAAAATCTACCTAAACCCAAAATCCACTACGGAAATGTAACAACCACTCCATAAAATCCTTGCTTGGATAGGCCCATGAATTTGCAAGTGAAATTTTTTTTTCTTCTTTCTTCCTTATATATTCTGGCTAGTTTGGAAATCCCAGCATTCTGTAGGCCAATACATCCATCCACTAACCAGAATTATTCTTCGTAGTTAACCACTGACACAAATTCCTTAAAATATTTGGCAAAGCTATGAGAGATATATGTGGTAATATTGTCATTATTTTTAGTATCTAAAGAGCACCTTCTCAAATTTTGTCTCCCGTGAAAGCAGAATTTGCTAAAGAGGCAGGCACACAGCAGTGACACCACAGCATCCTGTGGCTGGAGTTGCCCCTCTCCAGTACCTTCTACATGAAGAGGAATCTTTTGCAGCTTTAAATCTCTGCACTGAATGTCTTCTAATTCTTAGACTGGAAGAGGCACAAGCAAAAACATTCCATCTTGTCCTTGGCAACCCTGATTTTTATAAACTTCAGTGACTTCTGCCTCAGTTCTCTCTTGTCCAAGCAACACTCCCAGCCTACTGGAACAATCCTTGCTCAAAAACAATTGCCTAACTGATCATCCCAACTGCCTCTCACAGAAACTCCTTAAAATCAGCTCACCAATATACTGGATCTGGAACTGCCTTTAAATACCCCCTGCCAGCTGATTCCTCCCTTCCCTCTTAGCCCATTTCCCTGCAAAGCTCAAAAGGGGACCAAAGAAAGACAAATATATTGCCAACTATTCTACAACAGTTTGACAGAGCAATTTTCAGGTCTCTATAGCTCCTAGATAACACTACACACTATCAGCTTTCTGAAAACCTAACCTGTTTTCAATTACCAAAAAAAAAAAAAAAAAAAAAAA
>VXAZ01008442.1:26647-107772 GCA_013399875.1 Gymnorhina tibicen | reverse complement strand
AGAGACAGAGAATGAGAGAGAGCAACTAAGGTTGAAGCCAACCAGTCTAAATTGCTCAATTTCACAAACTCTTAAGGAAAAAAAAACAGGTTTGCACACATTTTGACAACCCGGCTCTCTGATTTGCTACGTTAGCATTCCTGGAGTTGGCCAATTCCAATTGTGATGAGTACACAATTTTCACTAAATGTTTTAAGAAAGTAAGGATCTACAGTTTTTTAACTCTGAAAGCTGCTTTGGGACATGCAGCCTTCCTATAAACAACCACTTTCTTCACTTCTCCCTGGGTATTCAAAACAGGTTTCTGCTGTGCTTGCTTCATAGAAAGGCAGAAAGCAAAGACTGCTTGAAGAAACCTATCTTTTCCAAAATGCTTATTTTCAAATTCACATTATGGTCAATCATGCATTACTTCAACCTGCTCTCATATTAACCTAAAATCCCATGAACAATGTTGCAGATTCTTCAGGTGTGGCAAAGGATCGTATTAGCTAAAACTGACAGCAACATCCAGCACAGACATCTTCATTGATTTGTACACTGCCCACTTCCTTTGCATTTTAGTACACCGGCTTACTTACCAGACTGGGGTTTTTTTAATGTCTTATTTTGTCTGTTGTTATTTGGAGTTTGTTTATTTGTTGGGAGGAGAGGTTAAAAACACAGTAAAAGCTTCAAATAATCAAATCTTTAGCTATGTATACTCCAATTCAGATTTTTGCCAATTAGATATTGCTGGGCTTTCCATGTTGAAATAAAATTCTATTAATGTTCTTTCAGACCTACCTATCACCCTGTTTTTGAAACTAGCTTTGTTTCTTTGTTTACTTCCAACACATTACTGAATTCCACTGAAAATCCCTAGGGCATTTCACGTTTGCTCAAAGCCAGCTCTCTTGAAGGCAAAATGCACTCTTGTGCTGCTCCTCAAAAATGTACTCGCATGACACTGCCGAATATAATGACATCTGAAGCTGAAAACCCCAGACAGCCACAGCTTCAGTGCTGTCTGTCACAGTGGGCTCATTTACTGAGGGTAGGGCAAAAATAGATCATGTCACGCCAACACATTGCATATAAAAGACACCTCCACGCTTAAAAAAAGCGGCCCTTCCAAAATTTTACACCACCCTCATTAAATTAGAATCTCCAAGCAGCTCGAAGCCTTTCTTGCAAGCCTTATCCATAAACCAGTTTCCCGATCTCTTTCTGTACCCGCTCCAGAGCACTGCGGAAAGCACCACCGAGTACCTGCAGTTATTGTCTCCACCACTACTTTGCTGCATCAGCCAAAATATTTTAAATGCTTCTTGTTCACCTAATATCTCCTTCCTCTAAACATATTACCCTCCCCCTGCAGGAGACAGAATAGTCATTTAATAAATTCCGTACCTTGCTGCTTTCAGATCTGTCTGTTTGCAGTTTGTTTCCTGCGGATTTTTTTCTTCCCCCCAAAGGCCTTGGAATTAATTCAAAATCTGATATCTTGGAGAAGTACTTTATCATAATTTCTATGTTATCTTATATGCGAGTGCATAAAACATTGATTTTTAATCTCTTTCTTCTGTACTGTTTGTTAGACCTTCTTCCCTGAAGAACAAAACTGGTAGTGCTCAAAGTCCTAAATCATGGACTGGTTTTAAATTAAATCACGAGAATCATGAAAATCAGAGCATAATTACATGCCAGAAGAGAAGCAGTACACACCTGCTAAACGAAACCCACATATTTAGCTTTGATCACACTTCGCACTTTTAATTCTGCTAAAATAGGCTGCTGGTGGTGCTTTTATCTGGATCACCAGAAGCACAGAGACCAACCTGGGCTCCAATTTCACATCCAAACTTCCACAGAGTTACAATTTTTTTCCTCCAAGTATTTAATTCAAGGCTGCTCTAGTTTCTATTCACGACCATACACGGTTGTCAAACACTAATTATCCTCATTAGGCTAAACCCAGACACCTCATTTCCAGCTGTATGGCTGCTCCCTTCATGGTTTTTTTTGGAACTGCAGGGTTTCAGGGTTGCTTGGGAAGGCACATATTCGAGTCAGAAAGCTTGACAGGCGGCAGTAAGACGTTCCCACAATTTTTATCATCCTGTGGTATTTTTACCTGCCCTTCTGGTTAAAGCTACCTCCATCCTACAAAGCACTCAAAATACTTACTATGTCCATACTGAAACTACACCCCAAGTAGTTGTCTTCCTCTCACTTGTCTGTTTTAGCACTTCTTCAGTAAATTACAACTTCATTCACTAATTTCACTTTCATCACCTCTCTCCAGGTACATGCAAGCACTAAATCCACATGTTCTGATTTTTTTCAAATAAGATTTTTTTGAGAAACAGAATCATAGAATCATCCACATCACTGCCATGGAGCATTTCCATTATGTAAATTTTAAAGTTTTCCTGCACCTAGAAATAATTCTATGAATTGAAGGGTGGTCTAGAAGCAACAGAGATCATATGTAAGGTGGGGAAGAAAATCCAGATTTTTTTCTCTTCAAACCAGATCTACTGAAAATGCCAGTACGACTCAAACTGAAATCTGTAGAGGCATGCACGTACTCACCACCTGAGGCTTCAGTTTCTTGTTCATAAACTGGTAAGGATGTATTTGCATGATAGATTATGCAATGCTGATAGCTGTAATAGCCGTGTCCTTTCACATTTGCACTAAAAAAATAGGGTCTAATGTAATGGTCTGGACTAAAGGAATCACAAGGCTGATGTCAACATAAACCCTTCTAGTCTTTACTCGGAGAACACAACTGCAAACAAGTGATCTGTGTCCAAACAAATGGCAAGTCCCGGCACAGGGAACTCTGAATGGCATCGTTTATTATTAGATTGCACCAGGCTGCAGAAACTTGCTTAATGGCCACTGTTTGAGCTGGCAAACTATGAAGAAACGGGGCTGGGGCGTGGAAGGGGGCGAGTTTAGTGTTTTTAGCACTTTTAACTGTTTGTGAATTACCCAATAAACTGTTTTTGAAAGTTCTTTCCATCTCAAAGCCATTTGGAGATGTTTTTGCACACACACCAAAAGAAATGGAACAAAACAATACCCGTGTGGTGCTCGACATGCAGCGAAGCACTGCTCAGGATCTGTCTTTCACGCCTGGTTAGAGTATGGATCAGCGTTTGCTGTGGGAAGGCTTCTCATCCCCTCTCTTCCCATCAGCCCTGGAACTGGGCTTGGCAGCTAGGCTATTCCTCCCCAGTTTGCTCACTTCCAGTGCCACCACTGAATCCTTTTTGTACTGATCTAAAAGGCAGCCTCTCCAGGGTGTTAAGCCCCAGCTCGCTCAGCAGCTTTAAGGGGAAGGTAATTAGAGTCACTCTGGGCCATGCACAGGAGAAACAACAAAATTCTCAGGAGGCTGAATAACAAACTTTTACTACTTTTACAAACTAAAGTAGAATGGGGTACTTGGCAAATTTTAAAACAACACCCAGGCAAAGTAAAGCACTTCCCAAAGCACTGACTTAGCAAACTTTAACCCATCCAGATAAAGCAAGGCACTTCACAAACTTTGCTAAGACAAATTTAAACTTAGCCAACTTGAAGTTACGCAGACACAGCAAGGCACTGAGGCATTGACTGGAATTATTTAGTCTGGCTCACTATATATTTTGAGAAGAAGAAGTCAGGAGAAGGGAGAGAGAGAGAAAGAAGAAGGAGAGAAAAGCATCACCACCGCTTTTGGGTCCAGCACAGTCTCAGCTGCTTTTAAAATCCAAGGCAATCCTGAATCCCTTTAACCACAAGCTCTATTGAGAAAGCAATAACTAAACAGTACCACAGAAACAGGCCTTACACTGTGCCTGCAGATGCAACAGAGAGAATAAATACAGTAGCAGAACTGGTACCTCTTCAACGTCATTGCTTTTGTAATTTTACTCAAGTGAAAGGCTTAAAACTTGCTTTGCCTTGTATAGGGTAAAAAGCAATCTCCTTCCTTCTCAAAACCTGGCATTTCAGGTAAGCCTCTGGCCATTGGACCAAGGGTATCAGGAGTGCTCATTACAATCACTAGCCCAAATTTCATCTCGAGATAAAACCCCCTTTGTTTGCAGTTCTCCCATACCTGTAGATCATTTCTAGCATCACTTCAGAGGGACGGAGTGTGCCACAACAAAACCCTCCAGTGTGAAATGTTACACCTCAAGAAAGAGAGTCAGGCCAGCAAAGGCATTACTCCTTTTCAGAGAGTCAAACTAAACTCTTCATGTATTTGGTGCCACCACAGCCATAGACAGAGAAGTCGATCCACAGCAAGCACGCCTCTGAAATGCAGCAAAAAAATTAAAAAGCCGTCCAGAGCTAAAAAATGCTTCCCTGACCTATCCGCATGAGATTGCCTCCCCTCTAGTTATTAACAATGGTCCATCACACAAGCTTAAATTCAGACACAGATGAAAAAGGCAATTCTTCTGGAAGCTGAAACTCTGCTGAAATGAAACCACCTACAAAATGAAGCTTAGAACTTTCCCTCTTAACACAGAGATGGTGCTTCATTCACTGGCCATTACAGTGGGGCCAATTAAAACTTTTTTTTTTACACATTGCAGGCTGGATTTTAAGCTCAAAGTCTTTCTTAAGTCTTTTAAAACACATTTCAGAGCCGTCCAACAGCCTGCATGGGAAAAAAGACATACTAAAAAAAAATAACACTTTCAGACAGGCTGGGACTTTTTTAATGTATTTGACTGCAGGGACTTCACCCTTGGAAACAAAATTACCTGGGTAATAAAAAAATATTTGAAAGGAAAATATATATTCTAAGTAGAGCAGGATTTAATTGATATTTTACTGTAGTGTACCCCACAGACCATATACAGAATGAGTCACAGAGGCGAAAGTCAAGACTTCCCAGGAAAGAACCTTCTAGGTGATCAAAACAAAAAAGGACCATTTGCTTATTTTCATTTAATAGCTTATCTGGACTGTGATCAGTCCAGAGGGAGAATCCAGCAGAATAAATATTCTATAGTACTATGTACGAAAGTGGGTAGCCCAGGGAAGTGGGCGAGATCTTAAAGGTCTTTTCCAACCACAGTGATTCTATGAAAAGCACATGATCTATATTTCTCCATAGTCAGTATCACATCTGATGTCTGGTATTTATTGGTTCATTAAACGCATGCTTTGCTTTGAGACACTAAGTCTGATTTCACATTCAGCCTTATGAGGACATCCAGAAAATATAGCACATTTTCTGCTGCTCAAAGCAGTCTCTCAGGAAGGCTTAATGGCAGTATCCATGTAGTCTTTGGCAAAGACTGCATCAGGGAAACTTTAATGGCACAGAATCACTGTTCTGCTTGATGCTAGAGCTGCTGTAAATGAGGAAAACAAATTTAATAGGATTAAATCACCTATTTTAGGCTCCAAAAATTGGTGACTTATTTGCTGCAAACTATGTTTCCTGACAAAATTATGTTGCAAAATGCCCTAGTTATGACAACCTGCAGCCCAGGCTTGCCACACAATTATAGCCAGGTGTACAGGAAATCTTTTGTCACAGCCCTACACAGAATTTGTGCTTTCTCCCGGTCCTTTCTGACTGATCTCATCAGGAGGCTGGGGTTTGAAATTCTGGAGGGT
This sequence comes from Gymnorhina tibicen, assembly GCA_013399875.1. Lineage (NCBI taxonomy): Eukaryota > Metazoa > Chordata > Aves > Passeriformes > Artamidae > Gymnorhina > Gymnorhina tibicen. The sequence goes on along the minus strand of VXAZ01008442.1, from coordinate 102,156 downwards.
TCACAGCAAAGCCAGTGTGTGAGTTCTGAACACCAAGGCCTGAAGTAATGTGGTCCCTCAGCCACAGAGAAAGTAATTTTCCCTATTCAGCCCTTAGAGTTGGGAAGAGTAAATTAGGATGACAGTGAATGGGACTTCAATCTGCCTCTCCCAATTTCTTAACATTACCATGCTGGGAGTCACATTCTGGATTGTGGTTACAAACCTGCCCCCATGAATTTTGATTTCACCTAGCCAATAGTTCAGAAAAGTTTGTATTTTTGGAGAAGCTTTGCCCAAGACCCAGAGAGGCTCCAGTTGGAGATCCCTGATGTTATCAGTCACAAGCACAAACACCAAGAAGCACACAACTGCTAATTTTAACCACTTGGGCACTGCTCAACAAGTGCAGTGAGACCAGATTGAAGCCTCCCATCTGGCTGTAGTGGATCCTGTCTACCTGTCTGCTGCCTTCTTCCAAGCACATATCCTTATTTTTAACACAGAAAACCTCTGATTCTGAAGACACACACACCACACACACAAAATAAAACAAACTTGCAATTTATGGATCAATACCTGCTGTCTCCCTGGGAAATTTCTGTCATTATAAAATATAGTTTGTGCCTATTGTCAAGAATGACAGAAACCCAGATGTTATTCTACACAGTATAAGCAAATGTAGATTTTCCAGACTGTTGCCTGAAGAAATTTTGGAACAACCACTATATCCATCATAAACATCAACATATCCAGTCACTGCCACTGGAGATGATAATTAAGAGCTAACTATATGAGGAAGCATCCAGCTCTTTATTTACTCCATAATTTAAATGTTACAGCTAAGATCATCATTATCCAATTTCCAAACAAGAAGGCTCATTCAAGCTGACTGACTCTGTTCAGAAAATTAGCCTGAGGTTTATCTTTGTCACCACAGCCCTCACAAGACAGCTACAGTAGCTAGCTCCTGCCAGCTGATATTACATGAAAATGTGGGGCAACAGCCCTTGTAAGCAGACATTTGTGCTGTTTAACAGTGTAAGAAGGGCTCTCAGCAGAACAGCTGCCCTAGAGATTGAATAAAGTGGGAGAGAAGTGGCTCAGTTTAGCACAAAAGGATATTCTGTTCAAAGTGTTGATATTTCACCAAATAGTCACAACACTGCAGGGCAGAGGGAAAGCCAGCAGGTCTGTGTTCACTGTTTGAAAACTGGCAGCACAAGATACACGGAGAAAAGAGGTACGTGTAATTCATAAAAACAGCTCTTTGTGTTGGTAAAAAACTGATTGTGAAAACATGAACGAAGGTCAATATCAAATAATCTGATATTTCAGTGTCTGCAAAGTGACAAAACACAGAAAAAACAACCTGCACAAAGTGATCATCCCGCCTGGCTTAGAGAGGCTGGTGTTCTCCCCTCGTTCTCCAAAGCACGGTGCTACACTATTCCCATTTCACTTCTACCTACATCCAGAAATAACCTCAGAAAGAAGATCCAGCCAGCAAGGTCTTTCCAGTCTTGCTTTGAGAAAGAAAACCAGAGAACCTGTTTCCATCCCTGGGTCAATTACAGATGCCTTTAAGGCTTTTGTTCTAATTCTACCCATGTGTCAGAGGCCTGTGTGCTCCTGTGCCACAGCACAGCTTGAACACACAGAGAGATCTGCTTCAAGCCTTGCACTTGCTCCCTTCAAAAAGCTCCCCCCTAAGACAACTGTCCTACCTTAGCTGCTCTTCTAGTCTGCCCACAAGGGCCAAAAGAGCCACAGGAAATTTGACATACGTGACATCATTTCCTTAAAACACTTTCCTTGGTAATCCAGCAGTGATCCTAAATGTTTACCTCATCCAGCCATAAACTACCGTCATTGTTATTTCATGAACTGAAAAAAAGAAAATGAATCCATGGATAAAATATAACCCCTCTAGATCAGGTTCTTCTCCATACAATATGGAGGCATGGAGAAGGGTGAACAATTCCAGCTACTACTGCTGTGTTTGATAGCAGACATTAATCATTTCAGTATATATTAATAAATGCTGCACTGCCATATTATCAAAGAAATATGTCACCTCTCTGTACAACCTACTTCAACCCTAAGGGTTTGCTCAGCTGCTCTGGAAAAGCTAAAACCATGTATTCAAGGCAGTAGGACTTGAAAACCTGAACTGGAATAGGGTTATCACTGACAAATTGAAGCATATAGAGAAAAAACTTTAATTTTTTTATTTAAAATTATTTTTTTCGAGTTCAGGGTTAGTATCCACTCTTCATTCAGAGAGATGACTTTGATTTCAGAAATCTGCTGTGACCTGACAGATGCCCTGCACCAGTCAGTACTGAAGAGGTCCCCTTGATGTCCCAGCCTACATCCAGCATAGCTCCGATGCAGAGGTACTGGTGATGCCTATGTTTTCTCAAATTTGAGCAAGAGGGGACATTTGCCGTGAACATTTGCAATTTTTCTTTTTTTTAAACAGGTCGCACAACTCCTTTGAAAGTGAAGTTTCACTGGTTTGTGGCCTAAAACTGCCTCAGTTCATGGGACTGGTGCTTTGCAGGGACCCCAGGAGAGGGGCAGAGGAAACACTGGCCTGTGTCTCACTCATACACCGTGAGGACAAGTGGATCTCAGCACTAGGTTTAAAATGCTGACTAACAGCCAAGTCTGGATGAATTTTGACAGCACATCAAGTTCATTGAGAGAGCGCAGCATTCCACCTCCGCAACCTGTCCTCAAAACTGCGCTCCCAGCAGGGCAGCACCGCCCAGAAAAATTGAACCTCAGCCAAGATCAGTTACGCCAGCTCGTCTTGCAGGAGCAGCACTCAATTTGCACAGTAAACACTCAGCAGTAAGTTCAGTACAGTCAGCTTTAAGGTCGCCTTACATTTCACATTGCAAATACCGTGGCACTTCATCAACAACCCCGCTGCTCACGCAGAGCCCTCGTGTTAGCGGTGTCCTGTTGATACTTCTCAGACTCCATGTTAGCATTTGGTAGGATACATTAAAGGGAAGCAAAAGCGAGTTCTTGCAACAAATTCTAGTCAAAGTCAGCTTCCTCAGCTACCTGCCACTTTCAGGATAAATTAGTTCCTGCAAGGTTTACCACCAGCAGGAGCACCAGGCATCCACCCACACAGCTCTTATACTTTTAATTCATTAGTCCCTTCAGCTGGGTTAGAGGTTTCTACAACGTCTCTGAGGGCAAACAAGAAAGCTTAGATGACTTCCTAACCTCTTTTAAAATCTTTAACAAGGCGTTTAAAAACACAACAGTCATTTCTTAACAATAGGGATTAGAAATTTTTCTTGTACTGAAATAACATTCAAACCAGAGCTGACAATGTCTCTGAAAAGCTCTTCAAGTAGCAGTGGTAATGTATGCTAAACCTCAGGATTGTAAACCATTTAGATCATTAGATTATTTTAAATTACCCTCAAAAATTTACAATAATGCTTGGAAAAAAATTTCCAGTGAATGAAAATCATTAACCGTGCCTGAAATGTCTTAATCTTAAATTATTTCTATTTCAATGTGGTGTTCCTACTGACATGTCATTAATTATTATTGCCAGCGTGTATTCTCAGTTTCTACAGTAAAAAAGTTGCATTTCTTAATTAGTCTCTCAGCAAAAGAGCATTCTTTAATAAAAGTTAAGTTTTTGATACCTATCACACTCAATTTAAGACAATAAATCAGCTTTTTCTCTACACCAAATACTTCAAATGAGGCAAAAATATTTCCAGAAAATAGAAGTATCACCCTTCGGTGAAAATAAGATTTCAAAAGGGAAGTTTTTAAATGGTGCAGCTACCAAAATCGTAAGAATGGATAAATTACGTTAGACCCAAAAATCTGATCATTCAGCCCTTTATCTACCTCTAACCATTGCTGGAGAAAGACGAACAGCAGAAACACACAAAAGTCAGAAGTAGTGCAACAAACCTTCTTTCCTAACAAGTTATTAATCCATGAGAATGTTTCCCACATGACAATTTAATTTCTTGTATGGCTTCTAGTGTGCTCAGTCATTTTATCTGGCTCTTTCCCTGATTCGCCAGCTACTTTGTTTTTCTGTTCCAGAGAAAGCCAGGACAATTCTAAGGCATTATGTCCCCTCGAAAAAAAGCCACAGTGGCACTTTTCCAATGCATCACATTCACTTGTCGCCTACTAATTTTATCCTTTGTGAAAGTTTGTTGACACATTTAGTGCAGAATCCGCCCACTCTGACCACTCCCAAGCTCCCGGGTCCCTCGGGAGCGCTGCGGGCAGCGCAGTTTTGACGCCTCCTCACAGTCCCTGGAGCTCCTCAGCAATTAAAGCCACAAATTACCCTGTGCAGCCGTCTTCATAGAGCGTAGGAGGTGCAAAACACTCTTGATTTCCCTCTGGAAGCTACCTGTGTCATGCGGCGCAGCACAGTCCCCATGGGCTGCCGCAGGCGCGGGGTGACATTAAGTGTGTGATGGGAGATGCACATATGGAGCGAAACATCCATATGGATCACTTACTGATCTCCGGGGAAAACGCCGAGCTGGGGACCAGACTGTGAATCTCCTGACTCGATTTCTTCTGGCTGTTACTAGAGCCTTTGTATTTTTCCAGCCGGGAGCCTTTCCATCCCGCCATTGACAGCTTCGCCTTTCCCTTACACCAGCAGTGCCCTTTTTGTGGGATCCTGGAGAGAGCGCGGGGTGGGATGAGGAGGAAGAAGGGCAGATTTGCTTCAAGAGTGGGAACCAAAGGCTTGATTCATCAGCTAGGAGTGTAAATAAGAACTTTTCTCACTGCCTCTGAAGCTCATTTTAGCAGAGCCTCTAGATCCAGAACCTGGAGCCAGGATTTAAAATATTTTTGCCTGTAAAGCACACTGACATCACAGCAAGACAATAAAAGTTTTAACTGCTACAAAGCAAACCAAAGCCATGGGGCTGTGTGAAACCAAGTCAGTCACAATCTAACCCTTCTCAACCCTATCACAAAGGCTTACAACAACATGGAGCAATCTTTGTCAATGCCCGTTTTCTACCATCGGACCATGCAGCCTTGCTCAAAAACGGTTCCTAAATGAATAAAAAATCAGCTGCAGAAAGTGAGAAATCTGACGGTAGTTTGTGATCCTCACAAAGGAACTGGACTGTAAGAAGGAAAGCTGGACGGGGAAATAAAATGCTACAACACCTCAAGAAAGGAAAATGAAATAAACAGGGAGCCTATGCAGTAAGTTCCTAAAATGAGATCCTTCCAAAACATAAACAATCCCATTGCTTTCAGCTTTTGGCAATGTGCTGGCATTAATGCCTTTCCCGCTCAGGTCTGAGACCTAAGCGGTCTACTTTGCTTGCAGAACCTGCCCCATATGGGGGGACCAAACAAAGCACTGGGAGCTCATGGCTCTCGCCATAAACAAAGCTTCGGTGGAGGTCAATAGAAATCTCAATGGCAAACAAATGTTCCAACGATGAAGCAGCTGCTGCAGGATCGTATCTTGCAGCCAGTGACAAAGAGAAGGAAGGTAAATGCTTTTCACCTCAATTCTCTTTTTCTGCCTGTCTTCACCTGCGAGGGAGTGCATGAAAAATGTATTTTGAAGCACGTCAGAGCAGGAAAAATTCTATTTGCCACTAATAGATGAATTAGCTCTGAAAAGTGAGCTTAACTAAGCCAAACTGCACATCAGACCTTCCATGCTGTTACTGAGAACATGACTACAGCAATACAAGAAAGTAATGAGTTGTCTCAATAAGGCTCAATTTGTGAATCAACAGAAAATACACAGCAACTCAAATCCATCCCGTGCTCGTGTGCAGACCCACATGCTCATGTTTATGAGTACATATAAAAACCTGGAATCAGGCTGAGTTCCTCTTCATCATACTCACCTACAAACGACAAATTGTGTCAGTTCAGGATCCAGATAGTTTCAGCAGTTGGTCTGAGTCTCTGTAGCTCAGCCAAGGTCAAAATAATAAAATCAATTTATGCCACTTGAAACCTGGGCTTCTCCAATGCTTTCTGTTACCTACACAGGGCTGTAATGGCAGAGAGGAGCCCCTGCAGATCAAGCAAAGATCAACAGATCTCCAGCTTTTTCAGCCTTAAAAAGTTAACTGGTCTCAGCTGTAAGCTGTAACTGATACAAAAAGCTGAAAACTTCCTATAACAAACATTTTCCTTAGTCTCTGCTGCCTCTTTGTCACCTCCTCCACGGCTCACAGATTAGGAACCAACGACATACATAACTCAGCTCCATTTGTGAATGGAAGGGGATTTAGGATGTGGCTATCATTTGATCTGTATCACACAGGCAGAAACAATTTTGCACAGTGACAACTTGCAACTCAGAAGATTTCCAAACATGACATTCAAAGCTGGGGGGTCTGAACCCATGGTCTTAGTAATGATTAGCACTTGACCATGTCACAGTTCCCATTAGATGCTTAATAGACTTTTAATAACTATTATGAGAAAATTCAGCAAAATAATTGAATGGGATTTGAGCAATTCCATTATTTGTGTTGTCATATACTCATTGATCTCAGGTAAGAGTTCTATATTAAGAGCACTATATTAAGAGTGTATTAAAAAGCACTCTGGAAATCAATAGCTCATGACAAATTACCAACCAGTCTTTTACTGTTCTCAAAAGTATCTGTGTGCAAACTTTTCAAACATCAGTTTTATGCCTATATTTTACATACTCTCAGTTAATCCATACTGGTTAGCAAAGTATGGATACATGCACACATTTGTGGTAGGGAAGCTCAAAGTATTTATCTCTGCACATCAGGGTTTTCCATCTTAATCATTCCAACAAATCACATTATAAAGTTTTCCTTTACATCATCTCCTGTAATCTACCTGTTCGCTATTTTAACTGACCAATCAAGCTGAGGCATGATGAGACAGGCACTTGCATTCTTCATAATTTTGCATGTTTTATTTATTTTAGAGGACAGTCAGTGGAGGAACTTCGTGAGGAGGATGTTGTAATCAGACCCTGCATGTTTGCAGTGAGTTAAGATAATCTGTGCAGACTACTTTATCTGATGCCTCACAGCTTTCCGTTCATGGTAGTACACATATGGAAACCTTAGTAGTGCAGAAAGAAAAAGAAGCACTAGAAGCATAATAAACATGACAAAAAGTGGTTGCTTGTTTTCCTTGCAGGAGGACAAAGATGACAAAAGCAGCAGCAGCAGCAGCAATGCAAGACTATTTCTCCCTACCTGCACATGAAGCACAGTAGCCAAAACCAAAATCAATGTGAAAAATTTGGTCCTTCCCAGGTGACAGTGCACAGGCTTAGTTTTCAGAATCCAGCTATAAAAATTCTCTTGACTTTCTAGATATCAGTATTACATGTGCTCCTTACTACATCACATTCAAACCTGAAGCGATTCCTCTCACATTTGGGTGCACTGTGTGAGTTGTCTTACAGAGATTTAACATTTTAAGGACTGTCTGTCTTCCCCTCTGACAGCTCACAAGGGCTTCATTTTTAAGTTAAACATCCAAAAACTGAGACATGAAAGATTATCACCACATCTCATCCAGCAGGTCTCAGACACCTCTATCCTAGGATAGAATCAGCCACGAAGAAGTGGCAATCTCTTCTCAACAAAACAAGAGATAGAAAATAATGAACATGGATGTAGGCATCCCACTTTCAGCTACCTTGGGTAGGGCAGGTGAACCCCAAATCCAGTGTTTATGTGGCCCATTATCTCTGTGTCAGAATGTTGCTGTGTAATACTGGCTTTTTTAGCTCACCCTGATAAACTTCATATGCAGTGATTCTGGTCAGATTGCTGGAAAGAGATTTCCCACAATCCTCATTCCCATGGTATCTGCTGATCTCTTACATTTTCTGGTACATTTCTCAGAGACTGAGTTTAGCTCAAATCACAAACCAGTTGGGTCAGCCTTTTTGATCCAGGGCCTGATCAGTCCCAAAGTATGCCAACTCCAGTCTATATGCCATAAAAGCTGGTATTTTATTTCTAGTAGCTATATATTAATGAAACCAGGAATGACATTTGTGATTTCATCTGTGACTCTTTGTGCTCACACATTTTAGTTATACGACAAAAATTCACAATGGATAAATTATGCCAGTTAATTTGAAGTTCTAAATCTTTATGTGATTTGGATAATTTAGCTTGCATTAAACAATTTGGAAAGCAGAAAGTACTGACATGAAAAATAATTGGAACAAAGAGAAAGGCAAAATAAAAGAGCAGAAATGAGGACTAATGAAAGACAATTAAATATATGGCAATCTGGAAGAAAGAATTCCAATACTAATTTTGAAAGATTGCTCTGGAGAACACAGCTGGAATAAACAATTGCTTTTACTGAAAAGGCTACACAGCTTTGGCTGTTTTCTTTACGGTTTAATTAATTATTAGTACAAAATCATTTGCAGCTATTTGACATTTCAATCTAAGTGAGACACAAAAATATGAAAACTGGAGTCAAAGGGAACATACATTTTCCCAATTTTAATGACAAACATCAGTAATTATCTGACTGAATACCAGGAGCTGAAAGTAGTGGTGGTAATTTTCTCTGAAACTGGCTATTTCCTCTTCTTGGGGTGATTTGCAGACAATTAATGAGAGGAGAAACTATGCTCATTGGGAAGGGCAGCCTGACATGAGCAAGTAAATGTGTTCAGTGCGTTCCACCTCGGCAGGGTTGCAGAAAATAACCTGTCCTGGGAAAATGGCATTTTTTCAGCTACACACATGGGAATGATACAATGCCATTTAGACTAAATAGTAGCATTTGTCTATGAAATCCATTCAGCTTGTATTCATATTTGATTCTTTATCCCATGGTTTGAATAGAAATTATAATTCGCTTTGAAGGTCTGTACTTCTGCAAAACTTTATATAGGAATGTATCTAAAGATAATTTTGTTTCTTTACACTAAAAGAAAATAGAGGAACTACTATTTAGTACTTCTGATGAAAAATGTATAAAATATTGGAATTTTTATATAAGCAAATTTAGCAGCCTTTTCGTATGCATTCAGGCAACAAGATACAAATTAAATTTACATTTCTGAACTCTATTTGTTACATGAATAAATATGGATTAGTGGATTCAGTCATGATAAGCTTATTCCATTACAGTTGTATTTGTCTGAGATTATTTACGGTGTTCTACATTTCCCCCGATAGATTTGTTTGGGCGGGTTTTTTTCCTCCCTTGTTCATTCCAGGATGTCTGCATTTAGTCAGAGGCATCTATTTTTTTGCGGCTTTTTTTTTTTTTCTGAACAGAACTTATGTTTTTTACAGGTTACCGAAAAAACATTTCAAATGTGTAACTCAAATAGTCGCAAAATGATTTGTTTGGAGGAAAGCTGAGAGGAAAATAATAGCGTGCGGTTGATTTTTTATTTTTTTACCGTGGTAATCGCTTTATTTTGCTGGAACAGTTGAAAATTCGCTTGCGCCATTGAGCAGATGGCCACGTGATGGTCCCACCCACTTCCTTAAATCCCTGCATTTTGGGAACGAAGTCCATTTGTGCTCCCGTATCCCTCCTACTCAGCAGTAAACTGCAGAGGCACTTCCAGACTTGCCCACCAGCGACAGCTTTGCCAGTGAGCAACACATTCGAAGATCAGCAGCTACTTAGAGACAGGTGTTAATAACCAGACCACCAACTCAAATATCACCACCTCCACTCCACAAACACACCAACATCTTGCCTTCCATCCTTTCGCACAGCGCCTGGGGCGGGGGTGAGCATTGCCTTAGGGCAGAGCTTATCACTCTGTGTGGGAGAATCAAATCTGTCTTTTCCCTCCTCTCAGGTCTACGTTTGTGCATATCCCCCCCTGCCAAGCAGTTTACAGATGGAGGGTTGAATGAACCAACAGTATCCTTGGAAGCAGAAGATCTAAAAAAAAAAAAAAACCAAACAAAAAAAAACCCGCACCAAACCATGTTCAACAAGCTTCTTCCTCATTTCTTACAAGGCTCCATCACTGAGGCTTCTCTTCCGAGCCAGAACTCTGCAACACTCTCCAGAAAATGTTTAAATCCTTTGGCACTAAATTGAAAGTAGACCTCTAAGTTCATATGCTTCTGTGTTCTCTCAAGTGGGATTAGGACAGAGGCAAAAAGATCATTCTGCCAAACTAATTTCTTAATCCTTGCCTGTCATAGTAATCCAGGAATATAAAATTTCCAGTGAGAGAGCAGTGAGTGTCCTCTGTGTGCCTGGAAGGTTTATAGAATGCCACAGATGCTAGAAGGAACTAAGAGATCCCAGTCTTTTGAAAAACTTCTGTATGATTCAGTCTGGCCAATGCTGAAGAGAGAAAGTATCTTTCTTTTTCCCATCATCCAATTTTATACTCAGAAAGCATACACAATGTTTGTGATTTTTAAATAAATCATTAATATGCACACTTTATTTTCTCTGCCTTTACAACCTTATTTGGATTAAGTGATACTAACTAAAACTGAAGTCTCTGTAAGGAAAGAGATATTGATAATTCAGTTATGATAAGATTTTGTAAAGTTATTTTAAGTCTGTTCAAAATTGTTCTGCATCATTTCACGCTAATTATTGCAACAGCAAGTCTTGCAGATGTCACACATCCAGAATTTCACAACAGGCATCTAGGAAAAAAAATATATCTAGCAGCTAAATAAGTGAATCACAGGAAAGTGAACTGAAGAAAATATCATGTATTTTCTATTCACCCAAAATTTCAGTGAAGCCAAGATGATGATAAAAATACTCTTTCTTCATTCATGATGATCTGCTAAGTAGTGCTACTAAAAATGTAGAGAAATTCTTCCATATTCAGATAGGAAGCAGTGCAAGTTTGCACAAGTGTCAGCCAGCTGCTGACTGTCACTGATGCTACTGCCAAGCAGTCAGACTTTCCAGACTTAAAAAGATGATCCTATTCATAATCTTGCCCATTGCTCTTGGTCCTTTCACCATGGTGTGGATAAATTCCATCCTTTGCATGCTTTGCCAGCAAAGTCTAGGTTTTGGTGGTCTAGCTTGAGTAGTCTGGCTTTGCACTGAAAGGGCTCAGTGCACTGGGAGAATCAGGAAACCTGGAATGCTGTGTTGCTGCTGTTCCTCCATGCCCCAGCAGTCTTAGGACTGTGTTAATTCCGACTTTATTTTACATTCATGTCCATGAAAATATTAGACATGCACAGTTTTTGGTCTACTAATTATTACCCATCTCTTCTTTCTTGTTCTGTCTTCGTCTTGATGGAGGGAGCCAACCTTGTCATAGTGGGGTGTTTCTCCCTCACGAAACAAATCCATGAGCATCCCAGTGTAAGACACCACCCCATCTGACAAGTCTCCTGAGAGTTCCCTAAAATGGAGAAGGTTGGGTTTTTTTCTTCCTCATTAACTGAAAATCTCAGATGTAACCTAAACAGACATATTGCAGAAAATAAACAAATTTCAGCAGTGCCTAAGAAAAGTGTGTAATAAACAAAGACTTCAACGTAATCTATAAAAATCTTATTGCCATATCTAAAAAGGCCTCAAAAAAATAGGAAAAAAATCCCAAAGAGTTACCAAACTAAAGCTGGAAAGGTACAAATTAAGGCATACATGTTTCAAAGGACCTTGAGAAGGAAAAGAAAATAACTCAAGCCCCAGCAACACCAAACCATTTTCCAGTGCCAGGCTGCAGGAAGGGGAGGCAGAGAAAGGAGACAGGAGTGAAGCCTTTTTATCTGGGACTAAAAAGTAGCAAATGATCCAGTGAGATTTTTCTGCATACAGCTTTTTAGGCACAAAATAAGCAGGAAGGGTGTAGTTCTACTTTCCTCAGGACACAACAGCCTTACAAGCCGAGAGGAATCCTTATTAAATGTAATCTTAATGAATTCTATAGTTTTCTCTATTTTTACTGCTTTAGTGCTGCAAATCCGTGCTTTTAAGTAAACGTATTCTTTTAATCGTGTTTCATGAAGCAGCTTCCTCAGAGCAAGAGCAAAGAAACTGTGTCATTTCCATGGAAGCAGCAGTCCCCAAAACTATGGCACTGCAGTCTGTCTACACTGCAGACAGAACCCTAAAACTGCCTGGGGAGAAGCATGAGAGCAAGCCTGCACTTAACTTCTCCTGCCTACCTGGTGGCGTGGGAGAGCCAGAGGCCGAGGGACAGCAGACATGTGAGGGATAGTGATGGCAGCCCTGGATGGGACAATTATGCTGTGCATGAGGTCTGGGAAAAGTTCAGTTCAGCTGCTGTACCACCAGGCTGTGCTCTCCTCAAGCTGTGCATCTTGCAGCTACACCTTGACAGCAGCTGTCCTCATGCCTTGCTCACCTAAGAAGAGCAATGAAGTAAATTCTAGTAAATACCTTGCAGTTCCACACCATTTCTTTGAAACTCTCTAAAGCCATTACATTCTTTTATTAGATCATGTTAAAAGATTTCAGCAGAGTTTCTGCAGTGAGATTGTGTCCAGCTCAGAGCTGGATAAACACGTCACGTGATGGGTGAGCAACTGCGATGGCTCAGGTGCAGAGGGTTACAGTGAATGGGGTGACATCAGACTGGGGACCTGTCACTGGTGGGGTTCCACAGGGCTCCATCCTCAGCCCTCTGCTCTTCAGCAGCTTCATCAGTGACCTGGACATAGGACTTGGAGGGGATACTGAGCAAGTCTGTAGATGATACAAAACTGGGAGCTGTTGACTCCCTCAAGGGCGGGGAGACTCTGCAGAGAAACCTGGACAAATGAGAGGGCAGTCACCAACCATGTGAAGTTCAACAAGGGGAAGTGCCACATCCTGCACCTGGGATAGGGCAACCCTGGATGTGCAGAGTGGAGAATGAGAGCCTGGTGAGCAGTGCCACGGAAAGGGACCTGGGGATCCTGGTCACTGGCAAGTTGAACATGAGCCAGCAGTGCCCTGGCAGCCAGGAGGGCCAAGCGTGTCCAGGGGGGCATCAGGCACAGCATCACCAGCTGGGCAAGGGGAGGGATTGTCCTGCTCTGCTCTGGGCTGGGGCGGCCTCACCTCAAGTCCTGGGGGCAGTTTTGGGTGCCACAGTATTAAAAAGTCAATAAGCTATTAGAGAGTGTCCAAAGGAGGGCAACAAAGATGGTGAAGGGCCTTGAGCGGAAGCTTGGTCTGAGGTCACTTGGTCTGTTCAGCCTGCAGGAGACTGAGGGGAGACCTCACTGCAGTTACAGCTTCCTCGTGAGGGGAAGCAGAGGGGCAGGCACTGATCTCCTGTCTGGTGACCAGTGGCAGGACCCAAGGGAATGGCCTGGAGTTGTGTCAGGGGAGGTTTAGGCTGGCTCTTGGGAAAAGGTTCTTCACCCAGAGGGTGGCTGGGCACTGGAACAGCACAGTGGTACCCAAGGCAGTGGTCACAACACCAAGCCTGACAGAATCCATGAAGTATTTGGACAATGCTCTCAGGCACATGGTGTGACTTGGGGATGGTGCTAGTCAGAGGCAGGAGTTGGACTCAGTTATCCTTGTGGGTCTCTTCCAACTCAGAGTATTCTATGATTCTGAGTTTTTGGGGGAGCAGTCATTTCGCAGATTTAATAGCAGTTCTGCACTTGTAGTATATTAACTGAGCTGAATTGCTACTGGGAAGTTAAACATATTACAGGAGATGCTTTGCAGAGTGAAACAGCAGTAAAAAAGAAGCTATTTTGTTGAGATGATGCATTTTATTTCATAGTCAGAAACGTATTAAAGTATGTAGAGCATGTAAAAGTAAGTGTTGAAATTTCATCTAGGATAGTTTCAGTTTGAGATAAAGCACCCAATTTTTTATGCCTCTTCTCAAACAGGAAAAAAAAACCCAATTGCATCAAAATGTAAAAGAAAAAGAACTATTCTATAAGCTGAAGGGCAGCGTGAAGGGCACAAAGATCCTTTAAGCCAACAACCTGCTCTACAGAAATGCTCCCAGATGATCTTGATGCAGTTCAGTGAAGAACCTTCTAGAAATACAGAGCAAAATCTCAGAAGGTATTAAATATATATATGCATATATTTATATTCAAGCCATAGAACGATATCGGAGAACATCAGCCAGGAGTCTGATCTATTGCTTTTTAAAGGGACTGCATTACAAAGGACTCTGCTCCGAAAAACCTCTTATTTAGTTATGTATCATGGTGATATCTCAGAGGCAGAACTCCCAGTGTCGTGCAAGTCATCTTTGAACACTATTAGGACTGTAAAACTTTCCAAAAAACCCAGACATCCTCCTTTTTCATCTTCCCCATAACTTCATGGATTATACTTCCATACAGAACAGAGACTCTGAAATCTAACTTCAGTTTTACAGATTTCAGAGCAGCTGGTGTCTAATCGAAAGGGGTTTTATGAAATGGTCTTCATACCAGAGTTCACCAGTAAGCCACTGAAATGCATAACTTCTCACACAGATTTCCACATTTTAGGGCGTGCTGTGACACCTGTAACATGCCAGTTTATGAGTTGTTAATTTTGAGGCTGGTGAAGTTCCTGCTCAGCTCTAAAAGGAGCTGCTGAACAAAGCAAGCAGTTCCCATCTGCCTGTCAAGCCGAATGTTTTCAGCAATCACGGAATATTCCGAGTTGAAAGGGACCCACAAGGATCATAAGGTCCAACTCACATGAATGGCCCCACAACCTTGGCATAATTAACACCATGCTTTTAATCATCTGAGCTAATCTCAGTGGCAGTGCAGCTCAAGTTCATAAGCCTGTCTTGGTACTCAGCTAAGCTTAGGATAAACTTGGATAGTAAAAAATATCCCTGTTTATGGCTTTAGACTCCTGAAATTTACACCCTATCACACCCTACATAATACATTACAAAGTGAAGGACAACACTGCAACAAGGGCAGGGAGCATCTGTGATATCCTTGCTGAAGTTCTCAAACAGCAGAGAAATGAAGCAAAAACACTGTTTTTTTATCTGAAGGAACAAAAAAAATATTAGAAATTTTAAGGGTTTGTCACTCTTTACTACAAGGGTTATGGGTATTTTACACGACCTTTTTAACAGGGCTCTTTGCACACCAATAGAATCAGGTATTTACAAAGATGAAACATACAGACACACAAAGGACTTTACATTCACTCTAAATCAGGAAATTCTGCTTCTGGCTGCAAGAATCCATAAAGTGTTTTTATCTTCTCTTCTGCCAGTCAGGAGCAATGTCAGATCCTAGTGGCTGGATGACAAATTTCCTTATCCTGCAACTATTGTGCAGTTGCAGTTCATTTGGAGGACTTTACCTCAAGGGTGCTGTCTCTTGGCGTCACAGTGGAACAATCACTAAACTTTACATCCATTTCCATTAGGTCTGTGCAGCGAGTTTCCAAAGTGGAGTTGTCATAGAGCAGAACGCCTGTTATCTTGCAGTCTAAAACCCATTAAGACAACTTAGATATAAGCTGCAGACTATCAGCTTTCCAGAGGCAGGGAACTAATTTTTTTTTTTTTTTCCACAGTGGAAAGAGCCTGTCTCTCAGAGACACCAGAGTTAAAAGAGAGTCTCTTCAGCAATTTAGTGGAAGTGAGCTATGGGGTCAACAGAGAAAAGCCATGGAAATTCCTGTATCTAACACACTATTCCAAGCTTTTGGTTAGTAGCTGGAATCACAGACACACATCTGTATATTTTTCTGCAGAGTCTGCAACTTTCTGACACCTTTACTGTCATTCAGGAAAAAAAGCAAAACACTTGCACCAATAACGTGTACATCTTGGGTGGCTTATCTTTCAGTAATTTCAGCATACCTTATTCAGTTCGTGTTTCTCACATCCTCCCAACACCTCACTCTCTCTCACAGGAATTTCCAGCACAGATCCAGCCCTCAAAACATCTTCAGAAGTTCCTGTCTGCCTACAGATAAAGGATACTGAGGATGCACAGTTTTATATTTGTATTGGCATCACTGGAAATTTACATTTATAAATAAGGCTCCAGTGTGTCAGTAACATTTTTTTCCCAGTAATTGCTGGTCTGTTAAAAAAAAAAAAAGCTGTAATTATACTGGTGCACTCAACATGCCTTTTGTAATTAAAAACTAAGCAACTACATATCTTGTTCATTACGAGATCAAATGTGCTTGCTTATAATTCTTGATTGACTGGAGCTGAGAAGTGAAAGTATGTGAAACAGGGGTTTTATTTCTTTTTCCGAAATAAAGCCAGAGTGACAAGTCATTAACTGAATACATACTAATTACTTCTGAAGCACCCGTACTCCACACTGTTTCTCAGGTGTTCTGAAAATCTGCAAGTGACTGATAGCCAAACCCTGGTTTCAGTCGTTTCCTCCCTACTGCAAAGGAGCCACTTTGTGACATGATTAGAAGCCACTTTGCCTTTGAGTTACAGAAACCCAGGCTTTCACAGATTTAGAAGCTTTTCAAGAAGTCACTTGCAGGTCAAACAGCAAATGTCAGTCATTGTGACACCTCAGCTACAGGGTTACAGTGAAACAATGGGCTACACAAAAATAAAATAAATCCCATGCAAGCTGCATTCAGTGAAAATGCACATCTAAAGAGACCATACTGGAAATCTCTGAGCAGTAATTGTTCTCCCATTAACAGCCGGATACATCTTTTATTCATGCATGATGTTATTTCACACTGTTAAGATAAATTTTTATAAACAGCAGAATTTCTTTTCTGCAAAGAACCACATTTTTCTAATTAATATCTTACATTAGGAAAGCAGGAGGTGAAGGGAGCTATTCATGAGTCTTCTTTGTTCGAGGTAAAGAGTAACACATGGGGTAGAAAAGGAAGGAATTGACTACAGTGCTCCAGCTACACAGGAGATAACCATCTTCTAAATGATGACCCCTTTCAGCTTTCTGGAATTCCATTTTTCCAGTTACCAGTAGTGCTGTTTGCAATGATTTACAAACAGCCTCCCCAAGGAGACTTTGACTGCATTTCACTAATATTGGGCTACAGCTCAAAACAAAGACTGTCAAGTGAGTGCACTGCCACGGAATTTATGACAGATCAAATGTAGAACTTGAGAGCACAGTGAGTTACAGAACATGTGTTCCATCCCAAATCCAAAAAGCTGGCCCTTTAATACTGACACTAAAGTGCCAAACTTCTGAACATGAGACAAGCTTCCTTTTTCATGCCATAAATTCCCCAAAATGTGCTTTCACCATAATTTCCACAGCATTAAAGTCAGCTGTGAATTCAGCAATGCATACAAATCACAAACACTCACCCTCAGTCTCATATAGCACACATAACCTCAGCTGCTAAACCTGCACACCATAAACTCACAGCTACTGGGCACAACAGGATTCCAGCGTGGATGCAACATAAATTGCATCCTGGGCATGCATAAGGCTGCTAATGCACAACACACATCCCATGACAAGTCAGCAACTCTCCTGAAGTACAAAATAATTACATTCAGTACACAGAAATGGAGATATCAATGGAGATATAGTTCCTTTCCTCACTCCCTAATTTAATCCAAGGTTTCTGAGCCATCCTTCATCCCATCCTCTCAATAAGTACAGTGTTCTATTTGCATTTCTGTGGCAGGCAATCTGCACAGTAAAACCTACTCCACCTTTAGAGAGGTAACTCTATTTCTACCTCTAAACAGAACAAATAATTTACAACAAATAGCTCCCTTCATTAAAAACTGTTAAACCTCGAAAACTTATTTTTATATAAATTGGCACTTCTTTCTTTTTGCTTGTAGATTTAAAACAAATCAAATGTATCTTGCAGTTTATTACCAGGCTCATTATTTAAGATACTGTAATAAAAGTCACAGTAAAATTGATTTGGCAAGATTAATTTCAAAATACCATTTCTAGTATGATGATAGCATCTCATCCCATCTCTTGTAGCACCGATATTTATTGTGCGCTGCTGAAATTTTCAAATAAATTGAAAATGCTGCACCTCTACCTGTCAGTCCTTTCAATGGCACACTCAGATAGAATTCAAATGAAAAAAAAAGAGTATTATCCTAGAGAGGTAACTCTATCACTGCTTTGAGCTCCCTACATGGAAAAGTATCTCTGTGTTAGATTACCATAGGAAACACAACACTGCTGCTGTTGGGATAGTGCAGTAGCATTCCTCATGTCAGGCATTCATGTCCTGCTCCACTCCACTAAACCACTGGACAAATCAGCATGGGACTTTTGGAATGCAGGGCCATAATGGTACAAGCAAAGTAAGTAAAGCACACACAATAAACCCTGGGAGAGGTTCCAGAAAACATCGTTCAAATCGTCCTGAGCAAACACTGCACGTCCAAAACAGTTCTCCAAAAATGAAGAATCATTGAAAGTGATCCCAAGCCCTCTTGGCCAGATTTGCATAGAAAAGGTTTGGGAATTAGGGGAGAGGGGAGGCACTAAAAGGGTGGCTTCTGCAAGAAGCTGCAAGAAGGTTTCCCTGTCAGTGTCAGCCAGCTCCAAGACAGTCCCGCCACTGACCAAGGCTGAGCCCATCAGGGATGGTGATAGTGCCTCTCTGATAACATATTTAAGAAGGGGACAGAGTTCCTGTGCAAAAGCAATTGCAGCCAGAGATGAGAGGAGTGAAAAAATGTGAGAGGAACAACTCTGAAGGCACCAAGGTCAAAGAAGGCAGGGTAAGAGGTGCTCCAGATGCCAGAGCTGAGATTCTCCTGTAGCCTGTGGTGAAGAACATGGTGGCAGGACTGGCAATCACACAGGGAACACATGCTGGAGCAGTCTGTTCCAGAAGTACTGCATCCCATGGAAAGGGACTCATGCTGGAACAGTTCATGAGGAACTGCAGCCTGTGGGGAGGACTCACTTTGGAGAAGTTTGTGGAGTACTGTCTCCCATGGGAGGAACCCCACTCTGGAGAAGTCCTGTCCCTGTGAAGGAAGGAGCAGCAAAAACATCGATGAATTGACCACAACTCTTTTTTCCCATTCTTCCACCCCTGGAGAGGAAGAGAGAGAAAATTCAGAAATGAAATCAAGCCTGGGAATAAGGGAAGGGTAGGGGGAAGGTGTTTTTAAGATTTGGGTTTTTTTCTCATTGCCTTACTCTGATTTGATTGGTAAAAAATTCGTTTCCTCCAGTAACATCTGGTTTGTCCATCACAGTAACTGGTGACTGATCTCTCCCTGCAAAGTCAGAAGAAAGGTTCAGCTTTTCAAGGACCCCCTGGAGATGGGGGAAAATTTGTTTTCAGACCTTTTGATTTAAACCTGCCTGACCCAACAGAACTGTGTATTCTTTCTAAAAGTAGTTATCTTGTTCGGGCTTATTAGTTTGTGTTTGTTATAATAAAACAAGGACAAGAGACTGGGAGCTACTTTGAGCACTGTGGCACATCAGCCATGCAGAGAAGTTGAGGCTGTTCTGCCTCAAGGCCCTGGCTGACTCCAGGTTCCACACAAATGCCTCTCTAAACAACCATTTTGTCTTTCAACACATAAAAATTGGAGGATCTAAATCAATAGCTGGAGCGTACAATGGATGCAGAGCAGCTGTGTTTTTTAACAACGAGTACAGCCACACAGGCTCCAAAACGAGCAGCTGCAGGGGGAGAAGCAGTGGGGAGGGAAAATCCTGCCAAGGCAAACCAGTAGGTCACAGGTCTTCAGCAGTGAGCATGGGAGGGGCAGGGAGCATTTTAAACAACAGGATTTTTTTTCCCCCCAGATCTATTTTGAAAGTAGCAGAAGGAGTCATTGCATTTAATCTTAAAGTAATCCCCTTTAAGCCTGAAGTGCTTATGTCTCTGTGAGCACAGCATTCTGCCGGCATTTTAAGGGACTAGAGGAGAAGAAGAGGCAATGTGAAAACAGCACCATTTTCAGGAGAGAGCTCATCAGACAGGTATCAATGTCTGCTTTCTGGCAGCTGTCCATTACAGGCCTTCTAAGTACTGTATTTTGTACAATTGGATAGAGTCTAGAGAAAGTGCCACCTGATGTCTACTTACACCTGGCAACGGTTTAGTAAAATGGAAAATTGTGCTAAACTATGGGTTTAGCCTTGGAGGCTGCAAGGTGAAGCACGGTGCTCTCAGCAGAGCAAGGCCCCAGAGAAAGGAAGTCATAAAAGGAGGGGGGGAAAAAAAACGAACAAAAAACCCCACAGATTTTTACTATCCCTTTTTTTGCCAGTGGGCAAAGAAGCACATCAACACTATGTGCTGAGCCGCACAGCTCTTCCAGGCAGTCAGCTGCACAAAACCAGTCAAACAAGCCCTGGTACAGTATGATGGAGTATGTTGTACCGTCCCCCTTGCTCAAGGAAGCCCAAGGCTGTACAATGCAAACTCCATCTCACCCTTATCAAGGAAGAACCAGAAGGAATCAACTTAAATTAGGAATGGGAGAACTGAAGATAACTCTGGTCCAATGTATATATTCATTTAAGTGCTATAGGAAGCATAAATCACAAGAGATCTGCTGTCATACATGGCAGTAGGTGAGCTGCAACAACCTTTTGCTTCCTTTGGTCTAAAAGCTGATATTTCCATTCAGGGTACTCTTCTTCTCCCCCACCAATATTCCTTAGATCCAGATCTTTAAGCCGGCATACCAATTCTCTGCTTAATAACCTTTCTACACTCTATCATCGTTGTCACTGCCAATAAAATACCAATTTAGAAAGGGGATGATTATGTGGTTCTGCCTAGGAACAGTATAATAATATATCTCAACAGCAATAATCATTGTTATCTGTACTTGACAAGTGCAATGTCCAAACTTGAAAATGAACCCGTCTCTTAAAGAATAAAGCTTTTGTCAACAAAAATATGCTTTCTCCAGAACTTAAACACCAGCTAGAATCAAGGAAGAGCACCTGTTTATGCACAATGGTTAATGTCCAAGCAGGTGCTCTGCCTAATGTCATCTTCCGTTAAAACCTGGTCCAAGGCCTAGTGAAATCAATGGAAGTTTTATGGTTGATTTCATCAGGGTTTGAAATATGCCCTTACACTGTACTGACTGTTTCTTGTGCATACTGTGCAATAAATACTCCTTTTTTACTTTTAAAATTGTATTCAGAAAAGAATATTCTAATACAAAGAGGTAACACTTTGTTTACAGAAAGCAAAATTTAAGTTATAACTTGCAGGTGTCAGACTAGACATGGATAATCAAACTTTGTCCCTTCAGGGGGAAGGAGCTCTATGAACAGCTGCCTTTAGCAGCAAAAACCCCACCTGGAAACACAGTCATGGGTGTCTGTAATCTGTACTGGCTTTATGGATGATACAGGTCCTTAAACCATCACCTGGTCTTTTCAGGTTGCAGATGTATGTGTTAACCAAGAGTGTGCTGGATGTGGGCACAAGCACATCTACTTTTCTGCCATTCTGCACTGACATCAACTTGTTATATCCCACCTGACACCACAAGCTCTTCCGAGGTGGGCTCGGGAGGCAGGAATACTGATGACAGGTTTGTTTATAACCAGGCTTATCAGACATATGTTCCTTGATCACACAAGCTGTAAGGAGATTATGCAGAGAGTGCTTCTGACAAAAGCAGGTGTCTCGGGGTGACTGTGAGCAGTGGCAGCCAAAGCCATGAGACATTAATAAAGTCTGAGCACCCTTGGAAACACTGTCCTATTCCAACCTGGAAACCTATCAGGCCTCTGAGGATCACCAGCTGGTGGCTGCTGGCCCAAAGTGGGTGAGCCACCCTTGCCTCCTTAGTGGTACCATCAAAAGTCAGGTCCCATTTTCATCTTACGTGCTAATAGAAAATGAAAATGAACTAGAAACCAAATATAACCATGCTTTTACCAATGAAGGAAAACGTGAACATTTGAAAAACTGATATCCTTTTGCCATTTTAGTTGTGATTAATGACTAGGGAGTTTTATCAGTTCAATCTATTTTGACCAACATTAAATAGGAAAATATCTCTTTTTCTTTTTTGGAGAAAAGAACTTCATCTGTAACACTCTTTAGACTTCCACTCTTTGTTCATCCATGTTTTTCCTATCTTCTCCCCATTGTATCATGATTCTTTGTAGTAAGCTGAACTGTAACCAAGCTGAAGTGTAATCACTTTCTTTTTAATCAAAAATTCCACTGTCTTTTAACCAGACTTCCAAATCAAGGGTATCTTGCAGAACACTTAATTCCATTACATGCCTGTTTCTTACACGCTTCTATTAAGACACCTTAAACACCTGCAGCCATAGTACTCACCTTCACATCTTAAAACTAACTATGAAAAGGACTAGGAGCTGTCTAACTTAAAAGAAAAAAAGAGAGGGGGAAATAAAGGATGTTTGCATCACTGACCGTGTGTTATTTTTGCAGAACCTGCCTCAGCAATTGGAGTTAATGCTGCAAAAACCTTTCTGCGCCAGTTATTCTGGAACAACCTCCTTTGCAACCAGATAAAACCAAAATTCAACACTATGTAGCCTTCTCCTGGATATTTGTATTTAATAAAATGCCCAACCAGGCAGGTTCAAGAAATGTCCCAAAACCGTGCAAGTGCCTCTGATGCTGCTAGCAGGCATCAATTTGTAAAGAGCACCAATTCTTTCAACCCTTTACTGAAAACAGTGGTTTGTATCACAAAAATTATTGGTTTATGACACTATGAAAATAATCAAAATTCCTAAAATGCACACACATTACAGAAGAATGTTATCGGGCTCATAAACCCACTACATATGCAATGCCACAGCTCAGATAAACACCTTGGATGGACTACCCCACCATCAGCCATTCAACAATCAACAAAAATTCACAATCAGTACAAATTCCAGCTGCTCTTTTAGCACTGCCAGTCATGGGTAATGACCTAATTATTCTTAGCAGACAGGCAGTTACAGAATCACAACCATCTTCCCACTTGGATCAGGAGGTAGGTGTGCAGGCTTAACCTCTGCAAGCAGAAACTGAAAGAAAGGTTTCTCTAAAGCTGATGATGAAAACGCCCATTCAAAATTTAGAGCTTCACATGTTACCAACAGCCTTCAGACCCACTCCAAGATTCCCTTATATTGTCAAGAGTGGAGTCTTGCAGCCCAGCAGGTCAACAACGAAATGCATGTTTTTCTGCTTAAGCAGAAAGCAATAGGAATAATCTGAAGCATTTAAATTTCATCTTCATTTGTAAGAATTGCTTGCAAGTGGATGCAGACCTCAGAATAATAAACCAATTCAGTTCTAGCACAAGGCCAAACAGGATTTTCACTGCCTAGAACACAAAGCTTAAAATTCATTCAGGTGGCTAAAACCAACCTATACTCCAGCACTGATGTCAAAATAGTCCTTCACTAATTCCTTAAGGGACCAGTATTCAATCTCACCCTAGGGCTCAAATACTCTTTTAAAAATAAGATAATCCCAGAACAGGATAACATTAATGCTTTACACACATAAGGTCCTTCCAGGAAGCACAGTGAGTTTCAGTCAAACTCAGTGCCTTTAAAGCATCAACAGATGAGAATTTGAAAAATGAGGATGAGGACACAGAGCAAATGAGAGGGTTTTATAAATGGCATCTCTATGTTGAATGTTGGAATTTCTGCTATGAACTGTTAACTTCCACTACCTTTCCAATGTGCCATGAATCCCCAGTGATAACAAACCTCTGCACCTCCTGATCATTGTGAAAAGGTCCTGTCTTTAACAGCCCCTTACCAATTTAAATGCAATGCTACACAAACATGAACTGCTACCTTATAATAAATAAAGATGTACAATAACAAAGAGATGGAAATCAGATACCTATTGATGGAAATCACAAACCTACAGTTTCTGTTCCTTAGCATGTGCCTCTTGGGTAGTATGGTTTAAATCAGCTACACAAGCACTTTGAATATACAGTGGGCTATTAAAAGATACAGAAAATTCAAGAGACATCTACCCCTTCTGTCAGCACCCACATAAAAGTCATATCTTCAAATTTAGACTGCTCAGCACTATTTATTCAGCAGACACAGACCTTTTGGCTCCAGTCCCTGGGAAGCAGCTGCACTATATCTCTATGAATGATGGGCAGGTCTATCTTGGTGCATCTGAAAGCCAACTGATGGGTTTTATCAGCAGTCCTATCAAACTCACCAAGGTGAGAGAGTCTACTGAGAGCCTAGGGTTTTCTACAGCCAAAAAGAAAACTAATTTCAGCCAGTAGCCCATTAACCATATCTTTCAAGGACTCCTAAAATTCCTAACAACGATTCCTAATTGAAACTGCCAACAGAGTGAATTAATTGTTCAGTTGGGCCTTAATGGTCTTCTGTTTGTTAGTTCCTGAAACACTTTTTCCTATTTATTCCTACTTATCACTGTCCCCTGGGGTCTTAAGAACTTGCTCTGGAGGGAAAAAAGCATGTAAACCTTCGTGAAATGCATTTCCCTTTCCATAAAAACACTCCCTTTCCAAGTTATCTGAAGTGAAAATCCTCCTGTAAACAGGTTTCAGGGAAGGACCAAACTCAAAACTAACAGCTGTAGAAAGAACATAGCTGGAAATGACCAACAGTAATATAATATAAATTACATTGCGTAAATGGAATAAAAATTTAGGAGCAAAACTCTTCTAGCATTTGATTCTGCATTATTCACCCTTTTGGATTACAAAAAGAAAAGAAAAAAATGGTGGTAGGATTTATCATTTCCCTGCTCTTATTTCAACTACTCTCCTTATCCTGAGTGAGCTATAAAAGGACACACATGGAAGGAAAAGCCCTCATCCTGCCATGCTGTTTTTCCAGTATGATTTGATTAGATTCATAGAGCATGACCAAAAGGAGCTCATTGTGAACAGCTGATTGGGTTTTAAAGCAGTGGATAATCAATTGGGTAACTTACCACTCATTGTCTCTAGGACCTAGGAATTCTCTGATTGCGAGCCCATGTTCCCGTTCAGCTGCTTCCATGAGCTGCTTTCTCCCTGGTGTTGTATGGGGCAGAGCTGTGGACCTTGAAGGAAGTAAATGAATATCAACTTGCAGTGATAGAGATGACATGTCTTGGGAGAATCCCTAATGTTAGCAGCAGACAGAAATTGAGAGGTAATGACACCAGAAGCATGCTGCGAATAAAAAGCAGTTGCAGGCTTCCACAAGAGGACTGGAAGTGCTGCTGAGTGGGACATGAATGTATCCTACCTTTTATAAAATAGGGAAGAAAAGTCCTTTCTCCATAAAACCTCTCCAGCTAGGCACAGTAGAAACATATCAATTGAATCATGGAATCATTTAGGTTGGAATACATCTTTAATATCACTGACCATTACCATGACACTGCCAAGCCCCCCACTATATCCTGTCCCTAAGCACACCTTTGTGGATCTTGTAAAGATCTGGCACTTCTTCTCCATAGGATAAGGTCTCCTTTTTTCCAGTGCAGGACCCAGCACTTGGCCGTGTTAAACCTCATACAACTGGCCTCAACCCATTGATCCAGCCTGCCCAGATCCCTCTGCAGAGCTTTCCTGCCCTCCAGCAGATCAACACCCCAGCCCTACTTAGTGTCATCTGCAAACTGACTGAGGGTGCCCTCGATCCTCTTGTCCAGGTTGCTGATGAAGATATTAAACAGGACTGACACCAGTACTGAGCCCTGGGGAACACCACTCATGACTGGCCACTGGCTGGATTTAACTCCATTCTCCAACCTTCCCTGGGCCCAGCCATCCACGTAGTTTGCTACCCATTCAACAGCACACCCATCCCAAGATGTGTGAAGCCAGTTTCTGCAGGAGAATGCTGTGGGAAACTGTGTCAAAGGCTTTACTACACTCTGCTACAGGTAGACAAGATCCACAGCCTTTCCTTCATCCAGTGAGAGGGTTGCCTTGTCACAGGAGACCAGGCTGGTCAAGCAGGACCTGCCTATTATGAACTCATGAAGGCTGGGCCTGATCGCCAGGGTTGTCCTGCATGTGCTCTGGGATGGCATTCAAGATGACCTGATCCATGGCCTTGCCTGGCACCGGGTTCAGACTGACAGGCCTGTATTCCCCAGGGCCTCCTTCCAGCCCTTCTTGTAAATGGGTGTGACATTTGCCTCCCTGGTTAGCCAGGCCTGCTGGTAAATGACGGGAAGTGGCTTGGTGAGCTCTTCTGCCAAATCCCTCAGAAACCCTGGGGGGATCCCATCCAGCCCCATAGACTTGCGTGTGTCTAAGTGGTGTAGCAGGTCCCTGACCATTTCCCCTTGGATTATGGGGGCTTCATTCTGCTCCTCAACTCTGTCTTTCAGCTCAGGGGGGCTGGGTACCTGGAGAACAACTGGTCATATGGTTGAAGACTGGTGCAAGTCTTTCATGTATACAAATTTAAAAATACACCACCAAATACGATTTACTGAAGTTAGAGATTAGAAGACTGAAGCTACAAAGATACTCAAATTATTGAGGAAGTGGTGTTTTAGCCATCTAAAACATCATACAACATTATATAAAAAGATGGATTTGTCAGGAACAATCTATATCAATCCATTTCATGATCTGACAGGGCTACAGGAAATAGTTGCACCATTCCCTGACTACACTGCATTTTTAAAGACAGCAGAAATCGTATTACATAACCAAACCAGGTAAAATAAATATAGCCAATGACTTTTCAACCTTTTCTCACTTTTCTCAACTATTTTGCAGAAGAGGTATGAGCACTCTGTAAACTTTATAAATATAAAATTAATGATTTACAAAGCCTGTTGCAAACTCTTTAGATGCTGTCTCTGCCCACGACTCCACGGAACACAAGTGTGCAATGACAGAGTTGTCAGTGCAAGTCTTAGTATCAACAATTTTATGTTAAATCAAGGGGTTATTTCAACCTAGGAGTGTGTTCGAGTTTTATGCCTGTTCAAAACGTCCATTACTAACCTGGATGTCAAAACAAGGAGGCTCTGTGCAGGTCAACAAGATCTTTGCAAGCACTTGCACCACTGGTTCAGAATTCTAAGTGATTTTGATAGAGAAATAGCTTGAAAACAATACTAAAAAGAATGTCATATCACACATGCTGCAAACTGAATACTGGCCCACAGTGTGATACTGTTCCAAAAGAAAGATCTAAAAAAAAAACAATCACCCTGAAACAATGCCAAGAGAAACATCACTATAGTTTCCAATTCTATTTTTCCAATTCCATTTTTTTACCGCTTAAAAATCTGTATTTCACCCTTTTATTTTCTAACAGTTTTTACACAGTGAAGAACCATCCTTCCTTCCTTAGAACTTGGCACAGAGTTTGGATAAAAATTAGTAATCTTCATCAGCTCATTCCAGGCTGAATTCTGCACCAATTCTTTCTTTCGTTTCATTTGTCCCAGTGTTTTTGAACCGCATTACCAATATTATGTTTTATTTTTCGTTTATTCACCTGCAGCTTTAGAAGCCAGACCTTTAGGAGCAGTCCAGAGTAACAAGTTTATGCTCTAACATCTCTTCATTACATCACCTCATCCTGAGTCAACACAGCACACTGCCATCGGAAGCTGCAGGTAAAAATTACTGATGACAATTAAATCACCATCTCAGTGAAAAGAAGCTTATTCTATTCTTAATTCTCAGGTGCTTTTTGCTATCTCCATAGCTGGTTTATCCACAAGTCAGGAATTACATTCCCAGTCCAGCTCCCGTTATTATAACAAGGACCACAAAAGAGACAAAACAATTAATTATTTTATGATCCTTGAAATGGGATGCATATATATCTTCTGTCAGCAAAAAATAAAAGACTGCTCCTCATTAACATTTATTTTAAATTCTTTGGTCTGTGTATAAAAGCACAGACTACTGTTCACAAACAGAGCTTTTCCTCCAGGGTTTTATTACAATAAAAGAAATTACCTTCTGCTTCTTAGGTCTATCCCTCAGTGTACAGAAGTAGCTGCTGGAACCAAGAGAAATAAGAGATGCAGCTTGAATGACTGAGGCCTCTCTATCTCTCTTCACTCCCTCCCTCCTCCACTCAACATTCCTCTCCTTCCCCCTGCTTCTTTTTCATGAGGTGGTGTTTGATGGAGCAGCAGATTAGAAACACTTTCCATCTGTGTCTTTTTATACTTGTCCAGGTTGTCACTATTAAAAAGTGCAGCTTCAATGCTACTGTTAAACCTTGGATAAAGCTCTGATGTAAATATTTCACACTGAAAATTTGTCATTGTCAGGTTGCTGTACCTATAAGTCAACTCCCAATAGCATAGAAGAAGCAGAACTGTCATCTCTTTCACAATCATGTTAAAGGTTTCTTGCATGTTCCTGGAAGAGAGAAGAAACACCACAGCTACAAAACTGGTTTCTGCATTTCCCTGTAAAATAAAATCAAATAGACTTCTACGACCAAAGAATCACCCTTTAATTGAATTATGGTATACACCCATAAACTTATTTTCACTTGACCACCTGCCATATCCTTATTTATCCTTGCATTTATCCTGATCAGAAGTTTACAGTACTTTGATACAAAGACCTTTAAAAGGATGGGGGTTTTTCCTTTCTGGATTACGTTTTATAAATACTATCTTTCTTAAGAATTATTATGAAAAAACATATCTGGATGACATGCACACCAGGACATCTGTATGTATTTGCTACTTCTTTGACGTTGCCAGTGTGATAATTGAACTTGAACAAATAAGAGGCCGTAATCAAGAGGCTGGCAAGACATCCCCATGATCAGAATGTTTGACAGGCTGTACACCACACACTGTCCAAAATGGAAACTGAAAGCTATAAAAGTGCAACTGCTTTCTACTGTGACTGCCGAAAGAGAAAAGATTGCTGCGTTCACAACCCAGTGTGCCCAAGTAGTCCGTGGAAATCTGGTTAAACTGAAGAGAAATAACATTGTGAAAATTGCAAATGAAGATTTTGCTGACACGGAATCACAGAATCATTTAGGGTGGAAAAGACCCTTGTGACTGTTGATTCCGACCAATGCCCCAACATTGGTCAAGTGATGGTAGGGAGAGTGCGTTTCCACAGCTCCCACCAACTCCTGGGCCTTGAGGAGTCAGTCTGAGCTGGACTTGCTTTAGGCCATACACAAATTATGAGAAAAAAATTGTTCATTCATCTTCTCTGCCATGGTGAAATGCTCCTCAACATCATTCAATCATTAACAGAAAACTACCAAAATCCATCTGAAACCTCTGCAATTCATAAGGATTCTTGTAATACTGAATAGAATTTTGTTACCAACTGTGCATTGCCTATCAAAAATGTAGCTTTCTTTGCATTAAAAGCAGTGGTAAAAACTATGGCATTAAAAATCAAAGAGTTTCAGGATGATATCACACACCATCACCACCACACAGATTTACAGAAAATTGTATTCTAAATAAAACAAAACAACCACTGAAATTTGCCAAAGAACTATAAGCACAGGTATAGTGCATGCATTTTATATAGTTATCTTCATGCACTAATCTTTTCAAAAACTAGCAAACATTGCTAGTTGACAGATAAGGATGATAATTACCCTCCTCTATCAAGTTAAGATATATTAATTTCCCTTAAATTAATTCCTGACCATAACATGCCCATACTCTTGACACCACTACCTTCAACTGACTACAGACAGCTGTAACACTAAAGAACCAACCACGGCATGTAAAAATGTGGTTTTTTCACATTTTCCTCATTTCAAATGCTTTGCACAGTCTTAGGACTTTCCAAGAAAGAAACAATACTTGAAATTATTCCCAATGTTTTTGGATCTAACTCTTGGCTAATAAAATTTTTGAGAAAATATGAAACATTTAGGCCTATTTAGTCATTCTGATAACTGACCACATATTCTGTGGCAATGATAATACTGGAACTAGGAAAAGAGGGATGTTTTATCCATTTAGCAACAGAATCAATAAATATAGGTTGGTCTGCTGAAATATAATTCCAAAACACACACACATGTTCGTTTTGTCTCAGCAGATCATTTTGCTTCTAAAATAAAAGTATCCAAGATAAAATTAAATGTTAGGATTATGTAAAGAAGATTTTTCCTTCCAAAGCCTTGTTTCAAACCTACAAGGAATGAAATCTTTAAACACTGTAGAGTCACAGAATATCCTGAGTTGGAAGGGACCCGCAAGGATCACTGAGTCCAACTGCTGGCCCTCCACAGGACCATCCTCAAGAGCCACACCAGGCGCCTGAGAGCGTTGTCTAAACACTTCTTGGACACTGTCAGTCTTGGTGCTATGACCACTGCCCTGAGGAGCCTGTTCCAGTGTTCAGCCATCCCTTGGGTGAAGAACCTTTCCTAATATCCAGCCTAAACCTCCCCTGACACAGCTCCAGGCCATTCCCTCAGGTCCTATCACTGGGCACCAGAGAGAAGAGATCAGTGCCTGCCCCTCCTCTGCCCCTCATCAGGAAGTTGTAACTGCAATGAAGTCTCCCTTCAGTCTCCTCTTCTCCAGGCTGAACAGACCAAGTGCTCTCAGCCACTCCTCACATTTTGTGGGGCTTCTATTGTTTAGCAAGAATTTAGTTACCATATTGCACCAAAATAAATTGAGAATCCATTGCCATTCTGGAAATCAATTGAGTTACTACTCAGGGAAAAAAGCATCCATATCGCTTGGTGGCAAAACACTTGCGAACAGAGTTGTTTTATCCAAAAAAATAAGAATAGAAACAGTATAATGTCAAAGAAAATGACTTCTTGGAGAATGAAAAAATTCCTTTTCCTTTTATGTAGTTCTATTTAAACGTGTTTCGTTTACAGAGAAATAATTCCCTTTCTGTGGCAGTTCAAGAGCCAGCTTAATTTCACTTTTTCTTCTATGAACGTTGCTGCTGTTTAATTTATTAAGCAGATAATTTCTAGAGAGCACACACACTCTGGGAACAAAGAGAAAGATAATCTAGCCATTTTCTCAAAGAAACACTCACATATTTATCCTTAATGCTTTAAATAAATCAGTCCTAACTCCCAGAGAAATCCATTTTGTAGTCTCCACTTCCATTTTATATTAACACTGTGTTCTTAAGGAATATATTCAAAGATATTCCTGTCGGGCTTCCATGCCCCACAGCAGTGGCAAACCAATGTTCTTCCCC
The DNA here is from genome assembly GCA_013399875.1 of Gymnorhina tibicen. NCBI lineage: Eukaryota > Metazoa > Chordata > Aves > Passeriformes > Artamidae > Gymnorhina > Gymnorhina tibicen. Next base: position 71,135 of record VXAZ01008442.1, on the reverse strand, counting down.
ATGGAGCTAAGTTTGGGATAAGCATCCTTTGATAGAAATTCCATAACCATGCCCTCTATGACAAAGGTGAGTCTTCCCAGTTAGTGGATAGTCCAGTAACTCCAACAGAAAGAAACTGCTGCCTCTCTCTGGCATGAAGACCAGAGATGTCCTTGTTGACAAAGTCCTTGCACAAGCCCCAGAAGCCTTGTGTTCAGAACAAAGCAAAACATCAAAACTCATGCACGCATGAAATGAAATAATAATAATCACCAAATAATGAATTATCACTGATTTTCTCACGATGGTTTTCTTCTCATGCTCATTTTCCCCCCACTCCAGCAGTGTCAGTCAAGCATGTTAGAGACAATTGCACTTCAAAAAAGTGGACTGAATACTGTTTCTTGATTTCTCTGATCTGCAGTCTTGAGCAAATTATTACAAAACCCTGTATAATGTTCTTATAATGCTGCTGCTCACCTTTTTACTCCTGCATTTTTATGGCATCTGCTTTAATTCCTCAGTGAACCAACAGGTCGAGGAATATCAGTTGCTTCCACAGTTGCTCTTATTATCAGTATATCCCAGATTACAGAGTGGAGCTGTTAATATTGTTGAAAACAAAGAAGCTGTATAAAAAGTGAAGCTGTATATAAGTGAAGCTGTATAAAAAGCCTTCTGACTTTATTTATCCATTTAAAATACAGTTTTTTTTCATAAGAGTGTACTGCTTAAACAGTAAATATTCAATTAGATCAGCATGACCAATAGTGACTGTATGGGGATAGTACAAACACCTAGGATCTTACCCCAAAATAATCTTCTGGGTCCAGCAGTGACACTTTAATATCCCTTAAGTGATTTCTTTTTTTAAATTTTCTCCCCTTGCACTGTCCAGTCGGATGCACGTTTGTGTGCTTTTTCAGTTTTGGTTTTTATTTACCTTTTTATCACTCTAAAATCCTGTGGCAAGGAGTTCCACAATCCAATTACATATTTTATGAGGAACCAACCATCCATTAAATGACTCCCATTGTTTCTTATACAGGGACAACCAAACGATTATTTGTTATTTAGCCCCTTTGATCCCCTCATAACTCCTTGAACCTTTTATTGCATCACACCTGCCTCTACAACCCCTTCCCACCTTATTTTTCACCCCACGGAAGCCTTTTTTCAGCCTTCTGACCACATTTGACACTTCTATGATTCTATAATGTCCAGCTTGAGATGGAAGAGTCAAAACTCCATGTAGTATTCAAGATGCAGCTGAATCACAGTGGCCTCTCTTCCTTTCCTGGTAATTCCAAACCTCAATTCACTTTTCTTGACTGAAACAAGATAGTAAAATCAACGCTGTCATTTAGGACAAAACCAGTATCTTGTACTTGAGCAGTAGCAGCCTGTTCAAAGCCCATCATTTTATTCAAGATATTTTTGCCTTCAAGGGGCCTCATCTAGATTGAATTTCATCTGCCATTTTATCTCCCAGTTACCCAAGATCAATCGACCTCTGCTAGAAATGCTAAAGTAACCCTTATCTCATTCCACAGACTGTCCCCACTGGGAAGGAAATTCCCTGTCTGGAACCAGACTTATCTCCCTGACTGAACCAGCAGGTCCTAGGATGGGAGATAATACTGGTCTGAAGATCTCAGCCCATAAAGGTGGATAGTGGTGCAGCATCTGATGTATTAAAACTCTAAAATGGTCCTGCTACTAAAGCTGATGGCAGTAGGGAATTATATCAAGCTAGCTTGAAGCAGCAGGCTTTCCATCCTATGGAAAGATTTTTATCCCATCTAGGTTAAAAGCAAGTCTTGAAATATTGTCAAACCCATCCTGCAGAATGGAAAGTGCAGTTCTTCAGCAGCTGTGCTGATGTAGAATCAATAGTACCTACACCCGGCTCTATAAACAAAGATACCACTGGCAAAACTGGGTTTTTTCCTTTTAAAAGATGCAAGGAGCAGTAGTTCACTGTTTGCTCAGTCTTTGCCAACAGAGTGTTGAACTTCTATTTTTCTTTACTCCGGTTTCAATCCAATATAGCATCCTGAAAGTAATGGTTACTTTATGTTTGCATTTTTGTATAAGGATACAATAATGGAAGCAGCTCACTGATTTTCTCACAATGGTTTTCTTCTCACACTTATTTTCCCCTACTCCAGCAGTATCAGTCAAGCATGTTAGACACAATTGCAGACCGAGCACTTCAAAAAAGTGGACTGAATATTGTTGCTCGATTCCTCTGATCTGCAGCCTTGAGCAAATTATTGCAACAGCCTTGTATAATGTTTTCAACACGGATTTTTTTTTATTTTAGACATTGTAAGAATCATTCAATGCAGAGGCCCTTGATCAAAGAGGACTTTATAAATATAAGTACTTTAATTTTAAATTGATTTCTCTCTCACAAAGCTTATTGTAATTGGTGAAACCGCACCACTGTGAAAACAGACCAGTTTCTCTGAGAGTATTTCTTCTTACTTATTCTAAGCTTATAATAATGTCTAGATACATTAGCTGCCAAAGATTTAAAAAACTTCCTTCTCTCCCTGCTCAAAGAAACCCCCACAATCATGAGCAATACAAGGTAGTGTTTACTATGAATATAATTAACTAGGCCTAAATTAAACCCAAGCCTTACACTTCTATTTCTATGAGGTTGCCTCCTCTTTCCATCCTAAAATTCCTACTCCTTTTGTTAGTGAATAAGTTCAGCTCCTCAGAGAGGTGCCTGTGGAACTTGGGATAGATTCCATCCACCATTCAAACCCTTCAGAACAGTCTCCAACTAATACAGAATGAAATTCACATGCAGCAAATCCTCTAAAACAGCAAAGATACACAAACCCTCAAATCCCATTCCCAGGGCTTTCACCCTGCACCCTTATAGGTGTCATCTGACACCTATAAATTAGGACACAATGAGCATGTCCCACATTTCCTTGCCCCTTGAGCACAATTTATTTCCTGAGATAAATTATGAAGTCTGGCCTTCCTAAGTATGTCTGGCTCAGGTGATAATGAAATGAACACTGACAGAAATCAGTGATTAACATGTATATTTAAATACTGGAAAGTTGAGAGGTTTTTTAAGCTGCAGCTGAGCAGAGTTGTTGACAGTACAAGTCACCTTCTCAGTGTCCCATGCAAGCGCAGAATTAGTGAGCTATTTTCTGCAGTGCATTGTGCGAAGCTAAATCTCTCTCTTCTAATGTCAACAGCAAACTCAATGACTTAAAATAAGCAGGTAGAGTCCAAGCCAGGCAGTGGTTCTTACTTTAAGAGCTAGAAAAGGACTGTTTAGTTTTCCTTTGATTGCTCGGTCCACTCCCTCATTTCTGCACTCGCCTCCTCTTCTGAATTCAGAAATGTGCTTGTCTCCCAGAGGTTCCAGGAGAATTTCAAGTGCAAGGCTTTCACTGCAACAGCCTGCAAAGCTAACACCTACTAACCTCAGGCTGATTTGGTACTTTGTTTGAAATAGAGACAAGAGAAAACCTTGAGCAAAGTGAACATGAATCAGAACATATGTTGAACTGCTCACTGTAAATGATACAGCTAACAAGGCTGCTAATTTTGTTATCAGGAAACCAAAGAAATGAGATACATCCCTCATAAAACTGGAGACATGCTCATCACACCCCGCTCACCTCCCTCAGCACGCAAACCCCTGTTTTCCAAAACTCACACAAGCCTTCCTGCTGTAAATACATGTGAAAGAGCAACTAATACTTTCATTTTGTGCCTCAATCCTGGCCTGGATGTATTTTTTTCAGGGATGATTCTACGCCTTCCTGCAATTCCATTTTTAAACACCATTGTATAACCTTGCTGTGGCCTCTTTCAGAGATATAAAAGTGATGATGGACCTTCCTCTTTCCTTATGTTAAGGTCCCACACTTCTCAATTGTCACATGTTCTGTGCTCAGATTCAGAAGGATGCTTCCTCTCCTTTACATGCTGTGAGAAACAAAAACAGAGGGGAAGTATGGAAATATTAACAGTACAGATACCTAAATTCAGGTGCCAGTAGGATCTAAATGATTACCACTTATCACACTGAATCCTTCTCTACTTCATACTTGACTGCTTTCTTTGAGGCCCAAAAGTAGCCAGAAAAATTAGAACAGGGAACATTGCTGTGGAAAAGCTCCATCAATGCTGCCCACAGCTTGCCCTTTCAAGCAATTTGGGAACATTCTTGATCCCACAGCTGGATGAAACATATCCTATGTGTTTTTCACAGCTTCTTATCCCAAGATTTACCATTCAGCAGGCTGGTGTGCAATTTTTCACCCAAGTCATAAAGTACCTTTTCTGCTTCCCAAGTGAATGGTGACAACTACTGGAACAAAAGAATTAAATAAACTGAATAGCTAATAGTAAAACATGCCTAGCAATTGCTCCAGGACATGTATGACTACAGATATTCATAGATTTTAGTTTTTCCCATTAGGTCTGTAGCCTACTGAATTTTATACAAAGGCATTTAATCTAATGTGCCTATACTTTGGCAACTGCATCAAATTTCAGAGTACAAGTATCCAGCTATTACTATTTTTATCTTTTTACATAACTGATGAGTGGACTTTGGACTTTATTCTGATGCACTGAAGAGTAAATCATTCCTACATGTATGACCTTGATCCCAAATTCTACTTCTCTGCTGTTACGCACAGTTGCTGATCAAAAGTTTAGATGAACAACTCTTTTCCTAGGGCTTGATTGCAGTTTGGGGTTTTATTTCAGTTTATCTGGCTAAAGTCTAGTTAACCCAGATGGATTAATCTTTATAAAATCAAGTTCAGTAGCAGTAAGGCAAGTGAATTGTCTGTGAAGTTATGAGACTTGTCAACATGACTATTACAGAGAAATACAACTGTATACATTTATGCTCCTATGAATATGATTTCAGCTGGTGGATGAATGGAAGTCATTTCTCACAGGGAACATTTAAAGGATAGTAAAGGAGAACTGTGGGCTAAACCTGAACATCTTTCCTCATATTTAAGCCGTAAAGGGGCCCAACAATACAGTAGAACTATTTGAATGGGCAATAAATTGGTGCCAGCTTTTGCAGGGCAAGCCTGTGCATTCGCATTCAGGGCCAGCACCCTCGCACTCAGTGATCTAAAAACATGTCATGTGCTAAGTGACAGACCGTATGCTCTGCCTAGAACAGGAACTTCGGCTTGCACAGAGGACTTGAATTAATGCATCAAGTAGGTGACAAGCTTTTAAACTGTTGTATACACCAAGCTTCTCATAACCAAGCTGTCTTCGTCAATTATGTTTTCTGAAAAAGTCCCCCAGACAAGCATAACTTTGCTTATTAAGCCCAGCAGAAAGGCTACAGCCTGCTGCAGACAATTGCCTCTGTTTTTCAAAATGCTATTTCCATCAAACACACAGCAAAGTAATTTGGATCAGTGTTACTGGCAATACCTGTAAAAAACTTGAGAAATTCTTAATAGTGTTTATGCAGCCTTGCAGAAACCAAGGAACTGTGTGTATCAGCTTACCTGGCAGAGTTGAAGTCAGCTGTTCTCTAGAGATGCAAATCTCAAGTAAACGAATGATCAAGAGGTCATTTTTATGAGGTAGGGAAATATTTACCTGCTTACGCTCTTTGGGCTGCAGCAAACAGGGAGCTAAAAATAGAACCCAGGGAGGTCTGAACACACTCGGAAAAGCTGCATGAAAGAGAACAAATGGTACAGATCAAAGCCTGAGGCACAGCTGACAAGTGTGGGGAAGGACCTCTTTTTCCAAAGGTTGCACATGCCCTCAGAGAAGGCCCGTGGCAGCAAAAAAAAAAAAAAAGAAAAAACAGGAGGAAAAAGAGAAAAAAAAAAAAGCAGGGGAGGGAGAGAAAGAAATCATCACGGGTGTGAATTACCTAGAAATTCATGCGCTGTTCAAGGCATAAGTGCTTTACTAAATGACAGCCAGCAGCTCACGGCATCATACATAACAAGCAGAGCCAAATCCTGGTGCTATTCAAGAAAAGCGTTAAGTGATATTTGCAAGGAAACCAGAAGCAATTTCAGAGTGCTGTCTAGCTAACACAAAAGAGGTGCTAAAAGCACTGGTTCTTCAGCTCAAACAGGCTTACTGTCCCATAATAAAAACGAATGCCTTCATGGGCTGGAGAAGGCATTGCTGGGGAGCTTTTCTGTTCTAATGCATGCATAGAAAGCAAACTATAAAAATGAAAGCGTGCTAAGAAAGCACACTTGATGTGGCAGAGTGCTCCCATTATCCAGATGAATACTTGTAGGGCCAGTGATGGGCTAATGTGAAATGTCACCCTTATATTGGAGCTTTTGCCCTGAGAGGAAATGTAATTGTTGACTACCTCTCCATGAGACATATTTCTTGTGCAGAAACAGATGTGCAGGATACACATCCTCAGAGCATTCCAAGAACTGAGATCAGCACTGAAAGCAGATCATTAAAATTTAGAATATTTGCAGATTTTTTTTCCACTTTATATTTTAGTAGCCTTAAGGAAAAAAAAAAAAGGCAAAATGAATTTAATTAAATTCTTCCAAAAGCTTGATTACCTATTTTTAATAAAACCATGTTCACCTCTTAGATTGTATGTGGTCTTTATTTACTAAAGGGGAAAAGTAATAAAGTTACTGTCCCTATTGTCTACCTGAATCTATAATACCAAGATTATTTTTGAAGTACATAATTAAAACACCTTTTTTACCCCCTGCAAAAAACAAGTTTGATCAAAAGAGGAATAATGAATTGCTGCCAGCTTTCAGATGGTATTAGCTGAGATTTTTGTCTTAAAGTTTTTAAGGAGCCTAGCAATTAGGCTCCATTATCATGATGATTAGAGCTTTGAATCATTATAATGACTTCTGTCCGTACAAATCACATATTAATAGAAATGAGAATTGATGGCCATCTTTGGTAGTTGGCAGCTTGTAGTAGTTCATTTAGACGGCAAAGACAACAGTTACAAGGTCCAGCAATGAGATTCCTCTGTGTCAAAGGTGGAATTTCCTAATCCACTTACGCATCCGGTGTCCCCAGCCCTCAAAGATGTGAATAAGCATTGCCAAACCTTGATCCTTCTGAAACACAAAAATCGCTTGGACTTTCAGCAGCAATCGAGGTCTCTCCACACAGCAACATATTTTGCCATCTAAGCAACAACTTAGAAGTACCTGAAAGGAAGATCCCCTCTTGAAGGGGATCAAAACCCTTTTTGGAGTGACAAAGTGCCATCCAACTGGAAGCTATATAGCCCCTAAATCTGTTTCAGGTGGTGGCAACTGGTCATGTCAGAGGCAGAATATTCTGTATCTGATGAATCACCAATAGATGGGGAATGTTTTCAATTTCACCAGACTTCTAACATTAAACAACCCAAGCAAACAAACAAATGAAAAACCCAAAATAAACAATAAAACCCCAGTAGCTTCCACACAAAAGACGTGCAACTTTTTCCCATCTTAAGGAAAAAAAAACCCACTAAACCAGAGAACCCCCTTTACTTGAAAACTTCTTCAGAAGTCAAAATATTTTCAAACCCAATCACAGTAACCTACACAGAATCACGATCACCCTCAGAACATTTATTCCCTCAATTATCAACAGAGAACAAGAAACTTTGTTGTCATTCTAAGCAGGAGTAGTGCTTTGTTTGTCTTTTTGCCAACCAAATGAAAAACAACAAATTAGGTGATTTTTTTTTACTCAATTTTACCTTCATTGTTGTTAATGAAGTGTCTTGAAAACCTGAAAGCTAAATACTCACATTGTCCATGAAATGAAAGCGCGTATTATCAGAAATAATAGGTGCTGTGCTTGCCAGCTGCAGATGAATCAGAAATTACTTTGATTTGTAGTTCCTGGTAATAAATCTCCCCTCTTATATTTCCCAAGTCTTGCAAATGCCTCAATTTTCACATCCCGTCTCGCAGAGTGCATTTGCACTGAATTCAAGACAGCTGGTTGTATATTCTGAGGCCATACCCGCCTGTCTCTTTCAGCCTTTTTCAAATTAAATTAACCAGGTTTAAATCACGCTTACTGAGAAAACAGCTCCAGTCTAATCTTTATATTGACAGAGACTCAGTATTTTCTTTCTTATCCAAAACCTCTCCTCAAACATTTCCTTTTAGGCAGTCCCCAACTTCTTGATTTCTCATCCCCCTTTAGCCGCAAGGACACACTGGACCTTTTAAGAGTGAAATGAAACAGGGTTTTCAGTCCCCAGACCATTACAAGATCACATGGAAGCAAAACATAATTGCACTTCCCTTCATGAAGTGATGATAAATTGGAATTCATACTTTTTTCAAGAGGGGGAAGAAGAGGTGGAAGGAAAGACACAAAGGCACATTATTGTGAGTGGTAGTTAATGATCTTCTAATTAATGTTGCAGGTCTCAATTTTCAGTTTTAATTGTGCCTTGCTCTACTTGCAAGTTTACCCTTATGTTCCTGCCTCCAATAACTGCAACGTATCTGTTGAAAAGCAGTTACAGAAAGCAGACCCTAATGCCTATTAATTAGATAATTAGTATTGCTGGTTTTTTATTCCCCCCAAACTCCCCAATGGGATTAACACCCTTCCAAGAGTCAGAAACCTCTCATGCCATGGAGATTTCTGTTGCACTCTTACCTATTTAGTCACTAATTACATTTTAATCACTAAAATTATCCTCACAAGCAAATATATAGCTTTATTCAGGGAAGCACTGATGTTCTGGAATGCTTATTCCTTTACAACTGCAAAACACAGAACTCTCCAGGTAAGAGATTCTCCCCTTGTATTTACACAAATTATGATGGCATTGCAAAAAGATGCAAGTGATACAAATACTTTGTATCCCCCAATACTTTTATGTTCAAGCAACTCTTATGTAAAACTGACGCACATATCAGGCTACATAATCATTTACCAACATTAAGCCTATATTTAACTTAAGCATCTTTTTTTCCCCTTAGTTGAGGGTAGCACAGTCCCTGGGTCATGGTCGGTACCACCTTGATTATTATCAGAATCTGTAACTGGAAAAATCCTCAACCCACCTTCATCATGCAGTTTGGATCCAGTTTAAGATAGGCCATGGGAGGGAGAGAGGGGAATATGATGACGGGATACACAGCAGACAGAGAAGAAAAGAAGGAAGAAAAAATGTCAATAAAACAATTTGGAAAAAAGAAACCAAAATAAAACCTCTGCTTTTTTTTTAGCAGCACTGAACTGTGACTTAAAACTGTGACTTATTTTAAATACCTAAAATAGAAGCAGGGATAATGTGTTTTCATGGATTTATGACAGATGAGTCCCAGCTGAATGAAATCAAACAGTCATTCTCTGAAAGAGCCCAAGACTTTATTTCATGTGTATTTTACATTCGAGAGGGAGAGAAAAGATCCTGTTGCCATGCATCCTGATATCACAGTTTGGCCATTGACCTTTCTTTATTCCCCAGTTGTGCCATTTATGCACAATGCTGGAATGCTGGAATTGAGGTTCTCAGACCAGAAACTCTCTGTGCACAGCCTGGATCCTGGGAGAGAGACAGAAACTACCCTAGGCAGGCCCCTCTTCAGATACAGTTCTTGGGACATCACTCAGAAGCCAGGCATTCTCTCTCACAGGTTCTGTTTCAAGCCTAGAACATAAATATTCTTCCCCTGAGTCCAGGTCTGTGTATGAATGTTATTTATGATGCACTAAAAAGAATAACTACCAGAGAAAAAAATTTTTTTCTATGCAGGTTGACTTTCCAAAATGTCTTTAAGATCCCACTGGAGAACACACACTGTTAGAAAAATTTACTTACCTTGTACTGCTAATAAGAGGTTTATAATTAAACTGGACAAAGCCGTTGAAAAAGTACAATAAGCAGAAATGCTGCCATTGCCAGAAGGAAAGAAGACTTGAACAGTCCTTTTTCCTGTCTAAAGCCCATGGCTGGTAATTAAACTGAAACTGAACACTAGTTTAGGGGTTTTTTTAATGATTCCTTTTCACGAATCCTACTGAGAACAGCATGCAAACTTCATCTTTTTTCTGGGCAAACATGCCAGCAGGAAAAAAAACCAAGCAAACACAAAACACTTCTATAACCTGATACCACAAAATCTTTTTAGACAAACAAAATTGTGATGAGAAATGTATACTTTACAGATACCCTAAAAGTAAGGCAGTTCAAGGGGAGGGGGGGAGAGGTGACACAGAACTGTTTCAATAAACTTTCAATACACAACTCCTAGTCCAATACCCTGAGTGAATCAATTTCTTTTCTTGGGAAGCTGACAGGAGAAAGAAGCAGGCCAGGCACCATCAAAATTAATGAGCCATGACTGTACATATAACTGCTAAGCAAATGGGACTATTATAACATACTGGGAGGCTTGGTCTGTCCCAGTTCTGCTGCCTGCCCTTTCTCTCCTTATCACATGGCAAGTGGCCCTCTGGGAATCACCATCTGAAGAAAATAAATCATCAGCGCAGTGACAAATACTTATAAAAGTAAAAAATTTGTTTGTATTTAAAACACCAAAAAGTTACTTCAGCAGAATACTGCCTTGGCAGATTTGGGCTCTGAAAAAATATGCAATTCCAGAATTAGGCTTACCTATGTGATTTTAATTTGCCATTCTTATGCACCTGCTTCATGGGTAATAAATTATCCTTCCACCAAACAGGAGAACATGCACAGTGCCCACAGGAAAGAAAGTAGCAGGGAGAAATTTTGAGTCCAGAAAAGCTTTCCTGCTTCCAAAACCTGCTCTCTACCATTAGCTGAAGGGACTCTGGAGGAGAAAAATCTGCTGTACAGACCAGCAGATTCATCACATAGGTCACCTCTGTCCCACAGCTGGATACCTCTGCAATCTGATATCACTTTCTTGATTGTTTATTTTGGCTTCCCGCAGGTATATTAAGCCCTTGCCCATATGGGTCCCATCCTATTTTTTGTAGTGCATGACAGAGTAAATGGATAAGGTAAAAGGTACCCGGAGGCAGAACCCTCTAGAATAGATGAAGAAAGCTTTTTATCATTCACAGCCTCACAGAGAGGTATGGGATACTAAGAATATTACAAGATACTGACAAATAAAAAAACTTTTGAGAAAAATTTATTTTAGTCCAGCTATAAATTTACTTGTCAAGGTTCCAAAGTACATTAAGTAAAAAAGACATAAACCCAATTAAGAGTTTTAAAAGATACTTCAAAATCATTCCAGGCACAGATAAAATGAAAGAAATTAAAACAACAATAAGCTTTCTCACATTCTTTATTGGAAAGCTGTAATATCAAGTGAAAAGACCCCTGACCCAAATTCAAAGTTTTAATTTCATTGGAATTCCAATACTCACATACACTTTTTCTTCACAAGTTGGAAGTAAACATCAGCCTGAGAGCTTTTCATGGTGAAAAGAACCTCTGGGAATTTTGACTGGAAAGCAGTGAAACATTTTCTTCCAGCTGGGAGCAGGGAAGAGGGATGTGTGTGAGCAGAGCAGAGGGGTTTCAGAATTCAAAAGCCAACATATTATCTCAGTGTCTTATCTCAGGAGAAACTTAGGAAACCCGTACTCAATATTTCAGCCAAATTTCCTCGCTTACTTTTGTTTCCTGAGCAGTTTAGGGATGCACAATAAGCCTCTAGTAAGTGCTGCTGAGCATGGCGAACGTATTTGTCCCAATTTCCATTTAGTTAAATATTCCCACTCAAAACACTGCCTAATTAAACTATCCATTATAATTCCATAATGACAAGCTAATGGAAAAAATCTCCTCTAGAACTCAATTAAATTATTTCTGTTAATAATTGGTGAAAAGCTGTAAAGAATAAAAGCCCTGTTAATGCATACTTAAAACTCCATACAAGGTCATTGCTTCATAATATATGACGGGTTCAGCCTATTTCTATGAGGGATGTAAAGGAGCTTGAAATACCTCCTAGATAATGCCATTTTCCATGAACATGGACATGTAACCATCAACTAAGTAATCTGAGGTACATTTCCACTTGGCTCCTGTATCACTCAATGGTTAAACATGCTTTAACAAGAAAATCTTATTGCTGTAGTGCAATCCAGGAAGAATCAAGGTCAATCGTGTGATTCACTGTTCACTTACTGGAGAAGGAGGGGGAAAAAAAGTTCGATGACGTCGGTAAATTTAATGCACACATAAAAACACAAAATATCAAACTCTGAAAATATGTATTACCTTGTGATTTTTCAGAGTATGTGATACCTTAGGTTATCTTATTTACACAGTTCAGTGAGGGCTTCCTGTAGGCCTACAAAGAGCAAAAACAATTACCTCATTGCATGCATTCCAGATGAAAATATTACATTTTAGTGGGATGAGGATTTTACTCTTGACTTTCAAAAGGTCTTTCTTTAAGATCACGTTTTGTTCACATTTAAAGGTCAGAACTTACACTGATACATTGGATACCTTCTTTTAACAACAGTGAGAGTCCAATCTTTGTTTTTTAAATCCACTACGTAGTTAAAATATTGAAAGAACATATATTTACATATATGAAATTTAATTTATGCTTTTAGTACAACATTAGATGACCCTTAACATGTTTTTTTAAATCCAAGAATGCACTAGAGCAAGTTTTAACCACCTCAATCAAGAGTATTTATTTTATTTTCATTTCTACGTTCTTTGCCCCAGGACTGTGACCTATTTCCTTTTTTGGGGGAGAGGGACTTTTTACAAGAACATGCAGTGATAGGACAAGGGGGAATTACTTTAAACCGAAAGAGGGTAGGTTTAGATTGGATATTAGGAAAAAGTCTTTAATATGAGAGCTGTGAGGCGCTGAAACAAGTGTTCCAGAGTTGTGGATGTCCCATCCCTGGGAGTGTGTAAGACCAGAGTGGATGGGGCTTTGAGCAGCCTGGTCTAGTGGAAGGCATCCCTTCCTTTAATTCATATTAAAACTATTTTTGCTGGTACCTTTCATGGTATTTTTTTTTGCCATTTGATATCTGGTTTTGAGACTGACAAAGTGAATACATATCTTAAGATTACCAAAAAAATTATTTTAAAACTATGAATTGCTCTTTTTAGCATCACCTTTTAGAAATCACATCTGTATTTTGCATTCTGTAACAACCTCAATTGGTCACACATATATAAATACTATAAATCGTAAATAAAGAAGAAAGGGAATACATTCAACTTAGGGAAAAAGCTGTTTTATCTTCAAGTTAAAAATGAAAAATCATAGTATAAGGATCAGCTACTGCTACTGAAGTCATCTCCATGACTTACCCCAGAAAAATATAAACCAGGGCGTTTCATATTTCTTTGGGAGCCAAGTCAGGCCTTGTGAAGTCAATTGTTGCTATAGCAACGTATGAATCAGGGAGAAGATAACACATCTGAATGCAGAAAATTAATTTACCTACAATCATCCAGTTGCCTTTTGATAGGATGTATATGCTTATTTGGAAGGGAAAAATCATTACATTTTAATTACTATGCATCACTTTCAACAACATCCAAAAAATCCCTGTATCAAATATTTGAGGCCAAAGGGAATATTACGCACTGTACATCATCCTTGCACTCAGGGTGGTTTGATTTTTATTTCACCATCTTCCACTAACAGAGAAGTGAAAAAGTGTAACACCTTTTTATATATCCTCCCTCTCTGCCATCAAATACAAAATTAGATCCCTACGTTAGGAACTTAAATAAGTCTACAAAAAAGGCATATTGCAATAAACCTAATTACTCTGCTATGGTTTAGAGACTTACCATGGTTTTGAAGAAAAAAGTTCAGATGCAAGAAATCATCATTTCAATGTATTTTTAATCCAAAATAAAGATTTACTTTGCCTTGAAATCAAAGAACTGGTAATAGTTGTTTAAACCATTTAACAATACAGAAAATGAGAGGCAAAGGAGAGTAAGAATTCACGTATTTGCATTTTTCAGAATCTGTTCAGGATTAAATCATATTGCCCCAAGATGTAATCAATATGTTCAGCATATGAAATATTCACTGCCATGAGAATATAATCCAGAATTTCCATTCTAATTATCCAACAGCTTTAAAACCACATTTCTTCTGCTACAGGCTGCACTTAAAAGTTTCCAACCCACACAGACACAATGCAAAAATACAGCCTCAGACATCAAACACTGCACCCATAGGCGTTCTGGTGGCTGGGTCACACACAGTCTGCTTTGTCACCCCAATCAGACCTTCTTTCCCAGACTTTCCTGGGAAGAAAGCACGCAGGAAGAACAGAAACAATGCTTGTTAGTGAGAAAAGCTGCGCTGGGAAATGAGATGCAGCTCCCAACAAACAAGTTTCACCTGCAAGCAGGTGAGCCAGAGGAGGAAGAGCAAATCAAGTGCAGGATAAAGTAAACCTGCTGCACAAAAGAGAGCAAAAGCTTCAGCAAATTACATTTGGAAGCCCACAGGTTGTAAATTGCCAATTATGTCAGTTGCCATTGACACGACTCTGAGTTGCTGGTGGAATTAATACCACCAGGAAAAGCCTAAAATACCCTAATAGAAGACAGTCAGAGGTAGTTACTAGAAATTACTAGTGACATTTCTTTGTACCAGCCAGACTTCATAAACTTCATCTGACTCCTTAAAAAAAACTTGCATAAATCTCAGAATTAAAAAGTTTAGTACAAAGAGACATAAGCTACTGGCAAATGAAAATCAGCTTCTATGTTATAAAAGCAGAGATGGGGAGAAATGGGAGTTGCACATCAGCCACCTTAATTATATTGTGCAAAAGCAAAAACAGAAGTGAAGGCAGAAGCAACTACTGTAGAAGTTGCTTTTAAATTCTGGACAGGAAGGTGCAAGGACAGGCACCAGGTATGAAACTCTCATGAAAGTATCACTAACTATGCAGTTGTTTCCTTTTTTTTTGCTTTGGCAAACTCAGGATCCCCTTTTTACCTTCCTGAAGGAGAGCAGCACTTCAAAATATCACCAACCACCCTGCAAAAAGACAACCGACCCAATTCAAACCAAACCCTTTTCCCAAAACACTCCCCCAGGTGGTGCTAGAGATTAGAGGTTAGAATTGAGTATGGTTTGCTGCTGTGATTGCCAGATGTACCTCTTCCCGTGGAAAATTAGCACAATGCCCAGCACGAAGACAGGTTTCACAGCTTTGTCCCTGTGGTCAAGCACAGAGAATCCTTGACACAAATTCGCAATGCAAACACGTGTGAGAACTGGAGGTGCTCTAGCGCCCCTGGGGTAAAATAACTGCAGAGCAGCATAAAGAAAGCGCAGAAGGCAGAGGAGCCACAGTAACCAGCCAGGAAGCAGTACGTCCTCTTTTGCCACAGTGTGGGGGATCTTGAGGGATGCTGTGAAAAAAATGTTTTGCACTGAAGAGAATCCTGTTGCAGCAGTGACAAAATACCACTGCGACCAATAAAAAGGCCAAATAAACCACAGGCCAATAGGTTGGATTAATACCCACCCTTCCCTCACCAACGTGGGTTTTTCTCTCTTCTCTGCAAACATTTTAGAGCTCACATGGTGTTGCCTGACTGTGTTAACTAGTCTGAACACACAAAAGACAGGAACACATCAGCAGTACCACGACCAAATTCTGCCTTCTTAACAGTGAATAAAAAAAAGAACAAATTTATGAAATGAAAAAAATTTCAAATACTATTAAACTTTATATATATGTGTGCCCACACTGTACAAGAAGTAAAAGAAGAGGGTGAATGGTTTTCTGTGCAAAGGAAGGTGAAGAGCTCTTTCAACTGGCAAAGAGTGAGGATATGGATCTCAACGTTTGCATTTTATCATCTTGTTGCAGTGTAAATGTTTAGTACATCCTTTTTTTTTTACTAGAAGCAGGAATGAATTCCATCCAAGCTAAGACTAAAGCCACATCCATTTCAGATGCCAAGATTACTTCTGGCAAAGTATAAAAGCAGTTTTTCTTTCATTTTGTGAGCTCCCTTTGCTGATATATGAGCAGATGTGAAAGGAGCTTCCAAACTACAAAGTTCCAGATCAAAAATCTTTTGCTGTTTGGCATTGGCTTTTCTTGAGGACGAACCCACTGGGAAATCAAGTTGGGAAGCCAACAACCTCTAGCTTAGATTAGAGAACACTTGAGAAGCTTTAAGACCATTCCAATGAACTGGTTTTGGCTCAAAAAATGTTAATTGCTGAGCGTGTGGTTCAGTGAATGTCTGGAGCTACTCCTGTACCAGAAGGTACCTGCACCGTGCAGGGGTGGGTGCAGTCAGACTGATCTGGAGTCAGCAGCAACACAAACTGGATAAATCACCTTTGAGGGGCTGGGACAGCTTCTGGTGACCCACACACAGGGAACGAGGACATCCCACTCAGCCCCTGGCTGAGCTGTGTGTATTATGCTGTACTATACAGTACAATAACCAAACTGCAGTTGCTGCAGCTGTGCCCACCAGGGAGCTGCACAGTGATGTGGTGATCAGGTACCAGAGGGACTGTATCTGACTGACTCGGCTAAGTACAAGAATTCAGCATCCAAACACAGCTCCAACATTTATCAGAATTTCAAATCCAGTTTCGAATGGGCTATAAGTGAACACACCCTGTATGCTGGGCAAGTTCTTACAAAATAACTTAAGACAGATATCTTGCAGCCACCATGCTTATACAACATGAATACACACAGGCAGCTACAAATCCTGCAAATTCAAAAGCTGGTTCCCCCCTTCCAATCCTTCTGACCTGTCAGTAGTTAAACCACAGCATCTGAAGTTCATTCATTATTTATACCCTAAGCACTTTGCTAAGAAGCTGGATTTAAATTTTAAGTTACATCACTTATGCAAATCTCGCTCACAATGGCAAGAATAAACTGCTTGGGTTACAAAAATCCTAGTCTTGAAAGGCAGGACATCAAGGTGCCCCCTCCTCCACAGTTTTATTCCAAACCAGTCAGAATTTTCTAGTCAGAAAATGAAAGTTGTTTACTTCCTTTATTTTTTTTTAATCATAGGAGCAGAGAATCATTTAGGTTGAAAAAGACTTTGAAGATCAAGTCCAACCATTAACCCAGCACTGCCAAGTCCACCACTAAACCTGATAGCCTCAACTACACATCTTTTAATAAACTTGAGAGATAACAACTCAAACTACCTCCCCAGAAAGCCTGTTCCAATTCTTGACAGCCCTTCCAGTGAAGAAGTCTTTCCTAACATCCAGTCTAAACCTCCCCTGGTGCAACTTGAGGCCATTTCTTCCCATCCTGCTGCCTGTTACTTGTGAGAAGGGACCATTTTGTAACAATCTAAAAGGTACCAGTGCTATGGCATCATGTGGGAGAAGCAAACACTGACGCTTGTTCGATAAACTTATCCCTACATCCTTTATTCCCTAAGGTTTACACAATATGGTTTTCACACTTTTCTTGATTTTGCTGCTGCTCCAGGAAATCATTATTCTGCTCACTGATAAATCTTTCCCTCATTTCCCTCTACCTTGGGAAAAACGTAATATATTAAATGAGACAAAGTAATGTTGGTGGAAAAAAAATCTCCCATCTCAGAGCCAAAATATCAAGATACTCATTTCAGTGAAGATTTTGTCAGACAACAGTTTAACATTCTTCAATCAGACCCAGCAAGAACTGGCCTTCTGCCTCCCTCAGGCCAGCCAAGCATCTCTGCTGCCCATCTTGCATTATGCATGGACTACAAAGTGTCACTGAAGGCACATCCCAACAATCTGATCCTTGAAAAGAAAACAGTGATCATCAGACTTATGCACAACATAGAAATGCTCGCTTGACACCATCTGCAGGGGAAGCTATTTCTTTGGAAAGCTGGACCATGTATCAGTTACCTCCAATCCCTTCTGGCTTTGTACTTTGTAATTAAAATTTCAGTTTATCGTGGCAGAAAACTGTCACAAATTACAGGGCATGAGAAATGAAAGTTAAGTCAGACATAACATTGATTACAATAAAATATTTGCAGTAGCGGTGTACTACAGGTAACACATGCAAAAAAATCAAATATTCTTTGCATATGCTGTGCCCTGACAACCTTTTCTTTTAATTAAAAGACACTTGTAAATATTTTTTGCAATCTTGTAGAACAGCAGGAGCATGTGTGTGTACAAAAGGAAAAAATCATGCATCTCCACTGGACAAAACAATAAGGAAGTGCCACGGGAAAACGCTTTGCTTCTTCGTTATCCTATATCAAATAAATGTGCAGTTCAGATGAAGGCTTAATGCAATTCCAGCCTCATTTATATCCTTCAGATAAAAGTTAGTAATAAATCAAATCAGCCAGGAGATAGAAACTTAATGTCTCAATAGCATGTCTTATGGTGCATAGATTTAACAAAAAAGCAAAAATATTTCAATATTAAGACACATTATCGATGTGTATCTTTCTATAAACTCACTCAAGACAAATAACTAAACAATTTTTGATAAGACATTACACATGATCTGAGGCATAGCATGCAAATATATCAGCAGCATATTGACCCCAGTGTTATTTTTACAATTTTTCTCTGAACTGCAAGGAATAATGAGACATTGACAAGAGTAGTTTGGTGGTTTTCCCACAATATGCCACTAATTTTTAAGACTGACAGTTTCTAATAGTAAAAAATATTTGTTTGCTTCCTTAATAATATGACTATTTTTCCTTTAAATACTCAGCTGCATCCATTTAAAATTCTGAATAGGAGTTTCACCAACTCCAGCATTAGACTCTCTTTGTTTACTTTGTTTACCTCCTTGCAATTTAGGAGACTGAATTCTTTATGTGAGCAATGATGAGAAGTCAATGGGACAATTCAGAGCATCTCTGTTAGATGCATGAGTCAGATAATGTGGAGACCTCCCCACCGTGCTGAAATGTGAAAGATTTACTTGAATAGTAAACAGATTACTTCTATTCAAGACACAAAATCTGGAAGAAACAATTTGATTGAATTAGATTTCAAAAGGATCAAAACCACGTCATTTACGAACATGGTGCAGCTTTCTGTACTTCAGGGATGTTGCTGACTGGTTTTCAGTCCTTTATGAAGAAAGGAGATGGTCCTTTATGAAGAAAGCCACTAATTTGGGCCATCCAGTTAATGACAATGAAACACAGATATCTCTTGGATGGAGTCAGTGATTTCACAGAAAACAGCAAACTTCAGAACCAGTTGGTTAAATCTGTCCTAAAGGGATGGATTGAAAGCCAGCATCTTTACATTTTCACATGCAGCTCCTCTTCCTACCAGTATCAGACCTTGGATTTGCCAGATCTTTCTAGCTGTGGATGCATTCTTCATTCTTAACTTCCATGCTCTGTTCCTGGAAACCCTGGCATCTCTTCCCCTTAATAAAATGCAGAAGTCTGTTGTTTCCTGCTTCACCCACATCTTCCCCTTGACCCTCACCCATGGGGTGGTCAGCAGTATGACTTAGAGTAAAAGGCAGGACATGATCTTCATGGCTATTTTCCAGGCAGAATTTCTCTTTGGCTGCTGTTGAATTTTTATTTAGAACTGAGCTCTGCTGCTGTTGTGACTGCTCTAGGACGTGCCAGCCCCTGACAGCCAGAGGAATGCTACTGCTGTCTCCAGCACACCTTTCCTTCTCATAAATGCCTCCTTCCCTCAGGGGAGACAGCACTACACTTCCAGCCAAACAGCTCTGCTGGTGGCAATGCTGGTGTTTCTCCTAACAACCGGCAGCAGCCATGCTGCTCACTATGTTTAATAGCAGTAAAAAATTTAACATCCCAACAGCAGCCAGCAGACAGTTGGCATTACTATGACTAGGGTGCTTATTAAAATCCATGGCAGGTATTTTTATTACGCTTTAATTGCAGAGGGTAATTCAGAAGACATACCTGTAATTTAAGTCTCCAAATTAGGGCCTGTGATTTATGACGAGGGCCCTAGCAGAGTTTTATTGCAACACAACTGTCAGCAGCTGTGCTCAGGTAACCCTGATCTCCAAATATTCTCTGCCAGAGTAAAAATATCAGTGGCAGGGCAAACAAATCTAATTGGGGGGTGGGGAGAAAAAAAACCCCAAAAGCACACAAAACATGCAGAAGGAAGACAGCAACTATTTTTTCTTCATCTAACTGGAACAACAGGGCTTTCCTTCCTGTAAAACTGAGAAGCCCAAATGCCAGGATTGCCTACACTACACATGGCTTTCACCACTGGGCTACTTACAGGTCCCAGGCACCTCTACCCCTGAATGGCCATCTCCTTGCAGCTCTTTGCTCATGATCCTTCCACTGCAGCTACTAAGAAAATTCTTAAGGGAGGTTTTCCTGTGCATGGAGGAACCTGCGGAACAACAGACCCGCACAGGTTCTGCTCCCTCCCTTCACACTTCAGTGACCACACAGAGGTTTTTAAATTAACTTCCAATGCCTAACAGACTGTCAGCAGAGGGAGAAGATCAACAACATCTTCTGTGCACAGGTTTGGGGCAGTTAAAGAGTTTTTTCAGAATGCTAGACTACCCTGGAAATGCAGCAGCCTCCACTGTCTGGCTCCTACACGGAAGGATCATTCAAGTTACTACGAAGCTGTAGCATGAAGCACATAAACACATTACCTCTTAGTTATTCGAGTTCTGGTTGCTGTTAACTTTTGGGTTAGGAAAAAGGAGAGAGAAACCTTCTTATTCTTCTGATTTTTTTTCTTCCCTGCAAAAAGTTTACACAGCTCCCATGAGCCAAGTCCAGTGCAATGCTTGTGACTGGCCACAGATCATCACTCCTAAGTATCCCCCAAAACGTGACCACCAACCAGGAGAAATTCCCCTTGTCACTTCACAATGTATCTCAGCAGTAAGAAAGTAGTGCTTAATGCCCCCAAATCCACAGGTATCCAGTGACAAAAACATCCTTTAGGGGAGAGGAGCAGGCTTTGGAACCAGAGGCGGAAGCAGATAGAAAACTCAGGTGCCTGTGACCCAAGAGTGGTGTCAGCTGTATGCAGGAGCCGTGCAGGCCAGGGCAACTGAATTACAACAGCAGTTCAGGGTGATATAAAATCTACTATTTTGACAATGATTAAAATTCTACAATTTCTTCCAGCATCCTTTTTAGTTCCCTCATCAGTGCTTTCACTTGACCACATTTTTCACCAGCGGGAGAAGAAACACTTGTGTGAAACAAGACCGTTCTTGTTCATTAAAACGCTGAAGCAAAACATTAAGACAGTCTTAGCACTGCTCCATATTAGCAACCTATATTTAGCAAAACGAAATCCCATTTATGGATTCAAATATGTATAGTATCAAGCAAACTTAAGAACCAATTACATCCCCAATGTCATTATCCCAGTGACAGGACAATATAAAACCCAGTAACAGCTTCTCATTGATCAGCTAATCAAACATGTTTCTAGGAGTTTGGTTACCATAAACAAACAAATATGGCCAAATCCTTAAATCTTTTCTTTGTTAATAATCCTTTATTACTCTACATCTGCAGTTTTACAGACTGAAGTAATGCCTCCGTCTTGTCCTAAAGAAGCAGATTGCATGTTTATAGCTGATTGTTATCTCATAAAATGATGAGCATTCATCTTAGCCTGGCTGTCAGGCAGTCACTGGCGTTTCCATCTGAATCCCTATATATTCAGAGACCAAAAGAACATCCAGAGTTGTTGTTATTTGGAATACCTTTAATCATCTTTCCACCAGAGCACAAGGAGAAACAATGGGACCCAAAAAGTCACAGCACTCAATCTTTCAGCCCTGGTTAGGATCAATAAACAGCTGTGATTGGCCACTCTTCTGATAATACAGCCTAAAAGAAAAATAAGAAAGGGGGAAAAAAAGAGAGAGAAAGAAAACATTAATCACTGTAAATCAATAGAGTAATGAAATCTTCTTGCATTGGAAATAACAAGAAGGGCACTTCATTTAATCATAATTTCCCACAGTCCAGACTCACTTTCTTTCCAGACACAAGCAATGTACACACATGGAGAGAAAGAGCAGCTGTGGTCACCAGCACCACACACTCATTCATCTTATGGTTTTTTCCTTTTTTTCTTTTTATTTTTTAATGGATATTTTTTTCTCACCCCTCAAGGGTATTTTCAAAGACAAACCCAAGGCACTTTAGGAGACACCCAGTTCTCACCATTAAGTCGCTTGGTTCCCATACTAAAAAGTTTTAAAGTGTTTTTCACCTAATAAAGGCTGGATTCTAACAGTAACCAGTTCTGCACAAATGATCAGATGCTTTTAGAAAACTGGGTGAGGGTTTAGCATTTTGTCCCCAGGCACAGGAAGGACAACAAAGAGAAAAGAGAAATCAGAGCAAGGACTAAAAGTTTCACCATCCTTGTAGTCAGCATTAGTGGTATTGACCAGAGGAAAAGATCACAGACACCCTATTCCCTGCCTCCTCCAATTACAGGAGCACTGGAAAGAACTTAAGAGAGCAAAAAGTTCCACAGCCCAAAACACTGACATAATTTTCTTTTTTCCACACCATTTTCTTGGTGCTTTTAAAGAATGTGCAAGAACTCCATGCCAGTGTGTGTTGTGACAGAGGGATACTGCTTTCAGCCACATGAAAGAGTCCCTGCTGAAACCATCCACTCACAGGATGGAACTGGGGTGCAGGAGTTTGTTTTGTCTCGTTCAGGCTTTTGTTGCTTGGCAAAATCCTCTTCACCCGTAAGTCAAAACCTTTTTTTAGCCAAATGTCTTTTGAAAAACAAGTTAACGTGTTCTTTGCTACTCTTTGATTACAAATGAGATCAAGTATCAAGGCTGTTGAACACTGAAAAAAAAAACCAACCCTATTCTGTTTTTTAAATTGGTACCATTTAATTTCTACCCCAGCCCAGTGAATGGAGGTGTCTCCAGGGAGCACAAAAAGTACAAGGTCTGAAGTTCTCAGCCATCCTCACCAACATGGCAATGATACTGCAAGCACCAACACTTCCCGTTGCAAAGCTGAAGTGGCCAGGGCGATCTGTGCATGTCAGCTGCCACTTGTTCACAATAAAAATCATATTAAATCAGAATAGATGGCCCATTACGATCTTGTTCTTGAAGGGTTCACCAAGTTCTTACAAAAATGAGAAGCCTCCTGAACATCTGGCACCATGAGGCCTTCAGCTTCCCAGCCATGCCATAATTTGTACAACGCAAGCACTACTGCGCAGGTCAAACAACATGAGCAGCCTCAGTTTAGAGGTGTGTGATAGCCAGAAAGACATGCAATAACACTTTTCCTTGGGATGCATCACACCTGTGCTGGGGAAAAAAAACCCAGCAGTCACAAATGGGATTACAAGAAAGAAATTTTCATATACTGTCAAATATAGGCTTTCTTCTGTTGCACTGGGAGCCTTTTTTTTTGACAGATATCTGTGCTTATTGAACCATATCTAGGATGCTCTTTTAATATCTGAACTGGTTTTATGATCTCACTGTCAAAGCCTGACAAAGCTGTGAGAAGTGAACTGATGAACACATCCAACAGGCAGTAGGTTTAAATGAACATTATTAGGAGGAGCCTTAATCCCACAGGTAGAGAGCCACACTATTTCCCACTTGTTTCGGATGCTTTCTAGCAGCCTCTGACTGCAAGCAGCACATAAACTTATTTTCACTTGATTTGTTCAGAAAACCACCAGCTCTCATTCAGAAATAGAGTCATGCATTTATCCCGTGCTTTCATGACAGTGCTCCAAGATTATTCCAATGCAAATATTGAAGCCTCCTATAACCCACAGCTCCAATTCACCAGGCCCCATAACCTTTTCTGAAAAGGTTGCTTCATTCTTTCTTGGGTCAATGATTCCCCAACTTGTCCATAGAGTCATTTTATTACAAAAAAAGTTCTGCTGTGCTCTGAAACTGCAACGCTGTCTCCTGTTTTCTCTGCTATGATGGAGTAATCAAAGGCACAATCCTTTCCTAGTTCACATTCAATCGGTGAGTCAACCCAGCTGAGGTCTGCTCATCATGAATCTGTCACAGAAATATCTTCCTTGAAGTAGGTTTACAGAACAATAGTCAAAAGAGAGAATGACAAAAACCAACCTTGTTCGATATATATCAGCAACAAATATCAGCAATCCATTTTTTCTTTACACACACACATCCTGAATTTAGTATTTCACTCCAGAATGAATTTAGTACATTGAGGATTTATGCTGACCTTGAAAAATAACAGTATTTATTTTAAAAATGCTGGAAACAGCAAGCTAGATACCACACATAACAAATCCTGACTTCTTGTCTGTCTTCAATCTTTTCTCCATCATGAGGAGCACCATATACGGACAGTAAGGTCCTGGGGAAGCAACATCCCAAGTGGCCAAAAGTTGCCCTGCAGAATTCCTGGCTGAAATCTTCCGCAATATTTAGTATTTTTCATTACGTGCTGGCGGCTGAGATCACATGGCTTTATCTGAAACCTTAGCTTCCATGGGGCATTATCTGTTCCCCAGGCCTGCACAGGAGAACTTGGGATGATAAATTATGTCATTTCATACTACAGAGGAAGAGGAGATACTCAGTCAAGACTAAAAATATATTTTGAGTATCAGTGTAGCACTTCACTTTCCCCACTTGTTTACACCAACACCACCCAGTTCATCACAAGCTCTGTCACAATATTGCATCACAAAAATGCCTTTAAGTTCAGTAGTCTACCCATTACAATAAGGAAGGATTTTCATTCACAACTGCTTTAGACAGATCATGCCCAAATCAAGGTTTGCACATTTGTATTCAGAAATCACTTGAACAAACTCATCTATAGCAGCTCAACCAATCAAGAACTAAAGTCATGATCTGGAGTGCTTACTACAAAATAAAATTAGGAACTGTTGTATGTAGGAATTGTATGCTGCCAAATTATCTTCTAGAGGATTTCCAAGCTAAAATTCTACTGCTACACTTCCCACTGAGGGAATCCCACGGGTGAAACTTGAGTCTCACTGCTGTGCTAATACCTTGGGCTTCTCCTTGACAAAACAAAGATATGCTGTACATCTGGTTTAGGGAAGGAGAAAAAAAAAGTCCATATTGCCCAGGAAGGGTAGGCGGGAAACAAAAGAGAACGAAAAAAATAATAAAAAAGGGTTGTTACCTTGCTGGAAGCCAAGATTCAATCCACTGAGATGAAGTACTTGAAGCATTTTAAAGATGACGTGGTTACGATCCTTTCTGAGTACCTGATTTATTTCTCGAACAAAACAGCCACGTATTTGGCACCACACAGTTTGAAACAGAAAACCAAAACGCATCCATAGAATTAATGCTTTCTAGAAACCAGCCATACCACAAAGATGTATTTCTAGCTGGCCTAAAGAATGCCAGTTCAGAAGGGTGTAGTATATATACACGGCACTCAGCTAGAAAATGTTAAATAAACTTAATTTCACTGCAGAAAATTCTAATAAACTCCTCTTTCCTTGACTTAATCATCAGAAATTGGGAAGCTTATGCATCAAATACAGCTACATGTGGACCCCTAGCTTATTTGCTAATACAGCCTCAAAAGTAAGTATTTATTAAATATATTTGATAGATAAAAACTGTGAATTAAAATCAAAATCATACATGGCTTGTCAAAAGTACTTGATCAGAGAAAAGGTGCCTTTTCAAAAAAATCATAGGGTAAAAATACCTGAAAAGAAAATACTTGGAAGCGGCCTTCACAGGCAGGATCAAGGCAAATGACAATAATTTCTAATCAATCAGCTTATCTGCAAATTAGAAAAATGAAAGAAAAGGCTCCAGTGGGTACATGTGAAGTCTGTTATGATGTCCCCCTGCTGGCTTTAGGATTTCACTTACACTGACAGATGAGCACATCTAGAAAAGCCAAGATAAAGACTAAAAATGTTTCAAGCTTAAAAGTTTGCTTCCATATGAAGGAACATGTGCATTATTGCAATTTTGTACAGCTAATGATAATCCCATCCTCAATTTTCCTATATACTCCTTACATTTTCTGTTTCATCACAGACACAAAACCAAACACGTAAGTAAATTATTGTGGGTCTTCTTTCTCTTGTTGTTGTTTTCTCTGACCTTTATTATTTACTTATAATTCACCAAAAAAAAGTGTTATTTCTCTTTATTTAAATGCATAACTCCAGAGTCACGCAGAATTGACAGCAGTGAAATATGGATCTTAGCACAGAAAACTCCTTTCTGAAAGAGAACCTCAGAACAGCTTTCCCAAACTCCAGCCAAACTCACAGACTTCTGCAGAGAATTCAAACTATCTGCAACTTTTCTTATCAAGCTTGGAGAAGTTTTATTGCATCTGCTCCAAGAATTCTAACAGGTGAAAAATTGACAGCATGTAACATAACTTGAGCGGATATCTAATATTCTGAATTCATGGGGGAACTAATTCTGAAGACTATTTAATTCCTTGTTCTAGGAAAATTCCCACTGAAGTCAATGAGACTGTGTGGGGTGAATTTAGAAACTATAACGTAAAATGGTACAATAGCAGCCAGTCCCTGAGGTAAAAGAACTTGTGTAGAACTGCTCCTGCAACAAAAGTTGAACTTACCAAAACCCTCACACGGCTTCAGATTTCACTTTAATTAGAAATGAATCGAGTTTAAAAACAGTTCTTGAGGTGTATCAAATTTTAAAGCAATCCTGGGTTTATTTGCACAAGCAACCTCCGAAGCCAATGTATAGATTTGCCCAAAAAACAATTCCGAGGAAACTGACGGTTTCTGCTTCCTTCAGTTGTTTTGAGCGAGCTGTACTTTGAGAGGACAGATCAGAGGAAACAGAACAAGGATCGTATCAGTTGCCATAATCTGTCAGCAGGGTTGCACCCAGACAGGCATCCCAAGAGCAATGCCAGAGAAGAGCAAAGAGAGCAGCTGCTCCGTGACATTTGAACACCCTGGCTCTGGCAGGTTCTGTTTCCTTTCATGATGCTATGACTACTTAGGGCAGTACAATGTGAGCATGGCACAAACCCTCCACGTAACTCAACGGGCCACTTCCCCTTCAGAAACCCTGCAGCAGATAACTGGGAATAGCTTGTTCAACGAATATTTCACCTGAACCCCAGCATTTGGGAGTTGGCTTAGGTGGGAAGCATGCAAATGTTTATTTGTCTGGTAATGGCTCCCTTAGTGGAGTGTTTAGTTACAGCAGCCTGTTGGCATCACCACATTATCATGTGTATAAAGGGTATTTCTCGGAGTTTGTTGCTTGGCTATTGGTGGGGGTTATTGGGAGCATTCTGGTAGATGACTTTCTCATGAAAAAAAGAAAATAAGGATCATTCTTTTGAGAAGACATTTCAGTAGGTAGGGCCAGACCATCAGGCTTCCTTAACTGGCTCGTGCTTTCGGGAGTCAGCAGAGCTGTACTGATTGGCGCCCTGGGGAACATCCCACCCTGATTCCTGCTGGTTTCCTCACACAGAGGACCTTGTCACCACCTTATTCCTCAGGCACATTTTGTCATATCCCCTGCATTGCTCCTCATGAAAAAGAAACAGTAGTTATTTTGCTCAGCCTCAAAATTACAGTAAAAGCCCAGGGCAGAAGGTTTTGCTCCATTTCTCTATTCATCACTGTAAATAATTACTACTGAACCTGCAATGAAATAGAAGAGTAAAACATCAGCCTCACTTCTCAGCTTACTCAAACATCTTCTGGAATATCAGATCCTCCAGAAATATGTGTTTTAAATGCATTAATATCAGCTATGCTACTGCAAAATCCATCATTCAATCAAAAGACAATAATTAAAACTCGGAAAGGCTGAGCAGAAGTTTTTGCACAGACTGAGCATAGCAAAGCTAAACATATTCCCATGAATCAAGAGCTTGTGGTATACATGAACTGTAGCAACTCTTCAACCCTAAAAAGATAATTGGCATAGGGAACAAAGGGGTTTTTCAGTTTGGATGTAGGATAACATAAAAGAGTTAATTCTGGAACTCCTGAGAAGCTCTTATAAAACTGAGAAAAGTCACAACTTCTTGAAAATCTGTGAAAAAAATCCCTTATTTTGCTCCTGAAGCATTACTACACTTCAGCAGGCACGAAAACCTTGAAAGTACTGGAACTGAATCAACAGCACATTTCTTTCAGGAAGCTTTGTTTTTTGTATCCAAGAAATTAACCTTTTTTAAATGAAACACTGCTTGCAACAAAGCATCGCTCTCCCCGAGACTCATCATGTCAGGTTTAGTGGCACAAGAAGTTTGTCTGCCCCATTAGAACAATCTAGTTTTGAGAGAGAGAGGGAACAGGAAGACAATTCCCATCTCTTCTCTTGTTTAATCCCCCAAACCTTGGAAGAGAGCTTTGACATCTGCATTCACATATTCAGCAAAAGGTTGTTTTTTCTAAACCAAGCTACGAAAGAACCACCACGTGATTTCACTTGTGTTTTGCTACAAAGGTATCACATTTACTTTGCTTTGAGGGTTTTACCAAACAGAAGACTCCAGATATATCCAGCTCTCATTAGAGAGAACGTATTTTCATTGGACTTGGGATATCTAAACAGACATGAACCGTGGGACATCTTCCAGCAAAAGCAGAATCAAGGCTCCAGCAAGCTGTGATTTTTCAAAAAACGTAGCTGGCAAAAGCTGTGAAATATTTCCACCACAGAACAGCATGCAAGGTACAGAAGCAACGAATTCTAGTCTAAAATCTGTACCATTAACCAGGCCTTGCAATCACTCGCTCCACCAGGTGGTTACACTGCAGCATCATAAATGAACTCAGAAAAATTTAAATTCCCAGGGTGGAAATACCCAGCACATGCTCTTTGTGATTATTTGCTGTTACATATCTCAAGGAAGCATCAATCAGGACACCCATAAACTTCTAAAAACTTGCAGTCTAAGCACAATTTTTATAAAGACTTAACTCCAAATATTAAGGGAAAAAGAAAACCAAGCCTCACCACTGACCACTACCATACTTATTAAATTCTCATGAACTGCCACTGATTGGGAATAAAGAAAAGCAAATTTATCCATTTTAGGAATAATGTCTTCTAAAATAGAAAGGAATAAGGCGGAAGGAGAAACAGGCCTCACGAGTCAACAGGAAAAGAATTCACACTGGGCAGGTTCAGAAACTCTCACCTTACAGCAGCCTCCTATTTCATTTGCTTCCAGCTATTTCAGATCACCTGCAAGTTTTATGTCACAAAACTTTTTTTAAAAGAAGTTTATGTAAAGGGTCTCTTCTTAGAGATTTTTAGCACTTTCTTCTTCCAGACCAGCTGATTTGTTTGACTGTTTTTTCCAAGGTGATCTTTAAAAAGCTGGACTGACACACCAGTCTATCAAACAAATGCTAACTTTTATTTCATGATTTTACCACAATCAAAGAAGTCCAGAACCCCCAGGCATTTCCAAGGCCAAAAGTCGGTTTTGTCCCATGAAGAAATACTGAGTGTGTTGATGCTTCCCTAAAGACCTCAAATTGTTCATGAGATTTATCAATTTTGTATCTGCTGATTATCCACTGTGATTTTTTCCCTGTTTCTGTTTCACTTGTCAGTAAACTCTTATTTTTTCACTCATATCTACTCGTATTTCATTTCTCCTTATTAGTGGAAAGGGATTGAATCTAAGGGGAGATAACCCATTTTAGAGTGTCCACCTCTTAAACTGTCTAAACCAAGACACAGAGTTAAAGCTGCAGGATGAGAGCTTCATCTCTCCATTCTACTGTTACGAGGCTAAGAGAAGCTGACTCAGAAATTTCTCCTGGGACTCTGTGGTTAAACACTCCTTCTCACCTAGCCAAGACCTGATTATTTCTTCCTGCAAGCTTTATCCATCCATCCATCCATCCATCCATCCATCCACTGGGCTTTCCACTAAACCAGCAGGAGAGCTCTGATGGGTGAAATGTGCTCTTTATTCCACAGCTGCTTTGTAGGTGCTCCTCCATCTTTTCACTCAGTGAGCAGAATCCAGAAGGAGAGCTGAAGATTCTGTAAATAATCTCATCTATTAAGGGTGCATTTTTCTGCAAGGAAGAACAAAAACATGTCAGAAAAGACTTTCATAATTGGTGCAGGATTTTCCAGCACTAGTTTATCTCGCCAGTGGCAGTGACTTCCAGCCCAGAAAAGATGCAATTTTCAGGAATCCCATGACCCAGATGGAAGCCTTTGGATTACGTGTAAAATTCTATCTTATCTTGCCATCTACTTTGAGATAGGACATTGAGCATAAAATTCACTTGCATGAGAGAAAATAATTCAGAGTACACAGAGTCAGGCGTGCAACTCCTCCTCTCAGATAATTAAGATACTCCTAAATAGGAAGTATATGTGTAATGAATCCGCCTACATGCTTGTGGCCTAGTACTTCAGTATTACCATTCCTTCATACTCATTTTTTTCCAAAGTTATTTGTCACTGGATAATTCCTAAAAGCAGTGAACCTCTTAACTCAGAGCTGTATTTGTCATTTTAACAGTCCAGACTACTCCATCAGATATCTTGGCATAACTGACATAGTGAAACAGTATGGGTTTGGAATATTTTTTTTTCAGACTCTATGCAGTTGGTGCTTCTTCGGACTTCCATACTATTTACAAAGAAAAAACTGTGTTACAATGTTAATCAGAAAATAGAGCTATAATCAAATACTGCTTTACAAAATAACTTTTTTAACGAGACAGAGACCACTTGAAATGCTGAAGCCCATTACCTCAGCTTTACACCAGAAAAGATTAACCTGGACCTATGTTTATGAAGCTGCCTTTAAGGAAATGGCTGAAGAAAGTAACAGAGCCATCACAGATGTGGTTTGTGCAGAGCAATAACAAGATATTCATGTTCCTTTTATTTCCCCCAGTGAGATATTTTTAGGTTTAAATATCAGACAAAGATCCCCTGTGTATATGGGAGAATGAAATGTGAAAGTGTTAAACAAAGCAGAAAGCCCGTGTCAGAGAATAAACTCCTACTCCTTACAGTTGAAACACACATGGATCTCCCAGACTTCCAGATTTGCTGAAAAGAGAACCTGGAAATTTCGCACATTCCTGAACGTCTCACAAGAGGGCAGAAATACCACCGAGAATACCCAAAGTGAAAGAGAAATCATCTCCACTGCTAACTGTTAGGCATATCCCATGTTATATAGCCATGGCTGGAAGTGCTTAAAATCCCTTTGGAAATAACACCAGCATTCAAATAATTCCTTTCATCATCTGAGTTTCCCCATAGGCTTCAATCAAATTGTTCCATCAATAAAATACTGTACCTGAAACATTGCTCTGTCTCTTTGCAACTAAGCCTGAATAAATATTTATGCAGCAGCTTACATTTTTAGCTGGTAAAAGAATTCCACAAATAAACCACATGAAATCTACTCAGCTTTTAAAATTCATGCTTTATGCAAGAAACTGTCTTCACTCCTAAAAGACTACAGCTGTCAAAAGATTTGCTTCTATTATGTGGGAAGTTTCTTTATGAAGAGAGTTTTGTCCACACATAAAACACCCTTCAAACACTTGGGTGTCTTTGCAACAGCAAGTCCAATAGTTTTAAAAGGGTTATTTTAAAAATATCTATATAGAAATTAGTTTAAATCCAGAATTGGCTGCATTCTTAATCACATATCAGAAACTATGTCACTGCTGACCTGCGATTAAAACTCCAAGCATGAAAAGGCTGTGAATATTTAAATTATGAGATCAAAGCACCCACTTTATCATTAGTACCTAAACCCATCAATTCACTTTCTCCAAGAGTGCTCAAATTTGATATGTCTTGATATAAAAACAAGGAAGCATCTGAAATACATCAGTTAGACCAAAAATTCTGCAGCAAAATTCTTGACTAACAAGTAGAGAAATGCCAGGTGTCCCTTGTGCAGGTTTATGTGATCACTGAAAGGGACAGTGGCACTAAATTAATTTAGTAATAAAGTCATTGTAGCTGGGGAGTGAAATGTCACAGCCAGACAGGAGCAATGCTGGATTTTCTTTATTTCTAAACAATAATAAAATGGACAGGCACAAGAAGTGTCAAGGAATATTATCAGTTGGCCAGTACTTGTGAGTTCAGTTTTCGTCTTCCAAGTATGTTTCATCAGCCTTGTCATCAGTAAAATAATAATAAAAATAATCTAATAATAAATATAATAATAATCCCTCACTTATAGGTCAGGAGTCAGATTTTTTTCCTTCATGAACCCAGAGGAGTTTCTGGAAGAGATTATTTTGACCAAATTCGCAAGAGTGAGAAGCTGGTTTGAGCTTGAGAGACACTAAAACTTTCCATTTAGTTCTGTTGAAATCTCATGGCAAAATTCACACTGAAAGAATGGATAACCCACCTGGGCCAGCTTGAATAAGGAGAAAGTTGAAACAAAACCCCAATTTATTGTGTCCAGTTCCCTTTATCCTTTTGGTGTCTGTTAATTACAGAAGGTTTTACAAACAAAAACTTGTCCCCTGTAGACAAGGGTTTACCTTGTTCTTTATTCCAAAATGAAATTAGGATGCAGGGTAGGACTTCCAGTAGGACTTTACTCTTTCTCCCAAAACCACCTGTAACCCCTCATAAGTTTTGATCACAACGACTTCCCAACAGAACACAGCAGAGAGCATAAAAGTAAATGCCCACAAGCTCAGACACCCAAGGCTAAATGCTTTGGAACAGCTCTTGAAATTGCTTTGGAATGAATAACTGCTGGAATTCTATCAGCCCTACCCCAACGGTATGCATTGCACTGATACAGCTCGGCACCATTGCCTCATTTGCAGGCTGGACAGTATCTAATCCTGGGGAAAGAGACAAATCCATTCCATTCTGGAGTTCAGAACAACCCCCAAATGCCCTGGGCTTGAGCTAACAGCTGCAGTATGGCCAAATGTAAATTCTGGTACTGTAAAAGCAGTTAATAGCTCCAGAAGATTTAATGGCACAGCCAAGGTTTATTGCAGAATAATATTTAAAATGTGATGGAAAATAATTTTTTATTTCTATATGACATGCAAGGTAATAAAAGCATTAAGCCACAATAGACGCAGAAGTAATTCCTATGCTTATAGGCATTACAGAGCTTATCATTGAGAAGGATTTTAAGGTTATTTTTTATTTCCTACTCACAAATACTACACCATTTTACTGAAATTCAAAGCAATAAAATAATAATTTCCAATTATCAGTTCATCATGGCAAACATACAATGTGATTTACTTTTTAATTAAGGAGTAGTTTCAAGGCTGAAATAGCTCATTTTTAATCAAGAAGAAAGTTATAAACTTTTTCCTATAAACTCTGAACTCTTGAAGAGTTTAACGAGCTACAAGGCTGACTTTTCAACCACTAAATGTTAACTGAAAACATAAAATATTAAGGTTGATTTTGTTTAGTGGTGCAGCTGACGTGATACACTTTGCCAGTGTTGGTTTTGGGCATAATATGGATCAGGGTTTATAACCAGCAAGAAAGGCAGTGCAGGCTGAACAAAGCACGGGAGAGAAGTCAGAGAAGCTGGAAAGAAAGCAAACTCATTTAAGTCAAATCACAGTTCTTGGTCAAGACCAGCAGTGCAAAATTCCCTGTCCAACTTGCAAAATATGGTTATTAAAGGGAAATAGAGGCTTTGCAGATACCTGGCAAATTGCAAACAAGTAATTATACAATTTGGAGAGCAACTTCATGTGGGGCATTCCTTATTTAATCATCTGGAGATGACCTCACACACAGGAAAAGTTGGACTCCAAATTATCACCAATCTGGAAGCAGAGTCTGCCTTTCCCTCTGCCACTTACAGACATTGGAAAAAAAAACAGATTAAACCAGAAGAAAACATCACGTGCAGGCACATAAAACCACTCGCTAACAGCTGTACGTTGTGAATCTAGAAAAGATCTTAGCCACTGATGTCCTGAGGCACCAGAACAGGAGAAGTGGGGGTTAAAATGATGCTGAACAGGGGGTGAGCACTGAAGAAGAGTTAAAAGGAGTTTAAGGAGATAAAAACATCTGAGTGTTTCTACTTGAGCACAGTCATTTGCTACTGAGTCTGAGGAGCAGAGCAGAAGCCTTTCTCCGGTAACTATGTGGACATTTAAGCGCAGGCTGGGGAAAGCTGGGTGCCAGACCTGTCAGCAAGGGGCACACCCAGCCAGGCTCTCCACAGCACCAAGAATGGCAGCACACACCAGCATCAGAGCTCCCTTTGTTTCGCTTCCAGGTTTTCCAGAATTAGATACGTGCTTTTCAGTAATTGAGAAGTGACTCAGCAAGACTAACAACCAGAACTGCACATCAAAACAGTGGGGGGAAAAAAGAATACGGCAGTGAATGATTGGCAGGTGTTGAGTTGCCTGCTGATGTTTGTACAGGCTGTTCCACAGGCAGAGGTTTTAAGCATGAAGTGTGGCTAAAATAGCTGCCTTTTTAAAAATAAATGTCAGTAAATAAAGTTTTCTTCTTCACTATGACAAATGGATTCTGTTTCTTTACATATATATCTATAGAAGGACAATATCCTGGATGAAATCCTTCAGGTAGGTTTTTTTTTCAGGCTGCAGTTTTGATTCAGCAAACAGGAATCAGAATCTGAGCCAAGGCACAGTGTTCAAAATACCTTCCTGACACTTCTACAATTGCAACACATTATATAAATAATTTTAATTTTAGTTCAGATGTACTATTGAACATCTGTTTTTCTTTTATCCATTTATATTTTGCAGAGATAAATCCCACTAGTGTGCAAGCAGAGCCAGTCTAAAGGAGGAGGAGAAACCTTAACCCAAGCTGTCGTACCAACCTCACATTTGCTGGAAATAAGGATGATAGCCCACAGGAAGAAGATCTGATAGCATTTTTCATTAATGATGCACTGATTTCTTAAAATTATTCAGAGCAGGTTGGACATGCCTTGATGGATTTCAAAGGCCATCCTGTGTGTATGTACTAAATAGCCCACATTTATTAAAATCCAGCTTTTGGCTATGCAGAGTCCACATTGCCACTCCAATAATTTTCCATAAATTGAAGGACTTGCATGTGTAGATTAATTGAGGCCGTGAAATAGCAGCTAGAGTAAAGAAATTAGATATTCCCTTTCATAGTTTCTTCTCTTGAACTTTCCAATTTCACAGTGGTGGGCAATTCCCAAAAATCAGGCAGCAAGGGAATAAAAGCTAAAACAGCATATATTAAATCCAGCGATAGAATTGGTAAATGGTTGCATGTAGACTTTGCTTTCTATCACGTGTCACTTTGAAACAACCAAATAAACAAACATTTGAGCATTTTGGTTGGGCACTATTTGTGAAAATAGTCAGGAATAATTTAGCTTGTCAACTCTATCTGTTGCTAAACCAACAGCTGGTTTGGGAATGACTCTGTTTAAGACAACCTGTGGGTTGCGTAAAAAAAGAAAAAAGAAAAAAATCCAAAACCAAAACCAAACAAAACCATTACACACTAAAAATCCAAAATCTCACAAAAATCCAACCAAACAAAAAGAATAATTCCAGCAAGGCCCATGTGCTATTTAATTTCCTGAACAGATTTTGATGCTTGAAGCATACATGCAGCTTTCAATGGATGATTTCTTACTCACCTGGTTCACCACGGCTCCAAAATGCGAAAGCAGTTACTGAAAGGCTTTCATGATCTGACAGTAGGACAGGGGGCAAAAGCGGAATTCCTCCTCTGAAAATTGGAAACATCACAGGATTGCTCCCAGACCAAAGCTGCCAGCACCAATGGCTTAGGCTGGCCTTGGACTCCTGGTTGCCATCTTTCAACTGCCCCCAGGACATCAGGTTGCAGGGTGTTCCTTCTGCCTTGCTTTAAAAGAAAAACGTCTGCCAAGGGAGGTGGGAACCTTGCTGGAATAGAAAGAAGACCCCCTCCCTCCAAATATTTACTAACTTTGGAATTACGGAGCTTTCAGGCAAAAACACAGAAAAAGGAGTAGCAGTTCTTTGCTAGAAAATATATATATATACATCCATATATGTATATATATATGGGTGTATATATATATACACCCGTACATATATATATATACGCACATATACGCATACATACACATATGTATGTATGTTACATACCAGAAAAGAGCAAAACCGGACACGATTGCGGAAGCTTTCAGGCAGCCAGGCACTGTTTTTCCCTGTCGGTGCAGCCGTGGCCGCAGGCAGCAGGGGGCCCCGGCACGCTGCGGGAGGCGGGGCAGGACACGCTCCGATGCCAGCTCGGAGCATCCCCGCGTGGTTTGGGCTGCCACCCGCGTGCGGCGGGAAAAGGGAGGTTTTCCGCCTTTCGGGAGGCTTCTGCAAACTCCTGCAGGCGGCAGCCGGGCTCAGTGCTGGCCGAGGTGTTCCCCGAGGGAAGCGGGGGTGGCTTGGGAGCCTCGGGCGGGCAGCGGGCACGGGCAGGAGCAGGGAGCAGGAGTCCGAGGCGAGACGGCACGACCCCAGGCAGCCCCCGGTCCACCGAAGGGAACACCCTAAGACAGAACTGCTAAACCCTTTATGTGCCCCCGCTTCCCCCAGACCCCTCCCTTTGAGGCTGGTGCCCCAGCTACGGCCGCACCGGGCACGAGCCCCCTCCCGCAACCATTCAGACTATTACCTCCTCCTTACTGTGGCTTAATCCCTGCTATCCATCTTTGGGAGTCCTGCGCCAACAAGGAGGACATGAAACACCCCCCCACACGAGATCAGCCTCTCACGCTCCCAGCATCTAAGCAATGATAAAGGGAAAAATTACCCATACCACGTTCCTATGGAAAAGGGCCAATATTCGCAGTCTTCAAGGACCGAAAGTGGTATTCTGCCTCCTAAAATTCCGAATGTCGGGGGATTGCTCCCCGACCAAAGCTGCCAGGACCCACAGCTGTGGCTGGCCTTGGACTCCTGGGGACTGCCCCTAAATTGCCCTGAAGACGTTGGGTTGTGGAGTTTTCCTTCCTACGGAAAAGGGCCCATATTGGCAGTCAGGTGCGCACAGCCCAAAGCGGGATTCTGCCTCCTAAAATTGCAAACATCTCAGGATTGCTCCCAGACCAAAGCTGCCAGGACTGACAACTCTGGTTGGAGGAGCAAAGGCTTTTAAAACCCCTTTTTTGGGAGGCCAAATTTGGTTCTTTGTCAAGCCTATCTACAATTCTTCAAGTAAATCTTCCTCCTTATGAATTTCAGATTATAACAAACAGTGAAAACTTAATGTGTTTAGAGCTACTGTTTGGCCCCCAAATTTTTTACAGAGACTAAAATAACTGAGGACTCTCTTCCGCATTTGGGAAATCTACTGTGAATGGCATTAAATATACCCTGTTCTACTCCTCCACTTCCAGCCATCAATGTGGCCGTGAGAATTTCCCTGCTTAGAGCCATTCCATCTCATTGCTCTTTTGCATCCTACCCATGGGTGCACAGAGTCTGATCGTAGAGCTTGGGGAGGAACAAGAGGTTAACAAAATACAAATGCTTCAGCAGACCATACCTCATATCCTGCCTCATGTCACCAGCTCCATTTTCTTCATGTAACAGTGGACACTTGTCAGTGATGACTTGAACAGTGAGACACCCATAGGACTCTTGAGTCCCAGCACAGCCAGACTCCTCCATCTCCCAAAATATGAAAACCTTTTCCTTATGTTTCTTTTTCGCATGATTCTCTTCCTCTCCTGCACAGCTCAGTAGGTGACACTATCATTCAGAAAGCACCCAGACAAGATAATTCTATAGCTAGGCCAGAGCAATTAAGAGAATCCGTAATAATAAGAGAAAATATTAATGATGAGCCGCTAAGATCAGTGTTTGCATTTCAAACACGATGAAACCACCCAGCTCCAACTGAAGTTTTAAAAGTAAGCACCAGCAGGTCGTGGGGGTTTTGCCACAGCAATTTCCACACTACACTTTCAGTCTTAGCACAATCTTTGTACTACCTTCAATTTTATTTATAAATAATTGGATTTTTGTTGAAAATAACATTCATTATTTTTTGGAGGAGGTAACTTGACTCTGAAGCCGAGCTGATATCCTTTTAGTTGTTACAACCCTTTAATTTGTGCTGCTTTTTGTAGCAGCTCTTTAGGGTGGAATAACAACATGGAAAATCCATGCAATTAGAGAAGTCATAGGGAGTTCCCTTCCTGCAAGGAGCAGCACGCACAGGGCAGTCTTGAGAGGGAAGACAAGCTGAAGGCAGCAACCTCATCAACAGGGCCCAGTCCCATGGCACCAAAGCCAGGCAAGCAGGAACAACAAAAACAAAACCTCCCATGGACACTTCAGGCACAAGCAAGGCAACAACTCCAAAAATCCAAAGAACAAATCAGGAGAAGGACCAGAAACAAGAACACCTACAACATAGCTCAAACCCAGAGCACAGACTGAACACAACTCCTGCAGGAATGTGCAGAGGGTGTTGGGTGCTATGGATGCCAGGTGAGGCTTGTCAGGACATCTAAAGGCTCTTATTGGTGCCTTCAGGGCCCTCACAGTGTTTTACTTGGATAAGCTTTAATGGGCAAGATCTCTTAATGACCACGCTGTAGGAAGAGAATATTGCATTTTAAGATGTACCAACCTATTGCTTGCTTGAGCTGAACAGTTCTGTGGTGTAGATCGATGGAAATTACAATGAATTCTGCAGACACTTACGTGAAATCCATAGGAAACTCCCTGGAAAACATCAGTTTACAACTAATAAACTCTGCTCAAAACTGCGTAATCTGATGTTGATGTCTTCTGGCCTTTGTTCACAACATTTTCCATCTGAAAATGGACTGAGAGGTCAGCTCTTCTGACAGGATATTTTGCCATCACAGATCACATCCAAACACAAATCTGGAAGAAAAAATAATAGACAAAGAGGGTGGTTCCAAAAGAGCATTTTTAATTGTGAGGAACACTGAAAACCTAACCAAAACATAAGGAAAAGCTCAAAATAGTTGACCTTCCACTTCAAACATGCTCACTTGCCAGCAGTTTTGCAGGCCATTCTTGCTTGGAGCCTCCTACATGAAAAAAACCACGGAAAAATCCAAGCAGAACAAATCCTATTTGGGAACGATCACTGGAGCCTCATTCAAAGCGCAGCTCTCAGAAGCAGTTCTCAAGTCAGTCAGTCCACACTGGCTTAGGTGGTCTGATGGGTGGCCAGAGAAATCAGGGGTGCTCTACAACCAAACAGGCAGAACACAAAACAGAATCACAGAATGGTTTGGGGTGGAAGGGTCCTTAAAGATCATTTACTTCCAACCCTCCTGCCGTGAGCAGAGACACCTTCCACTGGACCAGACTGCTCAGAGCTCTGTCAAAGCTGATCTTGAACACTTCCAGAGATGGGGCATCCACAGCTTCTCTGGGCAACAATAGGAAGAAAATACCTGAGCGTCTGACAAAGCAAGCTCAGGAAAACTGCAAACACAAGCTCTAATAATATTCATTCATTCATTCATTCTTCAGCTTCTTAATCATAAACCTTTATGTTTCATCCTTGACCCATAATTGTATCACCCCTGCCTGACTTCTGTACACTGCCCTTCCTCCACTCAGCCCAGGCTATATCTGATGTGGGGCACTTCCATGGATTTTGAGCTGCTCAGGGAATGAAGCATCTTTCCTAAATATCTAAGTTCTCAGGGTATCTGTACTCAATGAAGTCACTGCTATATGCTGACTCGTATCAGATAATAAATGTAATAAATATCTATTTAATTATGAAAAAAATACTTGTCTTTTTATAAATGCATGCTTTCATAAAATACAAAGTAACTTTGAAACTTAAACCAAACCACATCAGAACAGTCAGACAGTGAATGTAGAAAAGGAAAAATGCCTGCATGCATTTGGGCAGAATATTCTTGTATTGCTGTCAAATTTTAGGAATGTCATTTCAGTGGATTTTTCTTCCCCCTGTTGTTTTAATCTGCCAGGAACTCCTACTGAGGGCAGCAAGCTAGCCAGTGGTTTTGGCAGAGGAAAGCTACTCCTTTCTCAGGAGTTCTGTTCAGCTGCTACAAAATCTGATGGATGAAAACACTCTTTTCACATCCATACATTTCCTGACAATTTCAGACATTTTTTCTGACCTTCTTGTGCAGTGAAACACTGCAGTCTCATTCCAGCTCTTCATCAAGTAACAGGCAAGAAAGAAACAAATAAAAAGTCTAACCTTATGGTACTGCTGACACTACCTTTGAGAGTTTTTATCAGTTAAAACACTCTCCTTGCTAGCACTGCATAGAAGCCATGACTGTAAGATTTAATGAGACTGATTTAATGAGTCTTATATTTGTTCTCCAGAAACTGGCAGATTTTCCTTGCTATTCCCCAACTCACTAAAAGGGATAAAGCAGGAATATATGACCGTCCTCCAGCTGCTGCACAAAGGCTGATCTGCTTTTATTGGTTATTTATCTTATTGTGCAGTTACAAAATCTGTCAGTTACCATCTTCTGAGCATGTTCACCTAAATTTGACAGAAGGGCTGTACTCAAGTTCTCACGGCTAAGTGATCTGCAAGTTGCACCCACACTGCCTTTATGGTGGAGAGCTTGGGGTTTTCTCCCACCCAGGTCTTTACTTTTCCGCCTCACTGCAGCCAGAACAAGAATCATCTGGGCAATGCAGGTCTTTAAAGAAAATTTAAAATGAAAAAACAGGACTGTGTAAAGGCTCTGATTCCTATTTGCCCTGGCTGTGCAGTCAGTATTGCACTGCCAGATGTTTCATGGCTGAGCCTGGCTAGAACAGAGACACTGTGTCGTGTCTCCAAGGGTCAGACTAGGAACTAAGTCATTACCAAGTACCACAGGATCTGCAGAGCAGGGAAATGACAGAAACATCCTACAAGGAAAAACTCCCATTTTAATAAATCCTATCCTGTAAAAACAGTGGAGCCAAATTCATAAAACATCAGGCTTTGTTTGCTCCAGTGCTCAGAGAATTATTCATTTAACACTGTTTCCTGAGATGACTCCAATTCCCACATTACTCAATAATTTAGCCAATGTATTATTGAACTGATTATTTCATGAGACAAATTAAAATGATAAGCAGCAAGCCTCACTTAAGACACCAGTGTTTGATAGATGGCTGCTTAGAAGGACTGAGTGTTGCTATTTGTTGTTCATCCTTCTCCTCCACCCACACAAACTTTTTTGTTAATATAAAGTTCCTCTGTGCTTTGGAAAGCTAGACCTGACAGCATCAACATGAGTTGAGCAGTTGCTGTGCAGCCTCCCAGACACTACAAGAGCTCTCTGCTCTGGCTGTCCCCTGCTCTCTTTGAACAATGACAATTAATCAGGTCAAATTGTGCCAAATGCCAAAGCACTTTCGTGATGGCAGTAAATATTCTGAGGGGACTTGCTTCAGATGGAGACACAGATTCATTTCGACTGGTGGCCTAAGCAGGGTCCAGGCTCAGAGGTAAAAGGCTGTTGGACTAATTTACTGCACATCCCTCCAGTTCTGCAGGCCTGGGAATATGAGGTCATGATTTAGGAATGAGAATTAATATATTTCACTAATTTTAACAGATGCTGGCCTCATCCTGTCATCTTTATAAGTAGGAATGATTCACTGGCTTTCATTAAAGTATACATGCACTGCAA
The DNA here is from genome assembly GCA_013399875.1 of Gymnorhina tibicen. NCBI lineage: Eukaryota > Metazoa > Chordata > Aves > Passeriformes > Artamidae > Gymnorhina > Gymnorhina tibicen. The sequence continues at coordinate 29,548 of VXAZ01008442.1, read as the reverse complement.
TTTTGTGACAGCATGTCTCCTACATGAAAATAGGAGCAAACCTTCACCTCCCTTTTTTTTTNAAAATAGGAACAACCCTTCCCCTCCTTTTTTTTTTTTTTTTTTTGTAATGCTAGAGTACATTCCAGGATCTAATTAAATAAAATTTCTTTCTTGTACTGAACTGTAGATGCTGGTCAACAGTTCTGGTTAATTCCCTAGACAAGATATTTTGGATTTTTTTTCCTTCTTCTTCATCTTCACAGCAAATCATTTTAATTCCAGCAGAGACTGAGTGAAGCAATGCTGATTTCCCCAGATGGCTCTGCTTTCTTAGGCAGAACCCTGACAGAATGATAATTACAGGTGAGGAGATAGGAAGAGCTGTGAAACAGATGACAGAGAAAACAATAACTACATTTTACCAGCATGCACTAGCGAGCTGAATGATCATATGATCCCTTATTGGCCTCCTGCGTGATGGTGTCATGCATTTCATTCTTCATTACATTTCACTAGTCTCTTCCACACCTCTTTTCTATGATTCCACAATGATTGGCAAATTCCTAAAATAAGAAAAATGTTCTTTTTTCATACTTCTCCCACATGAGAAATGAGGAGTATCAGTGGGGGAAGAGCCATTTATTGGATTGTAAAAGATGTTACTTCTCGCTATGTCCTTCAGGAATATGTGAAATTCTTTTAAATTTGGAAGTAGCTCTGCTGCGTTGCCAGTGGGAGTCCTATGCATGATCCCAGCAGCCAAAACCAAAACAAAATTCACAGTGAACTGATAGATGGGTGGGGTCTGACTGTCCCACTACACTGACAGCACAGAATAAATACACGTGATATTTGTCTGATCCAAGAAATGGTGCAAGGCCTCACACCACCTTATACAGACTCAGGAACAGAGGAGAATGTTACACACAGTCCCATCTGTGGACATGAAGTAAAACAGGCTGCTTTGGTGGCAGAGACTTGGGGAAATGGCTTTGTACACTCCTTCATCCTGATTCTCAAGCGCCTTAATTTCCTGTGAAGCTGCTGCCTCCACACATAATTTGTAACAACTCCTTCCACTTGCAGATATCCTTGGATATTTATGAGTCCAGCCAGTAATCACCCAGAGAGGTGTCCATGAGAGCTTCTCTGATTCTGCCCATTTCTTTCCAATAAAAGATTTTCCATGAGAAGTCCATTAGCATGCTTGCTTTCTTCCCACACCTTGATAAGAGAGCACAAATCCAGCTTATCAGGGCACGCTCTTGGCAGCCAAGTTCCCTGTTAAACAGGCGAGTCAGCAGAGCCACAGCTTTGCAGGCATCCATATGGAAAGCACCTGCATGGAGTGGTGCTATCTCACACCCCCCACTGACTTTAAACTCCTAACTAGAACGTGCTACAATTTATCCTGCCCTCCAGCTGAGGTGATGGAGGGGCAGGCTGCTCCAGGGATCATTATTATTCATTATTATTTTATAATGCCTGCTGGCATGATTTTAACAGCTGCTTGTGTGAAGGAACACATGAAAGTCAGGCCACCTCTGTGCCACCAGCACTGGGGACATGTCTCAGGAAAGGAGAGAGAGGACAGGATGCTGCTGGGTCCCTGTGGCAGCACCAGCGTTATCTCCCTGTGGGCTGTGATTGAAAGCAGCACCTTTTAAAAGTGAACAGAGCTAACCTACAGTCAAACTTGGGTTTGGAGGCTGCAGACCATGGCCTGATAAAAGCTTGGTGAAGGCAGAAGTACACAATAATGCATAAAGTAGGATAATAGATTAAAACTTTGCTAGAACACATTAAAAATCATTTTGGAAGCAAAATCAAAACCAGCTGATTGGTGTAGCGAAAAATACTGTGGCAAATCAGTAGATAAGGATACAGGCAACAGGTTGAGAAAGACAGGTGAAACTTCTTCTATAGATGCGCATGGAGTTGTACCAGGAATCCTTTCTACAATCTCCTTTATAACAAAACCAAGAAAGTCTTTTCCTCTTCATCTTGTGTGTTCACACTCCTAGCTCTTCTCTGAATCCCAACAGACTCTTCCAGATAACCAGTCACATCTATTTCTACTTCTTGGACAGTTCGTGAGTCTAGTCTTGTTCAATCTGTATTAGAAATAGCCAGAGACCCATTGATCCTAAAATTCCAAAACATGAAAGGGTTGTGCAAAGCATTCTGTATAATCTCTTGGGGTGAAAAACAAAACAACTGAAAGGCACCATGACTCTATTGCTCTCTTAGAGAAAGGAGGCTGTCTCTCACTTATTCCTGTCAAACTGCACGTGGGTTCAGTAGAACAGAGGCCTTGGTGGGTGACAGAAGAGGCTGACAGGACTTGCCAGCCCTTCTCTGCGTGTCCCTGAAGGGAGAAGCTGCCCGTTTGCAAAAGTGGATATGCAGAGCATAGGAAAAGTGCACCCAAACCATATGAAGAACAAGCAGGGCACAGATTCAGGCAAACTGGACAAGCATCAAATTTTGGTTCTGCTGCGCTGTCTGTCATTATGTGTCATCACTTAGGGGAAAAGAGCTGATTTGCAGTTCAGTTGATCTATGTTCAAGACAGTCAGTAGCGGAGTATTCCTCGGGCAGCAGAGGATGTGGATCATGAGAACAAGTACAGATTTGGCTGGTCTTATCCAGAGCCACTACAAACTGCACTGGATTCCCACAAAGATCAGTCATCACTCCCTCTGCCCTCACCAAGGCACTCTTCTCTCCAACAGCCTTGCCTGTGACTGTTTTAAAATCACACATCTTGTCAGCTGGCCTGTCTTCTGAAAGTCATTTCTTCTCCTCTCCAAGGAAGGACATCAGAACAAGGGAATGTGACAGATAAATCTGTGATTGCAAGAGCAGAGAAAGGGCCTGTAATAGGGAAGAGAAGAGAAGCGAAGAGGAGGGGAGGGG
>VXAZ01008442.1:0-26096 GCA_013399875.1 Gymnorhina tibicen | reverse complement strand
GGAGAGGAGAGGAGAGGAGAGGAGAGGAGAGGAGAGGAGAGGAGAGGGAAAAGGAAAAGGAACTGCATAAAGTTGTCCTAAGGCCTCAAATAACTGCATACAGAGATAAAATGTGAGGGACTTCACCCATGCTAAAGTGCAGGACAAGTAGTACTTAACAAATTTCTGTCATGCCCATGGTCACCAGAACTCTTTGGGTGTCACACCTACCTGAATATGTGAAAAAAATATTTAAACCCCACTGGATTTACAGTGGTGGTTTTAACAGTAGATCTACCAGCAATTTGAGTGGGTGAAGCACAGGACAGGTGGGCTCACAGTGCAAGGTAGTAGGAATAGTCAAGAAAAAAGGGAATTCTTGGCAGTATCTACTATTCTAAAGAAAATCAGTATATTCTAGCACTTCAGTGAGCAGAGTCATCTGCAGAACAACAACTGTGTTCTAGTAAATGACATTAACAATTAATATACTATTGGCATAACTGCTCGAAAGTATTAAAATTTTCATTGGCATGAATAGATATTCTGTAATCAGCTTTATAGATGTTACAGTAAAACAAACTCAATTTCATAAAGCCCTGAATAATTTCTAGTCCCTTGCTGAAAAGGAGGAGATTATTTACAACAAGTAGCCCAACAGAAAAACATGACAAGCCAAAACCATCCACTTACAGACAACAAAAACATCCACTTACAGACAACATAAGACAGGCAGACTGTTAATCAGAAGACAGGAGTTACTCAGGTCAGGGTGAACTTTTTCATGGAATCAGACATTGCTATAGGTGCCAGGCAAGTTTTTAAACTTGTATCCCAAAACCAAAAGAGGACTTGGCCAGTATTCACTGAAATTACACTTCTAACTTGTAAATTATACACTACAAGGACAAAACTGATGTTACCTACTGTCATGTGGATATTTTGTTGTGACCTGAAATAGGTCATTCAGTGATCAGATGATTCAGTGGTAAGAATAATGAGCAATCATGCACTCCAAAGCCAAGTAGCTATAAAATGCCAGGTTTTTCTCTTTCCTTTTATTATTTCCTTTCATCTGATTTAAAACATAGCTCCTTTTCATATTTTTTTGTAGTAATTTCATCCAATTCTGGAATATACATCATCACAAAGTTTACATGATACATTAATCACATATTGGGGTTGTTATTTGTTACTCTAATCGCCAGAAGGTCATTTCATGTTCCTTTTTACACTGAATACAGTGAAAAGGTGGAACATCAGGCAGTTTATTTGATATATTTGTAGGTTTAGCATAATTACAACTATTGCAGTTACTACAGGGTCTTACAGAGCTCTCTCTTTTCTCACTGTACAATGAGAAATTACTGGACATAGAAAATTCTACTCTCTGCAAACATATGTAGTAGACAGGCAGAGAGGTTATTAGCAACTCACAGATACTCCAGAGTTAGAGTGGCATCCAAGTCATCTGAAAAGGAGCCATACAATCCTATTTTTGTCCAAAAGAGTGGAGCTTTAGGAATGAAATCTCCTACCAGCTTAGCAAACCGGTCTCTTGAAAGTTCTTGCACATCTCTGTTTGCTTTTGCTCCGTAAATACGTAATGAGTGGCCTTTACATTGAACTCTGACTGTTTCGTTTTGGGGTGGTTTGGTTTTGGAACTTTTTTATGCTTTGGCAGTGCTACTTTTCTTACTATTGAGATGCAATACTGAAAATGTTCTGAAGATGAAGAATAGGAGTCTGAAACTTTTCATTCAAATAATGGTACGAATGCAAACACTTCTGTTTGATTTCCCAGTGACCCATCTAACAAAGTGCAATATTACATTAAGGCACCGGAATCGGCTGTAAACCAATCAGCATTTTGGAAACCAGGTAGAAAAGATGCTTCCCACTGCTTCTGGTCCCCAAGCTAACTTGGACAGGTTTAATTAGAGTATCTGCGCTGTTTTTAAATGTAATCTAGGACCTAACAAAGTCCATTCAAACTGGGCTAGCGGGTGAGGTGGTCTGGTCTATCAGTGCACTTTGACATCATCCAGCTTCAAGGATTTGAAATAATCCAGTTTGCAATATCACTTCCTAAAGCTGTGAACTCTTAAACATTTAACTTTAAGACTTAAACCAAGAAGGGAGGAAAACTTCCCCCCCACACTCAATGATTTAAAAAAGGTGTAAGTCTGTTTGTTTCTAAGAGGTTTGTTTCTCCAGGAGAAGCTCTGGAAAAGATGGAAAACACTGATACTGTAAATAAATACTCCTGTGCTCAGTCACTAGAACCCTAAAATATCAATCTGTGAGGCTTCCACTGAGATAAATCCATTTATTCTTTCTGCCCTGGGAGCCACATGGTTTAATAGCTCTTACAAATTGAAAAGAAGAAGCAACCAGCTAAGACATCAACTTTTCTCCAGTTTCAAGACATATGTGGTTGGATTTTTTTCCTAAATTTTAAATAATTTTTATGGCCTCAGTTGTTTCTAGAAATACTCAAATATACATTTTCTACACTAGCTGTTTATGATCTAAGTAAAAATGCAGGAGTAAAGGCAAAAGAGGGAAATTAAACATAAAAGGAAAGGAGCAAAATTTTCCCAAAAGGTTCAGACTTATACCTTGGATAAATGTGTGGCTTATTATCATTATTTCTCAGTGTTTGGTTTGGTTTGAAATGCATCTTATTAGGATGGACTTTCTCGCCTTCCAGCTCATTCCTTTGTATCTCAAAAGCCATTGTTTATTTTGGGAATGCTGCATTATCCCTATTTTATATTGGCCATGTTAAAAATACCTTCCTCAACCTCTTCATGCTCTTTCCTCTAACCAGCTGGACCATAATGAAAAAGTACCTCAGGCTGATGATGTGCTATCAATAACTCTGTGCAGTTCAGTTTCAAACCCCTATTAAATCTCTTTTGTAGTGGTGGCACTATTACTTTCCCTCTGTTCTCACTTTATCAACCACCGCTTTAGCCGCAGTGTGTACATTTTTTTCCTTTATGTTGCCTCATCCCAAGGCTGGATCCTCAGGCAGTGTCAACCAGTCTATCCCCATTTCCTTTTGGCCTTCCAGCACAGAACCTGGCTAAATGTATTTTTCTGATTTCAACAGATCATGTGTCAAGTTCTATTCATTTCATAGTAGCAATAAATATTTCTCTGTTAAAACAGCTGGAGTGATTTTCTGTTATTTGACTGATTTTTCTTCCATACATTTTCTTCTAACCAGCAGAAATGGACCGAGGGCATCATAAGTGATTAGACTGGACACATTAATATCTTTCAAGTTTTTGTCTTCATTCTCGTTACTGCCATGTCTGATGGTGCTAGAAGTGGGCTAAAATTTCAAGACCTCGAAATTAAATTTCCATCCAAACTAAAACTTTTAATTCAGAAAGTTTAATTCACTTAAAAATATGGAACCATAAACATGCAAAGTGCATCCTGCCATCTTTCAAGGATCACCACACAACTTGGATCAACAAACAGGATGATACGATTCAACAGAGAGAAAATAAATTAAGGTTTTAAGTTACTAAAAATTTCTCGGTTTCAGCATGTGCTTTTATAAATCTGGATCATGAAATAAAAATGGTTCTGTGCAATTTGGCAGTTTTGGTACTTTCAACCTTCTGCAAAAAATCCTAGGTATGGGAGACTTGGATGATAGAGATATAATCTTAGGCCTGATATAGAAAACACAGGAGGAAGTTTCTCTCATGACTATGGAAAGAGATGGTAAAATGGAATACAATCTAACAGAAAAGTTCACTGAAATAATTTCAGAATTTACTAGAGGAAAGACAGTACAATCAGAAAATCAGAAAGTAATTCATTTAAGCAGATATGGAAAATGAGATGTAAGAGCAACAGAACACTGATCAGGGATAAAAGGATGGAGCCCAACTGCATTAAAATTAAGATAAAAGAGTAGAATAATTGCTAAGGAAGTTCTGTATTTCTAGGTCTAGTTTAAACTGTTTTCATTCCATATTGTATTCAACAAGAAATAGAGAGCAAGCAAAAGTCTGGGGTAGTACCAAAAATCAAGCCAGCTACAAGAAATTGAACAGAAAGCAATAAAGACAGAAGGTTCAATGATTATATACAGCATATTGGAAAAATTCCTCAGGGCATACACAGAGAAACAGCAGCACGAAGACGTGGGAATCTGAAGAAAGCACTCTTGATTAACCACACCTATTCCACAAATAGCTAGACAAGGAGCAAGTTTCTCTCATTTCAGCAAATCTAAGAAGATTTAGGGGGATTTAATACAAGACAGACAAGCAGATCCTCAGCTACACGAACTGACCCAGCACCTTGCAACATAAGTTCCCCAAATTGCTGTTACTACGTACTCCATAATGATTTGTGGCATACATGTGCTGAAAAGAGGAAACCCTGTGCAGGGATTTTTACATATGTTTGCTGAAGCACTTCTCCCATCAATTTCCCAAGGCTTTAGAAAACAGATTTTATTTCAAGGAACAGTGCAATGGATTTCCTGAAAAGTTTCCTCTCTCCTGACACATCATACTGCTTGTATGGCCTGTGGATGGAGATGGAGAGAGATGTAAAGATACTGGAATCTGTGTTTCAGGGAAGAACTGTCATGTTGGGTTTTTTCCTTTCCCCATTCCAGAGGTAATCATTAATACTTCCCCACAATGCTTCTTCTAGACCACGTATAAGGTTCTACTGTGATTTGTCCGAAATGGCTCATTTCCCTCCTCTCTTTCCAGTCTCAGGTGTGGGTTGGACTCCCAGCTTTCTGCTGGATTTGTGGCACAGCATGTCACACAGTGACATGTCACTCACTGACTCAACCACAAACAGGCCTCCCAAAAACAGCAGTGAGACTGCCTGCACTATGCATGAAGTCCTCTGAGGCCAATGGATGACAATCACGAATTGCTTCAGTGCTAAATATTATACTGAGCAATTTCCTAATTATTCTAATCGAGTCTTTGATATCCTTTGATATCCTTGTATTTCCAGAGTACAGTTTGAAGCTCCTTTTCACTGGCACATCCCCTAGCTCATCAACAGACTTATGGGAAGTAGCTTTACTATCCATAAGTAGACAAGAGAAATATTTCTGTCATTGCCTCAGAGGAAAACAAAAGAACAGAAAATAAACACATGCACCATTTGTATTTAATGACAACAGGGCATTAGCTGGGAACACAACTGAACTCAAAGCACTCCAGACAAGGCTCCACCAAGCCCAGTAATGAGGCTGTCAATTAATGTGCTGGCTGCTTTATCTGTTTTCAGACTGCTCTCTTCAAGGCTTTTTAATCCATAGTTTGAAAGCCAGAGGCCCCTGCACTTAAAAAACTTGTGCATGAATGTTGCCCATGTCCCTTTATTATTATATCCCCTGATGGGCAAGAAATACATGGAGCTTGCTTCTAAAGTGATCTCCTTTTAGATTTTTTCCTTTTAATATCCTCTGAACTTCTGCTGACTCACTGTGTTTCTTTATGGGAGATAGCAAGCAGAGGTTCTTCATCATTAGTGTCCTTTGATCCTGCTTTCTGTCTTCCCTGCCTCTCCCTCATCTGTTCTGTACATCCTGTAAGTGCCCTTTGATCTCTTGCCACTCATCTCCCTCTTTCATTCTTGCACTAGGAAAGAAACTGTCTATTCCAAATTTTTATTTTCAAATTAACGGGTGGACCTCTCCTTTTGAAATAACCTCTGCATCTACTATAACTTCTAAAAGTTTGAGAAGTTATTTGTTTTGTCTCTACAAGCTTCAGTTTATTTTCTTTCACCTGTAGCATTATTTCCTTTGTGAGGGCAGGTTTAATCTTCCTTTGTATATTTTCCAACCTATGAGTTGCATTTCTCTGGCATATGCTACCCTGAGAGAGATATACAGATATATCCAGATAGATAGATATGTATGTTTTAGATATCCAGAAAGATTACTAGCACTTCTTTTACCTCTATACATTAATTCTTGTTTATTGGAAGGCAGCTGGGGAGTTTGGCTTGGAACCTGGCATCTCTCAGCTAGACCACAAGTGCTGCATGTGCACTTCTCACCTAAATACCAGCTGAAGGAAGGTGCAGGAGTGACAGACATCTGAGTTAACCAAATGTTCTTACTTTGAGTGGAGAACATGCATCATCCTCTTGAAATGCTGCTACTGAAGTAGCATTTACTGTTATTTACCAAATAAATTTCATTTAACTGCCTGGAGGCTCCCAGTGTCATCAAAGTTCCCAATTTCATTTTATTTGACTTAGAGAGAGAGCAGAGCAGATGGGGCAGCTCTTTCTCTAGGAAGCCCTGTAGGTTAGGTGTGCCTCCTGCATATCCACCCAATACCTTAACCCTTTCCCCACAGATCCAAGTCACTGATCCCACAGAAAGCCATAACAGCAGGGGGAACACGAGGAAGGACTGAGGATTTTCTGTGATTTTCACACATGAACTGCAGCACCCTAAAAACAGAGACCTGCCCTGTTTGGAGCCTGCTGCAACCTCCAAGACAGACTTCAGTGCAAATTCTTGCTCCCATAGCTCTTTAAGTCCCTCCCAAGCTGCTTCTTGGACAAAGTATCTCTTCCTTCCCATACTTCCTACAGAATTTTATGTGCCATAACTCATCTCTGGAATACCACTCAGCCAGACTTGCTAAAATCTTGATAAATCAGTGCAAACAAGCTGGCTGTGAACACCTCAGCACTTGAGAGCTCAGTTCTCCCTGCCAGTGATAAACCATGTCCCAGTAACTTCCTCCAGTTCCTGTGAGGATTGGGATGGACAGTCCTACCAAGGAGGTCACTGAACTTCCACCAATAATGCTCAGACAGTATTTCTCTAGCACTACAAATATAGAAATAAACATCCCACGGACCAAAAGCAGAACAGACATTCAGAGTACAGAAAGTCCCACAGCTGTCCCTGGCAAAACATGGGCACACACGTTACTTCTCCCACTGATTTTTAAGATGTTGCCCTTTGCTTTCAGGCATTTAATACAGACTGATCACGTGCCGTTTCCAAATCTCAAGTCTCTCTACACATTTGCCTGTTTCTTCTGACTTAATTTTCACCTGTTTTCCCTTCAGGGTGTGTAGGTGCTTAGCACAGGCTGGTAGAAAATATCCAGCTCCCTTGCTTTCAAAAATTCTAATTTTACAATGCCAGTAAGCATGACACCTCCAATTGAGTCATTCAAAAGTCTTTTTTAAACAGCAATCTGAGGAGATGGCTTTCAAACTTTTTGTGTGCCACATACTTACTGTGATGTCTGACAGAGAAAAATGTGTGTTGGCAACACTGCTTAATCCACACAGAAAAAGGAAAATTGAAATGATACTTCTAAGAAGATTAGTTGATGATCAATAGCGACAGGTAGCTATAAACACTGTAATGGAGACCCTCTCATATTCTCTCTCATCTGGTGCAGCCCTCCCAGAACTGCATTTCAGGAAAATTAATTTGCTCCAACTCCCACTCTGGGCAAGTTACCACAAAAACAACATGAGACAGAAAAACAAAGCCAAAGAAATGTCCCATAAAGAGAAATATGAACAGCTGCAAAGCTAGACAAAACCACGGTAACCCAGCTTTAAAGAAAAGGAGAAGACTTTCACAAAGGGAATTGTGGAGTCCATGGAGTAAAATAAGAAGCTGTTCCAAATGGAATCTTCTCTGTTGGAAATGAGTAACTGTAGAGTACAAGGTCTCAAGAGACAGGAAGACCAGACAGAGGAGACAGGAGAAAGTTTATGTACAGGCTGGAAAACACTTCTGGCAAATGCCTACAGGTTTGGCCATTAAGAAGAGTCAAGAACCTGCTTTTTTTCTGACACATTTCTCACTTAGTAATGCTGTGTTCCCAAAAGTGTTCCCAATAAAAGCAAATCAATATTTCCGCCTGAAAAATTTCACATTTCCTGACTTCTTAAATAAACTTTTCCTATATAACAAGTCAAATTTTGTGCATGCTTTGTTGTGTACAAAGACACCATTCCTCCAAAAAACACCACTTGAAGGTATGGATTTTAAATTCAGGACTATTAAGCACTTAACACACAGATAATGGCAGAGTCAGGACCACTGCATAAATATCAAGTCTGTCTTTGAGGGGAAATTCAGAACTACTATTCTGAGGACTTTTAGGCATAGCTTAAAATACAAAAGATTCTATCAGAAAGTAAATTTTCATTTACAGCTAATGTTGTTTCTCAATAAAAGAAAATAATTCTAAGCTTATAGAAAGCAAATAAGAAATCTAGATATTTTAAATAAGCTACAAAAACTACATCAAAATGTACTAATTGAAGTGAAACTTCATTATCCAAGGATTTTATGATCAGAATATAAGGGTAATAGCATAACAATGAAGATGAAAAATGCGGCTTATATGAGTAAAAAAAAATAATTTTTTTGAGTCATGGTAGAACTGACAATGCAGCACCATCAACTCAAACCAAATTGAGTTTCAGCACTCAGTTTGGAACAGGTAAGGCCCCAATCTGTATTTCCTGGGACCTAAAAATTATAATTTAAATCAAGATATGCATGGGCAGACAAAACCAACATCAGTCTCTAAAGGAAAAGGACCACAATGCTCAATGCCTTCTTGAAATCTCAGATATAAAACAACTACAACATTTCTTCTCTGTGTCACTGCACCCAGAACAGGCTGAGTCTGTTCCTTACATCCCAGAACTCCAGGAGGAAGTTGAAAGTTTGCCAGACCGCCTTTATCATTCAAAACTTTCATTCTGTGCAGGAAATGCTGTACCCATTTGAAAAGTGATTTCCTCTGCTTTTTCGGCACAAAAATATGGAATAAATGACATATGCAACAGCAGTTCTGCTCAATAGGTGAGGTAAACAAATTTGGTTTATTCTGGGAGTGATTTTTCTTCTGGATTTGTCCTACTTTTCACCTTTACAATCTGATAACCCTAGACCAGAGGTGCCATGCTGCTTCAACATTTCACTAACAACCTAAGTTCTGGCTTTGGTCCTTGTCAAAAACATTTCCTTTACTCACACCTCCTAATCCACTTTTAAGGAAACGTTACCAGACAGCAAATTCTTTGCCATGGTGAGACAGCCCAGAGCTGCACTACTTTTGCTTTGCAGCCTCCATTCCAACCTGTACTGCGAGTTTCCATGGAGACTTGTGAAGGAAGAACTATCCCTGCTATATGTCAAATCTGGAGATCGCAAACATTTTCCTTCCAATATTTAAGGAAAAAAATCCAGAAGGAACATCTTGACCTTAAGGTCCATTCCTTGATTTGCAGTTCCGGCCTCCTGTCTGATCTTGGGAGAAGTTAACATCTTTGAGCCCCAGTTTCTCTTAAATTACTTGTAACAGTTCTTCCCTTCTGCCACGCTTTGTCTGTCTTGTATATTTTAAAGGTATGATCTGCAGAACAAAGAGGCTCTGGCTAAAATTTTGCACCTCACTTAGAGAAGAGGGGAAAAAAAGATAAAGAAAGGAAACATTCTTAGTTTGAGAGTTCTCTAAAGGAACCACAGACTAGCTTTCACACCATTTAATGCCAGAGTGATAGTTTCCGATAAGCATGGTAAAAACTGCTGATCTGAGTCAAGTTCAAAGCAGAACCAGCTTAATTATGGTGATATGTCTGCATGTTTAATCAGGTAATGCTAAATAAATGATTAAAACAATTAACTGCATCTTGTAAGGCACTGAATACACACAGAGCAACACTAAATTGCTTGCAAACATTACATGTGGTTTGATTTCTTATTATACTTTGGGGAAAGCTGTGTACACTGACGATACACTGATCTAAGGTTTTTGTCTAACAGCACATGGAAACTTTAAACAGCAGGGACTGAGACAAAGGGAAGCATCTAAAGACACATTACATGCCAACCATTATATTTTCCAAAGGAATGTAACTCTTCCTTCTGTCTCAAATTCTTTATAGATTTTTGTCAACATCTTACAGCTTGCACCCATAAGAAAGCAGTTTTCTCTTCCTTAAGCTTGAAATACAATTTCTCTAAGGTTGTCTATCAGCACATTTTTATCCTTTGATTTCATTTTACGTAACTTCATCAAAGTAGGGCTCAGTAAATTGAGCCTAAAGAGCAGTGCAAGACAAAATGCTGCAGAAAATGAATATTGTCATTTCCCCCTAACATGGCAATATATATATTAAAGATGAATAGGAAGAAAGAAAGTAATTTTATTTACCATGCTTAGCCTTGTTCCTACACTTAGTTTAATGAAGATCAGGGGTGGAAAGGCAGTTAAAAGAGTAGGTTTCACAATTTTATAACATTCTAATTTACCAACCTTTCATGTTATATATGTAAAAGTTTGAAATTTACCAGTCAAAACTACAAATCCATCTATTCCCCTTCCTCTTTAAAACAAAGGATCTTTAGAAATAAGGATCATTTCCTTCCTTTCCTGTTACCTCCTCACCTGGATCTTTCTTCCCTTTCAAACCCATTAGTGTATTTCCATACTGTTACCTTCTCCAGTGTGTATGGCTGGCAGTAAAAACCCTGCATGGGAAACATCAGAAGATTTTTGGAAGACACAAAGGGATGGGAATCCTTTGAAAACTATTTTTTCACAGAAGTTCACGAATGAACTGATCATTGCAGGTCTGTGCAACTTCCAAAGGGAAAGAGAGATGAGAATGGTAAAGCAGTTCAGTGTGTATTTTAAACTGCAGCACGGTACATTTATTTTGGCATTTAAATTCCTCATTTCCCCAAGGACAAAGCGTGCACATCTCCAGTAATGATGCCCAGATGCTCCATGGATATGGCTTAGCAGTCAAGCTTCTTGCTGGTGTACACAGACAGTTTCCCTGAACTCCCAGATGTGCTGTAGAAAACTCATGAGCTATTTCATCCACACCAACTTCAACAGGACAAGCAGTCTGCCTAAGCTACTTTTGCAGCAATAATATTTACCATTTTGATTCTGAAATTTGCTTCCTGGAAGTTTGCAGTATTTATCCAAAATGCATTGCTTTGCACCCATTCATGCCATTAAAAGCCTGCTAGTGAAAGAAAATCCCCAAGAAGTGTGAACAGTGCCAAAGCAAACATGATACCAAGTCAAGGAAATATTTGCAGAATTCTTTTCAGCACCCACCAAGATTTAGTGTCAACATATTTGCAATCACTGCAATTAGCAGCAAGTGAGTCTTCAAGATTGTGATGTAGGAAAACATCCTAAAAGGAAGGGACCTTTCTTGACTTGAAAAATGATTAGGAAAGAGACTGGAAGTGAACAAGCAGCACATGGCATTTCCAGAGGCACACGAGTTTAGCAGAAAGAGCTGCTCCATTAGTTCACTTAAGAGAACATTTTGTCATCCCCAACTTCCTCTGAGGCTGTGCAGAAGAAAAGAGGAGTTATTTTCCTTTAAATAGAATCAAAGTCTAAAAAAAAAAGAATATATAAAAGAATGTAATTATTAGAGACTGAGTTTGTTGCCAGAATTGTTAGGACTCAGCCTATATTTTAGGCACAGTTGCATTATAAATTTAAGGCCATAATCAGTGTATATGTTCAAACCTAGGGCAGCTGTTACGGAAAATGGACGCTTACTGATTGCCAAAGGAAAGGGATTTATTATTTATTTACTCTCTAAACACCACTGAAAGTCTACAGGCAGATGAAATTCATCTGTTTATTTTGGTCACCATAGAATTAAAATATGAATGTACCTTCTCTTTTCTTGCATTATTTTAAGCCCATAGCAGCCAAAATATATCCAGCTCTCTTAATTACATAAGAAAAAAAGGAAGGAGAGATGGATGGTGAGAAACAGGGAATGGAAGGTGAGAAAGGGGAAAATAAGAATAAATGAGAAAAACATTCTTTGCAATAAAGCTTAATAAGGAAAACCTCTCCTTGAATTAAGAAGCAACACACTAAACAAAGTAACAATTTCATTTTCTCACAGGAAAAACATAATTACTCACACAATGCAAAGTTCTGAAATCATGGAATTTGCTGTAACTCTTTTGATTTAAATAGCTCATTAGTTTTCATGAAATAAAGGCACTTTTTTGTCTCATTTGCAAACAGTCTTGAGGACCTACAAGACAGCGACTGGGCAGAGCACATCAGGGCGGGATTATCTTCCCTCTTATTTTCCTATTATCAATTTGCTCAAAGGAAAATTACAGTGGAAAGGTCATCACACTGGAGAAAGCAGCTCAGGGTTTTCAAGACCAACAAAACACACAAGTTTGCCATTTACTGTGAAAATTTAACAGTAATCCTTCTGAAAGAGCAAGTTTTAATCTTGCTGCCATTGCAGCTGTTGATTTTCTACCTTTTCCTTGTTCTTTGATTTCCACTCAAATTATTTAGTGAAAGGATGATAAATTCTCGGCCTTCCTCTCCCAGATAGTCCCCTCTGACATTTGGTAATGCTCCCTGATAGGACACTGTGCCTGGGGAGGATTAATATTGTATATTAACCTTCTAAACTGAACCCATTAGGGGAATGTAAATTAAGCAAGTCCTCTTGCTGTACTTTTACCTTTTGATAACGCACCATTGATAAAATTTCTGAGGCTAATCTAGAGCCAGAAGCTTTCTTTTTCAACTTTAGAGCATTTTGAATGTTTTCTGACATGCTACAGCTTATTCTGCTTCCTGGGAGAATCACAAAGGTGTGTTTCATCCTAACTCTGTTGTTGCATAAATCAATACAACTATAGGATGTTTTGTTTTGGTTTTTTTATTTTTAATTTTTTTTTTTTTGGAGGTTGCTACCACAGATCATGATGCCAGTACAGATTGCTGTGGTCTCTGACTGGCTTCATGCATAGGGAAAGCTGTGGGACTCTGTTGGAATGTTTCTGCTTGGAATACCTTGTGCACTCTCAGGAGAAAACCCATTCTTCCTTTTTAAAATCCCAGAGGGTGCTCAGACAACCACCATGCTTGTAAAGCTAAAGTTAATTATACTCTCTGTTCATGTGTTTTATTTCACCTCTGAGTTTGTCACCTTCAACTCCCAGCTTTCTGACTTAGGTATTCTCCTCCCTGACTAAACACCCCAATAGCGTCCACACTTTGTTCACTTGGTGTATTCTGCATCTATACCTCCCAGAGGAGGGAGGACATGTGGTGGCACAGCCAAATCCAGTACGTCTTCCCTGAACATCAAATCCTGAAAGTCTAAGCTGCTTTAAGGTCTGGGCTTGGCTGGGTCAGTATTAATTTGCACTCCAGTTCATTAGTGACCACAGGCACCAAATGTACAAATGAGGTACCCTCTGTACCCCAAAGGTGTGATAATTCCTCAGGTATCAGCCAAAGTCTTATGGTCACAACATCATCCTCATTTCTCACCTGGGTGGTAAAACACAAGAGTTTCAAGATTTCTCCAATGTCCCCTGCTGGAAGAGAATCCTCCTCACTGTCATTGCCTCCACAGAACAATTCCCCGCCAAGAGACAATCTTCTTCGCTCTTTTCAGTATGCCAAACCAAACCAGGCTATTCCACATCAGCCATCTTCTCTCCTTCAGCAATTGTCATATTCCCAATACTTGCACTGCTTTAAACTTCACCCCTGTTACACAACCTTTGTTAAGCTAATTCTAGAAAGGGGCAAAGAGAAAGGAAAGATTTCAGACAGGAGTTGCATCTTCCTGTTCCCAGGTCAGGTTTGAGGCATACCACTTAGCTCTTTTTCATCCGCAGATTGTACACCAATTTGATTTTGTGTCATTTTTATTCCTAATGAGAAAATTGCAAAGAATTAATGCAAGTCTTATCAAAGTTTAATTACATTACCATTAAATTATCAATGCTTTCAAATCAATAGTAACAGACTCTTTTGTCCAAGGCAGATGCCAGACTGATTGGTCAAGAACTACCAAGAACAGTCTCTTTAATGTATTTAAATGTTGCAAAACTGTTTTCTTTCATTTCAGGGAAGTTTGGCATAATTTTGAAAACTTATCAACGACCCTGGAAGGATTTTTGCAAATTATTTGGATCTGTAGAATACAGAATATTAACAGTTGCTGCTGAGGAAGCTTTTGACCTGCTCCTCTCCTGTGAGGGACAGGGCTCCAGAACCCATTTGAAAACAGACTCAATAAAGCACAGGGGTCCAGGCACGTAATGCTGTGTGAGCCCATGAGAAATTGGATTGAAGGGCTGTGACTCAAGTTTTTATTTACATCCTTTTAGGGATCCTGCTGTTCCCTAAGGAGTGCCAAGGGATGAGTAGGGTGCTTATGGAGTGAGTTATGCTTCACTGAAATTCTTATATTATGTAAACAAGCAGAGAACCACAGAAAAGCCTGGGTTTTGTAGGCATTTACTGAATATTTCTAACCAGTTCTGAGTTACCATTCTTATTTTTTTGCCCAAATGCAGTTCATGTGGCCGGGAATAGTTTCAGCTTTGAGAAACTGGCACGCTCTGAATGTGATTCGTCTCTGAGGTATCAGTCTTTTGGCAAAAGGGTATGACATTTTTAGAGCAATTTGACACTTCTTCTCAAATTTTCCTCACTTTGTGCTTCCTGATTATCATCTTTACTACAGTAATAAAAACTTCCCCCTCAGGAGTCATTTATAGTAACTCAATTGAATTAATGCATGTGAATAAGAAAACACTTTCTGTTTTGTTACCCATGAAGCAGATGAAGAATTTTCATTACAGCACCTGAAAGAATTTAGTTGAACTTCTTTGACAAGTTTTGTAAGTGCAGGGGTCTGTACTGAATTCACAGTCCTTTGGCTCTACCATCCACTTTCCATCCACTCACTAGGAAACCTGAAGGAAGGTGGAATAAGGTTTTCAGAATGGAATAATGTGACTTTGATTCAGCACATCCTGTTAGGTGACTGGCTTCAGTATAGTGATTGGGACCCTGGGCATTCAGCAAATAGTCATCATTCCTCCACTGATGCTGGGCCTACAGTCAGTCAAGTGGTCAATACCATCATGGATAAAGATTTCTAAGTGATGGAACATTCAGTATCTTAGCAAAAAACCCCTCATTTCATTGGGATGGATTATGACACAATACTGATCAGTAACAGGCAATCATGGACAGAGCATTTAAAAAAAATAACACTATTGAGAATTTCACATGTGGTAATGCCAACATGGACAATAAGACAACTGTCTCCAGTCTCCTGGATAGTAAGGGTCAGTTGCTCTCTGACTGACAATGAGAATTATTTACAAAAGTCCTTCCAATAGTGATTTCAGATTAATTGGTTGAAACTCAAACCATTGGATTGTCACACCCAGGCAGACACATCAACGATTTCCTGGACCACCCAGGCAATTAACAATTGACTTTCATCCTTGTATCTCCCTCAGTGCTTAAATTTGAAGGCTTATTTGGTTCACAGACTGTATGCAAAGCTGTAATTTAACAAAACTCAATCTAACACTGAATTGTAAACTAACTACGTGTTTTATTTAAATGCCCCTTTATTTTTCAGCTGATGATCTTCTGTAAAGTCATGCTGGATATTATGCTAATGCCTGGTTACAGGCCCAGAATGTTAAGTACATGTGTTTGTGGGATACAGGGGTATTTTTAACAGTGTTTCATGGAATTTTGGGCTATTCTGAATGCTATAGAACTCAGTCTTTCTCCCAGCTGTCTCACAGCAGAGCAGAAAGAGAGTTAATTAAATAAGTTCATCGTGAAGTGAATCAGAGCATGTTTTGTTGAGGAGGACTCAATGTTTTAAGTGTGCACACCTGAAACACTGTCTACAAAGTTAGGAGATTCACAGAAAAGACATATCACAATGTAAAAACAAAATGTGCAGAGGCCTTTTTTTACTGCTCACTGGGTTTAGGAATCTAGTCTGTGTTTTCTGACATGATAGGAGGATTCTTGAAGAGATAAAACTGTTACAGATGTGAATTACATAAATATCTGCTTCTTAAGGCTGCCCTTGACAACGGATACCCAGTAGGTATTCAGTGCTTGCCCTCACATTGCTTCTTGGCCTTTTCCCCTCTTTCCTTCCCCTATAAAACCTTCTTTATCTTGTCCAATGATTTTTCTCACTTTCAATCTCCCTATTCTCTCCCACATCTTGCAGGGATGGGATGGGAGAGGGAGTGAAGTGAGCAAGCAACCCTGTGGGTGCCAGGGTCAACATACCACAAAAGGTGATATTGTATCTTCATCCCTTTTTCACCTTAAATACTTGCTGTATTGCTCTTTAAATATTGCTGAAATCAGTAATATCTCTAAAGTCAGAATGAATTTGGAAGCCAGCTGGCAATATTCAGATTATCAGCATGTAGGTTGTAATGACAGAATTAGCTACTATTCTACTTCTTTAAAAATCTGGTCAGAATTTAGCTCAAGGCAAGACTTGGTTCATATGTGAATATCTACAAAGTTCATTGACTCACAGATTTTCACCCAGCTCTCAGTCTGGTTTAGAAAACATCGAGCATCAAAAGACAATAAAGTCTAGACTTAATAAAAGGGCTGTAAAAATGAAGGTGGCAAGCAAACAGTGACTGGAAATTTACATCAGAGATCTTCATACATCTGAATTTAATGAAAGTTGAGATTGACTTCTGAGGTTAATATGATTAAACCTTAATAAGACCAAAAAAAAAAAAAAAAAATCAGTGAATGCCAACTGAGTGATTACACATTTCCATAGCCTAGGTAAATGGGAATGTACTAACTTTACCAGGAAGCAAATTTTCTAAATATTTCTACAGGAAAAAAAGAAGCAGTGGATTAATATTTGGAAGCACGCAGTCAGCTGTGCTAGGTATGGAAAATAACTCTTCTCTAAAGCTCTCACATACGAGCAGTGATATAGATTCTGTCCTCTTCTATTTTTGGGACATAAGGGAATAGCCTATTGTTTTTTAATTCTTTTACTTCATCAGCAAAATTCAATCTTGAGAGAAGCAGAATGAGGCCTGTAGGAGCAGAGAGACTAAAAGACAGGAGAAATGTAACAAAGATGTACCATGGACAGAAATTATTAAAGGCTGAACTGGGGAGATTCTTTTTATGTTTTGCTGCAGGCATTTGATAACAAGAAACATTCTCAGCAAGACAGATGGGACTCAAAATCTGAGTTCAGGAATGGCAGAAGTATGTTTCAGGAGGCTGTAAGGAACAATACAAAATAAAGACATTTGCCACCAGTTCACTGAAACTCAAAAAAAGGAAAAAACCCCTCTATGTGTAGACTGCAACTTTACTGACTGTTACTAGATTCTACATGATCAGGAAGCTGAAATTACCACTTAATTCCTGTATGACTGTAGCCTTCCACTGAGAACAAGCTAATATTTTCTTCATGTTCCTCCCTCCCTTGCTGCAATAGTTTTTAAGCAACGGGAACACAGTTCATTGGCTTAGTTCTGTTCCTGTTCCTTGGTGTCCAACACTTTCTGACAAACTTCACCTCCAGAGAGAGGAGTTAGATGTAAAAGCCAGGCCTACCTAGCACCTATAAGCATCACTTTGAATCTTTATGGAAGCCTCACAGGAAATCTTGCAGTTTCACGAGGTAGACAGTAAATTAAGGTCACTGATGACATTTTCCTCTACCTACAAGCAGCAACACCCATTCTGTTTTTTGGTGGTCTGCTAATCAGAAATATCTTCAGGATCAAAAAACCTTAAAGGCTCATGCAATTAAAATTCTCTGATGAAGCAATATTCTAAGCAGCTCAAAATGCATAGGTATCACACAGAGCAAAAAGTGTAAAGTGACATTTAAAGTAAACACATTTTAAGCATATATTGCTGATTACAGCATTTTTCAAGGACCATCTAGTTCCTTCACTTTGCATATCTCTGTCAGTGTGTGTGGAGACTGTTGCATGCAGGTCTAGCAATTTAAAGAAACAGAAAAGTCAGGTCTGATTCGATGTGACATCCACTACACTCACCCATGCTCCAGCCAAAGTGGCAAAAGTCTGAACTGAACTGGAGAGTGGAAGCAGGCTGAGTCAGCACTTCACCTGACACAACCCAGCTTTCCCTGGCATTTCTCTGCACTGCACAAGAATCATAAAAGTAGCCCGAGTGTGAAGATATTCTACATAATTCTAAGACATTACAATTAAATTGCATAACATTCACATAAAAATTATCTCCACACTTTGTTTGCTTGGCCAACTGATTGTTCATAACACTGTAGGCTGAAGATTGCTCTAAAATCATTTAAAAATGTTGACTGTTTTGGTTTTGTTTAGAAGAAAAATTACAGCCCATTTAATTTCTCTTTGATGTTCTGGCTGGGTCAGTACATGCTGTCCCTTATTTTCAAAACAAGAACATTTATCTGCAGGCACACAAATCAATAATGAACATAAAGATAAAATACTGCAGAAACAATCATGTAAATTATTGCAATATCAAAGGAAGGCTCAGCATGACGCCTAGCTTTTGGTGTCTGGTATGCAGGGAGGAAACCACAACTATATTTTAAATGACTGCTGAAGATCATTTTATTCAGCAGGAAACTTAAGGGAAGTCTGGAGGGAAATGCTGAGCAAAGCCACTCTAAAGTCTGAGCCACTGAGGAGTGATATTCAAGAATATTCTCCAGAGAGCAGAAGCTTAGAAACTCTCTTTCAAATGTTTGAGCACTTTCCTTTAAGACAAGAAAAAGCCATGTGCCTGCCTTTCCTTTAGCTTACTTATGGTAAAGCTGGGTCACTCTTTATCCCGTTGCCCATTTTCTCATGTGTCTTAATTAGTCCTCCCTTCAAACTTTGTTCTAAGCCATGCATGCAGCTGTGGTGAGATTAATGGCCTGTCCTTTCCCACATCACTTCTTCTCCCTTCCTAAATAAAGGTACTGCGTTTGCTATTCCATAGTCATATCCATTCTCCCCAAAGGTTTATTAAAGATGTTCAGCCACAGTCCTGCAATTTCATGTGCCAGCTCTTTCAGTATTGTGTGATGGAAATTAGATGGGGTTAAGTTCTTGGAGCTCTCATCTAGAAAGTGGTAGTTTCTATTTCCATAACCTCACAGCTGCTTGCCTTTGCTCAGTGGTCACCATCCTAGGACTGCTCAATCCCAGAAGAAACCATT
Organism: Gymnorhina tibicen; assembly: GCA_013399875.1. Lineage (NCBI taxonomy): Eukaryota > Metazoa > Chordata > Aves > Passeriformes > Artamidae > Gymnorhina > Gymnorhina tibicen. The sequence goes on along the minus strand of VXAZ01008442.1, from coordinate 7,043 downwards.
CAGTTCAACTCTTAGCTACACTTGGGTTATGTTCCCCTCTCCTTCATCGTACAGGAAACTATTCAGTCATTGCTCTTTTTGGTTTCTAAGGCTGAAGAATATTTTGCCATTTCCTGTTCATATTTCTTTCAAGGTCTCTCAGTCTGGCTTGTGGCAATTGTCATTTTATTCCTGTATTCCTTGACTTCTTGACTTCTCTTGATGGGGAGAATTTTCTCCTTTTTTCTGTGTAAGGATTGTCTTCAAATCTTTACTTTCATTCTTTGGAGTTCAAATCCTGACCAGTGTTGTTGGACATTATAACCAAGCACTAAGAAAGAATGAAGTAATACAGAAATAAATGATGAAACCTACACGTTTGTGGCATGACATCGGAACACACAAAAGGGTTACACGGAGTGGCTCTTGCCAGCTGAAAAGAAGAAACCATGAAGATTGACAGATATGGCAACATAAAAGAAATCCCAAGGATCCCAGGCATAATATGGTTTATGTGTGTGAGATTTCCCTCATTCAGCCTTTTAGATCAGGAAAAGCTCCACAGAAGTCAAAGGAATCACTTTCCATTATGGAGTAATACAGAGGAGAGTTAGGGCTGCTGAAAGGAAAGCAAAACCAGTCTGAGCAGCAACATCCTGGCTTCAGTTCACTGACAGCCCCCTTTAAATTGACCACCTGCAAGCAGGGACTAGAATTGTAGAAATAGATAATCCCCTTGTGTTCAGCTGCAGTAGCCCAATATATTTAATGCAACTCAAGGAACATTGAGAGATGTATGGTTTATTACTCTGTTAAAGTTATGCACCACAGACTCTGGGGGGAAAAAACCACTGAGTAAATCTCAAGAGTGTATTACTCAAATTCATTTAAGACTTTCCTGTAGAGCCTTGGCAATTTTCAGGTCCCTCATTAATTCTACTCACAACTCACATTGTAAATAGCAGTGCAGATCCCATTTAAATGTGGTCCTGGAGTCAGACCAGAAATCACCAAAACTGCCCATTTGAATTCAAGGGAGAGGATAAGCAACAGGTACCATCTGGCTGAAGAGGAGCTGATTTTTATTGACAGGAATGACATGAGGTATTACAGAATACCCGAGTATAAGAGAAGGACTGAGAGAAGATTTCTCTCTGGGTGTGCTGCTCTGACAGCTCTCTGAAAGTGGCACTAAATGCCAAAGTCAACTGAAGTATATTCATCCTCACTAGGAATAACAGCAGAAAAGTTGTGCCCGATAGACCTCACCATTAAAAAAGAAAGAATTATTCCATCTCCAAGTGTTTGTGTCACTCTCAGTAAGCAATAAATGCAGCTGACCTCATCTTGGGAGTAGAAATAGCTGTAGCTACAAAGGAGTATTAAAATACAGCCCTCTGACTGCACACTGGGCTGGGTGGAAGTGGATCAATCTGGATTATGGAGCCTGCCCCTGGAAACAGACTGCTGCAATCAGAATACCACTTTCCTGAAGAACCATCCCTCTTCTCCTGATGTGTGCTGACCCAACACAGTTTTTCAGGTGGCCCTTCCTAACGTTCTTCAAGTCTCCCAAACTGCGTGGCCTGCTCTTCAGTACCTGCCAGCTTTTTTCCCAGTGTTTTTGCCACTGGCAGTGCTCAGGCACTGGATGCCTGTGTACGCACAGATTGACCAGAGCCACATCATCCACCTTGATCCAGCTCCCTTTTCAGAACTTTGTTTCCAAAATCAATTTCATTACTGCTGCAATGATAGAAAATAAGGATGGTGTGGAGAAGGATCACAAGGAGTAAACACAGCTGCAGATTTGTGCGGTCTGTAATACAGTACAGCAGCAGACAACCAACAGTTTACAAAAGCTGCAGCTTTACCCAATACTGCTCTTCCTTCCTGAGTGTCAGCAAGTTTTTCTTGGGCTCTCTCACTGTCAGTAGCACTAATTCCTGTGCACCAACACTACCAACTCCTCCTCCATCAGGTTACTGTTTCTTCGTTAGTCTCACCTACTGCCATTTGCCTAATTACCACTTCTATCCTCCTTTTCTTCACCTGCTAATCTGGCAATCGCAGTTGATCCTCATGATCCCCTTTTTGCCTCCTCAGAATTTCTGAAGGAAAAAATAAAATCAGGTTTCTGCTGTAGGTTTATCCTCTCAGCATTTGGTTCATTAAGAAAACCTCTCCTTCCACAGCTACTCTGGACAATCTGTTCCCACGCCTTACTCCCCTCATAGTATAGGTTTAAAACCATTCCCTCTCATCCTATCACTGTCAGTATAAAATTCACTTTCCTGCTTTAATGTGTTTTATCACTATATCAGCTTTTCTGGTTTCTGTGATTTTATTTTCTTGTTCTCTTTGCTCAGATTATCCCTGAGCAAATCCATCTAACCCCTTTTGTTTTTGCAAGGGATTTCCACCTCCAGCACAGCCCAGGGTGACATGAGATTGGAAATGCAGATATCTTCACCTTGCCATCACCCCAGGGACCTGTGTATACCTCGTATTTGTCTCCTGGAAAATTCATATCTTGACCGACACCTCAGTGATTCTTCACCATGAAGGGAAGCACAAGTAAACCCAAAAAGAATTCCCAGTCCCTCCTTTTCACAGGCCCTTTCTCTTTTTCTGATCATTATAACTCACCACTTCACTTGTTGTTCAGGATGATAAAACCCTGCCTCAGCTTCAATTCTCAGTACACCTCCAGGTTCTGTAGAGCTACCTTGTGAATAATTTTTAGTGGCAAACATTCCTGTCTGGCTACTGCCATGCTACTAAAATTACCTTTTACACTCCCACTTCCACCTTGCTTACTGAAATATCATTTAATCTGGCTTTTAAAAATGAAGCCTTTACCAGTTCATAGCCATTTCAAACACAGCAGGAGGTATCCTATTCCTACCCAATCCCTTCAACTACACCAGCTTTTTCACTTTGTATTCCTCTGTGGACTCCTACCTCTATCACAAAAGTCATAAACTCATTTTCCTCCTTCACTTTTAAGGTATTTCGTTACCTCTTCCCCAAAATCTTCCATTACCTATTGAAAGAATATTTTCAGTCTTTATTGGGCTTATGACCTTTCCCACCATGATTTATTTGCTGCGGTTTTTTGAATTAACATCTTTCCACTCGTCTTCTCTCTGGTCCTTATGACATCTTCCCTCTAAACTGTATATTCTCCTCAGCAGCAATATAACCAGATAAAGTCATACACTAAGATAACAAAGCACCAATTTCCTGTTTCCTTACAGTCTCTTAGGTAGCTGCATGTGCTCACCTGTGGCCTCGTGCAGCAGCAGCAACATCATTACAACAAGAGGTCATTGAAGTCTATTCTTTGCTGGTTGCTTTTGCCAATATCTGGGTGAAAAAAACCACAAAAAAGCAAAGATCAGCATTAAGTCCAGTAGGAAAGTGCAGGTAAAATCATTTGTGCTGAAAGGAATATTTGGACTACAAACGCATTGCCTGCTTAGAAATATCTGATAATTCACTTAATTCAGAGGAATAAAAGTGAAATGATTCCACTTCCTTGCCTCGACCTCCTCTCTTTACAAGTCAGCAACTCCTGTATTAGTCTAACATGATCTAAATATGTGTCATTATTACTTGGGCTGGGTCAACACACTCTGCATGTGGACCAGGACCCCGAAGCTACAGGGCTATTTCCACACAGAACCAGATGGAGAACACATTCCCAGCTACGTCTGGGTGTGTCCTGAGCAGCACCACAAGCCATGTTTTCAAAATCGACTCTCAAAAAATAGTCTGTCAAAAAAAAAAAAAAAAAAGAGAGAGAAGAGGAAGAATTTCTGTCCTAAGTGAAGATCATTTTGCACACCATCTGCAGAGTGCTAATTAAACACACGGTTGTTATTTGGCAGGGTAAGATATTTCAGAATGATATCTATAAGCTGTCTGCCAGCTCTTACTCACATTCTTTACATTACCAGCAAGAGATCTTACACATTATTTTTTCCTTAGGTAAGAATCTGCAATATGCAAAAACAGTTAAATGAGAATGACTTTCTAAAAATGGCTTCTTAGCATATAACTGAAGTCAAGTGAACTCCAAATGAAGTATTTTGATTTGTTTAAAAATGTCACATTCTAAGTCACAGTTTTGATAATGCATGCAGGTATTAAGCAAGAATTTCAACGGGGACTTTCCGCTATATTTTCTATATCTTTTATGTGCTTTTCAAGTAGAAACAGCAAGGACTTCCCAGGATAAAAATTAAGTACCATTAACAATTACGTTACGCAAACAGCTTCTTTTATGTTCCTCTAATCCAAACCTTTCTATTTTGTACTTGCTTAATGGTAAAGTTTTGTTGGTTTGGAAGTTTTGTGGTTTTGAGGGTTTTTATTCTCCTTATAAATCATTATTATTTTTACAAACATAAAGAGTAGTGCCACAGCATTTTTCTGATCTAACCAGAGATTAGCAGGCTGCAGTAGTAACTATTATACAGATGCAAAGCAAAAAAAGGAATTTCTCCCACAAAGAGGGTAAAATTGTGTTTAAGAAATGTAAACACATCCAGACACAGAGGAGACTTTTTTGAACACTTTTCAGGGGATAATAAAGATGACAGGCAGATGTCTACTAAAAAATTCTTGCTATGTAGCTTCTCCAGAACCGTCCATGTAAAGTCTGTCCTCATGCATAACACCTGTCAGGATATCTGAACAAATATGTGCAGAAACAGAAATGACAAGAAAACTTTCATGAAACCAGATTCAACTCAGGGGGTAAAAAGAAAAGGAAAGAAAAAAAAAAAAAAAAAAGAAAAAACCCCAAGCCATCCATCCTTCAACACACAGAAACCAATGGGATACTTTCTACTCCCTCCTTAGGAACACAAGGTTCTGCCTTCACCACCCTCACTCCACTTGACAGAGTTTTTCTACTGTCAAAGTTTATATTTCCATTGCCAGAGAAGAGGTTGGCTGTTTGTGAGCACGACAAATAACCTGATTTATCTAGGACATGCAGTAAGAAAAACAGCTATATAGATACCATCTTAACATAGCTGGCTGAGGTCAACTGCAGTTGAGAAAACAATACGTTATTTTCATCTATGTCAAGGCAGGGATCACCTGATTCCAGCTGGGATTTTGCCACAAAACAGCTGTCTGGAATTGCTTATCCCACTATGAAAGCATACCATCGTGGAGAAATGTATTTATATTTTCATTGCACACACAGAGAGTTCATAGAGGCCTTTGCTGAGAGAAATGGTATCCAAGACAGGCAGAAAACATTCCTGGCAGTTGGAGGAATTGTGAATAGTGAATAGCTTGGGGTACACTCACACATGTCATCAAAAGGGCAAGAAATTACATGGGAGAGGAGAGGACCACTCATATTCTGGAGTGGAAATGCTGGAGAGCAACATGTGGCTCTCTGGGGGAGAAGAGATGGGAGAAAAAGGGAGTAAGTAAATAGAATTTCCTGTATTGCTCCAGCCAGCCACATGTGGGGTCAAGCAAAAATTACCATGTATTTATTAAGTAACATGGATGTTACTTAATCAAGGCTTAATGAGATGAAAAAACATCAGCAGAGCTCATCAGCTGGGTACCACTTCTTTCCACTAATGCACGCAGAGTTTTAGGACTGACATCTCATTAGAAATAACACTTCCCAGTCCATTATCACACAGACTCTAAGTCACAAAAAGAACACAAACATTCAGAGCTGGAATATCACACTGTGTTATTTCTCTTTCAGAATACATTTTTTTAAGGCATCCTACAAGCATCTCATTTTGAATTTCCACTAATTCTTGTTCTATCCCCATCCCAGGTTGCCTCTCAATGCAGAGTCTGACAACAGAGCTGAGTCAGAAACAGTCTATTGAATCCGTCACACCCAGAAATAGGAATGTTTAGGAGTGTGGACACCAAATCAAGTAGCTAATGCAAAAACTTGATCCAGGTGAGCAAAGCCTTTGTCACATAGAGCAAGCAAGGCCTTTCTCACATAGAACACAACCCTATGGTTCCTGTGCAAATGTTGTCATACAGATTCAGTACTCCCCAAGAATTTCTCTACTGCACCAGTTACACAATAACCCCAGCTGCTTTTTTCCCTCTTTACTTATTTTGTTTTAAAATAAATACTCTTATGCTCTGTACACAAGGTCTTATTCGCCACTTACATTGTGGTTTTCGTGTGCACAAGCGCTGCCTCAATGAGCTCCTTGGTATTGTTATCTTGTTATTGCAAGCCTGTGTTTCACCACACAGTCTCTAGCTGTCATTAAATTTAAAGAGAGAAACAAGCCCCACTTTAACTGTCTGTCCCTTGGAAGGAGAAACTTGAGAAGATAATGAATGAAGAAACCTTTAAAGCTTTGAAAATGCATGTACCACCATAAATCTTTTACTGCCTCTCCTCTTGTATATGTGCCTTATTTCTTCATTTGTAAAGGTCACCTCTCTTAGAAGCCGAGACACGGAAACAAAGGTAATAACTGGAACAGAACAGAGAGGTTGTAAATCCCACTTGGATTTTGATTCTTACCCACACTACAGAGTTGAAAGCTTTTAAGCAACTGCTTGTCTGCGACCACCAAAGCCCACTCTCCTGAGTATGCATCTGGATCCCTGGAATTTGGACTGTGAACTAAGCCACCTGATGGAAACTGTTCTATTTCTCTCTCTCTCTCTCTCTCTCCACCTCACATTTAAATACTGTTAAATAAAATCTTTACTATTGTCTTTGGCAGATGGTCTTGTTTGCACCTTAATTCAAGAAGAGGCCTCTCTAATAATTGGATTTTAACATACATTACTTCTACACTTTTCATATTTATAACCTGACAATCCTCACGCTCTCTCATGCTATTTATTATATAAATAATATATAAAATCAGTGTATAATACATAAACAATTTCTATAAAATCAGTGTATAACTGTTCTAAATTAATTAAGGTTTTTCCAGCTGTTATTGTTCTTGCTGACATAAAAGCATTCCTTTTCTCCTCCGTGGTAATTCAGAGCTCTTCTCCAACACAAGCAGGGAAAGAAAAGAAAAAGAGAAAGA
>VXAZ01008439.1:347952-388634 GCA_013399875.1 Gymnorhina tibicen | reverse complement strand
CCCGTCCTTCCCCCCATCCTCCCGCGGTCCCTCCCCGGCAGGTGAGGGCTCACCTGGGGCGGGGGACGCGCCCGGGGCCGGGCAGAGCCCCCACACCCGGCCCCGCTGAGGGGCTGGAGCGCAGCCTCACGGACTAGGCTATGGAGAAAAAAAAAAAAAAAAAACCCAGCGAGCCCCGGAGCGCCTGACTAGCCGTGAAATCTGTTTTCCATCACAACACTAAATAAAACATGTTTACCGCCCTGACCAAGCATATCCTGTGTTCTCTGGCGAAATAAAGAACTCGTGTGTAGGGGCAGGTTGGATCCAGGTGTCCTGGGCACGGATTTCTGTGCGGAACTGCGTGTGGTTGTAGCGTTCCGTGGGTTAATCCGTGTTTACGAGCCGGTTTGTTTTCACGCAGCTCCCGCTGCTCCTGTGGCAGCGTCTCCGCTGCGCGTTCGGGTGAAGGTCCTTCAGGATGCCGGGCACCAGCCCTCGCTTCTGCCGTAGCTCCGGGAATTCATGCCGTGGGGTCCATTAACTCGGCGGGTTTTGTTTGGGCTGCGTGTTTGGCTTTTAATGGTATCATGAAAAATGTGGGGTTTACCAGGCGTGGGACTTGGCCATCGGCGCGGTTCTGCCTGTGCCCGGCTGGTACCGGCAGCAGAGGCTGTGGCTGTTCCAGACCTGTTTATCACGGCCGGCTCCGGTGGATGCTGTGCTCTAGGGGAAGGACATATTCCTATCAATCCCTCGCTAACTTGTTTCCCTGCGTGTTCGCACATCGAGCTGAGAATCGTCTCATTCGCTGTTGCTAATTACAGTGCAGGAGGTCTTAGCAGCGCCTTAAAATAATACAGAGTAAAACGAGTCTGGTTTTGTAGCGCTGAGATCATCCGGTAATGGATTGTGGGTTTGGGGTTTTATTCTCAGCGTCTCAAATTTATAGCCTTACTGTCTGGATGGACTAGTGCAGTGCTGTGATCTGATCCAATTTCCTTTCAAATGGTACTTTAATAAAATACTTGAAACGAAAATGTAAGCCTTTAACTACAGCAGATATGTTGTTTATGTTAAGATGACATTACCTGTTACATTTTCCAGGCTTTTTCTTCTGTGTCTGGTTTTGTGGTTGGTTGTGTGGGGAGGGGATGGTTTTCTTTTTTGTTTTTCTTTTATTTTTTTTTTTCATTTTTGAAAAAAACAAGGTGGTTGTATCTGCCAGACTCAGGCAGCCTCTGTACCTACGTCATGGAGATGCATCCATGGACACTGCTCCCTGCCTTGCAGAAACATCTATTTATTTAATATTCCGTAGTGCACGGCTCTCTGCTTGATGCATTCAGTAACTGTAGATGTTCATAACGTTTGTTTCTGGGAGATTTTCCTGTGCTTGCTGAAGCCCCTCTGAGTATTTTGAACGTGGTTTTACATACGTGGTTTTACATACTTGATAAATGCACCCCAAATTAACACAATCTGTTGATAGGGGCAAAGCTTTTAAAGACCTCCATGGGGAGTTCCCCCAAGAGCACTCCAGGTAGGAGCCTCACAAATCTACACAAGGTTACTCATGCCTGCTTGCTTTTGCCTTTTTATTTTTTCCCTCCTCATAGTATGTGACACGGATACGTAGCAGTTCTAGAAAAAACAGTTTGTTGTTGCACTGGCCCTTTCCTCTCCCAGAAATCAGCCGTTTTGTAACTGAAGATTTTAAAATATATTCTGAAAACTGATCCATCTGACCCTCGTGGGTCCCTTACAACTGCAGATATGTGGGAATTCTGATAATGCAGCAGAGGAGTTCGTTCCATGCCTTGGGAAGTACCATGTGGGCATGCACTGGTCTGTATGGGCTGAGATGGAATACGGGTTATAATCTGGGAGAGAAGAAGAAAGGTTGGGACGGGCAGCAGGTGAGTGCCGTGGCGTGCCCTGGGCTGTGCTGCAAGGGGAGGTTTGCAGAGCTCTGTCATGTGATGCTCTGAGCAAACCCCGTCCGTAACGGGGGAAACAGCTCCACATCATCCCCGGGAGCCTCCCCAGAAACCCTCCCGGCTGATGGGCACTAATCCCGAGAGGAGGATCAGAGACTTGGTGTTTGTTTTTGTCGTGTTTTGAGCTGCACTGTGTTTGCCTCAAATTGAGAATGTGTGTATTGCTTGTGGGTTGCAGTTTCAGTAAAAATCAAAGGATTTCAGTCTGGATCATGCTGAAATCCTACTGGTCCGGTATACACTCTTCAGCAAGGGCCAGAGGAAGCATAAACACCTTCTTCTGTCAGCAAAGGATAGTCCCCCTCACCCCTGGCATCAAGGGACATCTTGTTTCCAATGAATTTTATTTCTGTGAAAGGCTGGCTCATACTTCAAGTCTGAGATTTAGTAACCCAACGTTGTTGTTGTTGCTCATGGAATCCCATGGGACATTGTGCCCAGAACCAAATCTCGGTTGCTGCTTGCATTTTATAATCTTGATCTCAATTACATCTTCTCTCAATTTCTTGCCCCAAGAGGTTTGTCCTAGTGCAAGTTTTTAAATTCTCCATGTCAATTACTTTACTTTTATGGCATGGGGCAGGATAAAAAATTGGAGAATTGGCTTATCTATAAAAATTTGTATATTTTAACCATTTTCCTCACTTCTTAAGAGAAGAGCAAATGGAGTTGTTGTGCCAAACCACCCTCCTTCCTCAATCCAAGGTGTGTTAGAGCTGTAAAGGATAATTCTTTTCCTACGGGCTCTTTGGAAACTTGCAACCCCATTTAATAGTTGGGCTTCCCCTAAAGGCAGGACTGCAAAAGAAGCTGAATCAAAGACTTTCCCCCAGCCTTGGTGGGAGGGACAAATTGAAAATAGGCTAAAGGCTGTAGTCAGTAAATCCATGGCAACCGGTCTTTGCTGGTTCTGGTTTTCACGGAAGACCTTGTCTTGGTCAGTTTGTGCAATAAATGACCTTCTGGCCCACAGGTGGAAGCAAATAGCCAGCAGTCATTCCCACCAACCTTAGAAACTCCCTGTCATTCCAGAACAGCACCACGAGCAAGAGGGGACCTGGAATGCAAACCCTTCCCACGGGCCAGTGCTTTTAATCCATATAAATTCATGTAAAGGCATCGGAAAAGCTGATTTTATTTCCAGGCCTGTTCTTTATGCACTTGAATGTGATGTCCTTTTCATCTGCAGCTGCATATCGAGCAGGCATTTTCAATATCTTGATCTCCAGAGCCCTCTGATGAGTTCCCACATCTGGTGGATGGGTTTTAAGACGCAGTGGGAGTGTGTCTGACGCACAGATGCTCTGTGGATCTGCTGGGGAGGGGAGAGCTTCAAGGACCACTTGTTGGGTTTAATGGTGATTGGATGGGAGATTTCAACGGGTCTTTTAGAGCTTTGAGGATCTCTGTTGACATTTTACAAATGGAGGAAACCGAGAAGTGAAATAATTTGTTCAAGGTCGTCCAAGCGACTACAGACAGAGCTAAATTAAAACTAGACAGCTTGCTTCAACTTTTCTTTTAATTCTGCATTAAGTGTCCAAAATTTTCAGCTAGATAAGTTTATTTTAAAATGTGTTTAATTTCCTCAGGAAATAACCATTTTCTTGTTAACACAGAATATTCAGTGCTGAACAAGCAGCTGATGAGAGGCCATACATGGGTGGCAAGGGGCCAAGAGGCTGTGTATAGATTATTATCTTTATTAAAAGCTTATGCATAAGATTCAGAAAGCTGTTTCTATTGAAAACTAATCATCACTTAACGTGCCTTGTCCTTTAAAGCTTGAATATCAGACTTGTTGGCAGCAGCAATGAAACTATAAAAAGAACGAAGTTGGGAAATTTTGTATCTTTTTAAGCACAAATCTGGTTTATAAGCATCAGTACCTTTTCTTTTTTTTTTTCGCAGACAATTACGCATTTCACTTCATGTTTACTGCCTGAGTAGTTACTCAGCTTGTGACAGGCTGCAAAGATAAACCCCAAATGGCTGGGACAAACGCTGTATGGAGAGCAAACTTTCTGGTTTGAAATTACTGAGCCATTCATGGGCCAGCGTCGCTCACCAGAAATATTTTTAATATGAGCACCGGTGTTGTAGTGCAGAAAAGCGCTGCTTGATGATACAAAAACTTCGTCAAGTGAGCAGCATGAGTTTCTCAGGGTTTGTTTTTTGGTTTTTGGGGTTTTTTGTTTTTGTTTTCATTCACTAGAAGGTGGGAAACAGTTTCAATTAAAACTGCGTGTGCTGTCGCTTTCCGTAACTACCAAACTTGCATGAGCACACCACAATGACAATTTCCCTGCAGTTTTTCTGTTCATTAGGGATGGTTCAATTGTGCATAACTAATTAGCAGCTCCTAACTCCAGTTGGCCTAGAATTCTCATGTATTTAGTTGTAACATGTTGATTTAGTAGCTGCAGCTTTCACTTCATTCACTGTAAGCCTTCAGTGAGCAAGTTTTCCAAATTTAGAAGGCGTCACTTGATTTTAATAATGCATAAATGAGGGCAGCTGCTTTGCCAGAGCACTCTCCAGTCCTGTGGGATGACTCTGGAGCAGGAAAATGTCCTTGCAGCCTCCTGGCATGGCACAGCTCATTGCTACCAGCATAAAATCCAGAGCCAGATGGGAAAAGGGGCGGGAAACCCGGGGTGTGACAAATGTGGAGCTGGTGACTGACAGAGGGAGGGGATGGAAGGGATTCCTTGGCACTGGGACTGAAGGTGGGACGTGTTTGGAGGCAGATCCAGCAGTGCTGGAGAGGAGGGAGGAGCTGGTTTTTAAAGGGTCTCAGCTCTGAAGACTTTGACCAGATGACCAAATGTGGAGTGTAAGGAAAAGATGACCTTATCGACATGTAGATTTTATAGGGGAAGAAAAAACACACACTAAGTTACTTTTATTAATCTGAAATGCCTTTTGCAACAAGGAACTCTTGACATTAAAGGCAAATAACCTTGCCTTTGGTATAGCACTGTCATAGTTCAAGGAGGAAATAGGCTCTTTAAAACCTCTGAAACCGAGCAAGGGTGACTAAAGTTTTACTTTGGTTTCTCTGTAACTTTTGCTTCACGTGAAAATGTCCCATTTCAAAATGATCTCTGTGAGACATTTCAGTCTAGCTCTAGTTGTGGCCTTCGGCCTGGGTTCCCAGCCCCCCAAAAAAGGAGCTGGCAAGCAGCTTTTGCATGAGGCCAGCGTGTGCTCAGACAGCTCCTTCCAGCCAGGTAATTAGATCAGCCCTGCTTCCCAGCACGCCCTTCACTCCCAGCTCTGCATTAAGGGCTCTCAGCCTCTGCAATCCAAATAACAGCACAATTAAAGGAGGGATGCAGGCACAAACAGCACAGCTCTGCGGGCTGGGAGGGCACACGCAGGAAGCCACAAGGGTTTCTGCAGAGTTCATCCTGAACTCTGCCTCCTCAGCCGCTGCAGGAGGTGTTTCAAGGGGTGAAGTGCAGCTCATGGGGCCTTGACTCTGCTCTTTTGTCCATTTTTTGAATATCAAGCCCACACTGGGCAAGGGCTGGAGAAGCAGGGCGTGCAGCTGAGCTAACTGAAGCGTGTAACGTGTTAAATCTGAATTTGTGGTGTACAGCAACCTCACCCAAGTTGTGTTCTGTGTCTGCTCTCCCAACAGCCAGCTGGTGCTGCCCCAGACAGAGTGTGTGCTGGTACTTTGGTATTTTAAGACGATCTAAGAAAGAAAATTGCTGGGTTTCTTCTGATTATCTACAGTTCTGTCACGTGTAATACTTGGCTATGTTGGTATAAATAGCAAAGCATAGCACGTGAGAGAGATTACCTTTTTGACTAGACATAAAATGAAAACCAAATCTCTTGGTGGAAAACACTTTCTCCTCCATGCCCTGTGGATTTCTCTATCTAAACAAGCTCTTCCAGGCTCTAATGGTATTTTAGGCGGCTGAGTGTAAATGAGAGGCTGGCCACAAATTTGGACAGATTCTCTCTGGTGTCACCCCCATCCCATCCCTGATCCCTGTGCTCAGGATCCAAGTGAATTTTTTTCTTTCCTCCTTATCTTGAAGGGACAGTAGAAATGCCTCTGAAGCCTAATGAAAGCTATAGCAACATGTCGAGTTGAATGGGTAATATTAGAGAAAAAAGTTTGCCAATGTTTTCTTCTAAAGTTTGCCTTCAGAGAAAGGAAATGGAAAAATTGGCAAGGAAATAATGAATTTTAGGGAGGTCCATTTCAAAGTAATGGGACTGAAGTGAGAGATAAAAGGAATAACAAATTGCTTGGTAGACTATGGAACCAAGTAAAATAAGAAATTCTTCTTACGACCTATTCAGGATTTGATAATGGCTTGCCAGTAGCAAATTGTAACCTGTTGAAATAGGAAAGGCAGGGAACAAAAGGGTATTAAAGACTATAATATTGGATGTCTTATTTTTCATCTGGCAAAAGCGTGTGCAGAGGACCCCGAGTTTTAAATGGGTGGGGTTTGCCATTCTGTAAACACTGCGGGACACTGGGAAAGCCATTCTTGCTGGAAGCATGTTTCCCCAAAAGGTTAATGTTAAATCTTCCCACAGGGTGTTCTAAAAGTGGTGACTTCATTTTTGTGCCGTTTTAGTACCCAGTTCCTAACAGCACCACGTGAGTGGCCCATGGAAACATCGTATCCAATATCACGTAATTGTATCCCATTAGGAATGCTCTAAACTACGGAAATCTCTTCTAATTCCACTGAAATAGACTGATGTGGGGGGGGGTTTATACATTTATAGATAAGGTACACTCCAATCTGCATTTAAAGGTGTGGTAGGACTTCAGTGAAAATATGTTTTGAGTTTAAACTTGTGTTTGAGGAAGGGAATAACAAATGCGGTCAGGTTTGGGTACAGAACCTCCACAGAAGGAGTTTGGACCTGGTTGGCTGAACACAGCAGCAAAGGGTAATTACAGGCAGGTGGGAAAATCGTCAAGAATGGGAAAGAGTAAATTGGCAGAGAAAGCAGTGCTGTAGATGACAAAAAGTGAAGCCATAAATGATGAAGTAAAATGTGTCCTGCAGTGATGACAGTGCTCCCAAAGACGAGGCAGCCGGCCTTGCGGAGGGACAGAGACGTGCAGCGAGGTGGTGAAACTTCCCAGGCACCGTGGGTGGGAGGGCAGCCTCAGAGCCGGGTCTGCAACCAGAGCTGCTTGCACGGCCGCACTGCTGCTTTTAATTAAACAGCTTTGTCTGTGCCAGGCCAAGCGGCCCTCTCAGGGAGAGCTCAGCGCTCCAGGCTGGCCAGGACAGGCATTCAGGGCAACACGAGCTGCAGGCTGCTGCAGGCTTGGCCAAAAAGTGCAAAGGCTTTGTTCATTCCCCCATCCCCACTGTCCCCGCGGGTGCGTCCCTCCCTGGCTGACACGCAAATGTGACAGAACACATTCCTGACACACAGCTGGAGGCTGAGGTCAAACCCTTCTTTGTACTTTGCCAGCAAAAGTGGTACAAGTGTTTAATTCGGAGGACACCGGGCGTTAAACCCGAGGAGGCTGTTCCTGGTTTCCCTGCAGGCTCTGAAAGCACCAAGCCTCAGCTCCAGCTGTGCCAGGGAGTGCTGAGGGATGTGTGGGCTCCTGCGGGATCCTGGCTGCCCATCACCTGCTCACTCCTTTTGGAATTCAGGTGTGGGTGGATTTCATTTAATTCATGGATTGCTCCAGGTCTGTGTGTACACAGCTCCGTGCCTGACCTCAGGTTTGTTCTGACCTCATTTCTTCTTTATTCCTTCTGATTTCTTACTAATAAAACTGATTATAATTCCACTGAAACAGCCCAGATTTAGGGGATTAAACTGCAGTATGAGATCAGTCACAGTCACTAAAGTCTCCATTTGTTCAGGGAAACCAGCATGGTTCCAGAGAGGAAGATTCAACATTGTTTCACCACCTCTTGGTTTGCTTCAGTGGTTTCTTTTGCACTGAAGGTCATTTCCAATGAAAGCTTTCTATGTATACACACACCTCAACATTAAGGAAGTTTTAAAAGATGTCAAAGGTTTCTAAATTAATATTAGAAAAAGCCACCATGTGAGATTTGTGACTGGGGAAGTGTGAGAAAAAGGTTTAATGATAAAACATGATAAATACATCCAATTCCACTGAGTGGCAATATGGTTACACAGCGTGCTGTGACTGCAGAACTTGTTTTACTTAAGAGTTGTTGTCTCAGCCATCTACTGTTCAAGGTAAATAAAAATCCTAGGGATACTTTTCATTAGGAAAAATGATTTACGAAGCCTTTGTCTTGGAACAGACAACCAAAATGAAATTTCCTGAGTCTCGTGTGGCTGTTCCATACGATATATATCGATAAGTGGCAGGAGTGTTTGTGATAGGCCTTTTAAAATGTGTTTGTGTGTATGTAGCCGTGTACATCTGTATGTAGAGGGGTTTTATTGGAGAAGAATTTGTAGGAATTTTCGCTGGTGGATGTTGTCCAGATAGATAATCATTCACGGGTGTTGTTTTCATGCTATTGGGTCGCTCTGGAATGAAAGGAGGCTCGCCCACGGTGCCAGTGAAAAGTCACTCAGCTCTTTTGAAGACAGGTCTCACGAGGATCTGTTGTGTGGGTTGCAGTGCAATGGGACTTAGAGATTCAGGATTTGTGCCAGACCGTTCTCCGCCTAAATTCTTTTAGTTGGACCCATGTTCTAGGATTCTTGTGCTGATCAATTTTCTTACTAAGGAAGAAGAGTCTGGTGTGAACCAGCAGCAATCCAACGTACACGAGGGTAAGATTGACTTCCTTGGCAATAGTGCCTCATGAGAGGAGTCAAGAGAGACACTGATATAAAGCATAATTACTGTGCATGGAGGTTTACATTATTTCTGCTAAAACCACTTCCACTGGGCTGGTCTTTGCTCGTGGAAGGTGTGGGTGGCAGCAGACTGCAGCTCTGCCCCTGCCAGCCTGGTGAGGGTCTCACAGCAGGGCTTTTCTCTTCAGTCTTGCAGTTGTTTTCTTCTATTTGCTAGAAGGCTTTTCCAAAAAAATCAGGCAGCCAATGAAGCTTTGGGAGTTATTGGTTGGTGGGTTTCTTTGTTGTTTTGGGGATTTTTTTCTGAATATTGTGACCCATTATAAATATCCTTTCCAGCTGCCCAGATCCTTGGCTGCTGGGCTGTGGATTGATGACAAATCAGCTCCTAAGGGGCCTGTGGAGTAAAATACAGCTGCACAGTGAAACGGGGTGGCAGGGTGTGATTGTTACTGTCCAAATCCCTCAGAGATAATGTCCATGCATTTCAGGAACAGCTCTCCGGAAGGCTTTCAGTGTAGAATAAACACACCAGGTGCTGTTATCCTGAAATCCAGGCTCTGTGTGACTTTACATCGTAACAATAGAATTAAATCTCTGCTTTCCGATTTGCTGTGCTTGTTGCTGGGCTGATGGAGGCTTTCCCCATGGATGCTTGTTAGTCACTTCTTGTTTGGGTGATCTAGAACTGTGCATTTGTGATGCTTTCTGTGGAACAGAATCCCGGTGTTGGTTTCAGCCTTTTGAAAAGCTTGTGGCAAACTGCTCTGTCTGTCTGTCTGTCAAGGTGGGATGAAGACTTTGTGCATGTAACTGTTTAGCAAACACTACTGTCAGGTTGAAGGCACATTACTTTATTTCAAGGCTTGTTTCAGTTTGAGAATTTTCAGCTGAGTGCTTGAAAGGAAGGAATCCTAATTGGTATCAAGAAAACATTTATTGCTGAGGGATGAACAAGAGTTCTAAAAGTCACTTTTGTATTTCTCTAATTAGTCTGTGTTTTAGAGTAGTTTCTTTGCTGGGTGACTGGAATGCTTTAGATCCAGACACCGGACTCCTCAAGATGAGAACAAAATATTTTCACTTCGAGAACTTCAGCAAGTAACTTCCATGCTGGAGACCAGGACTATGTGTAATACATAAATCAGAGTTAATGATGTTAATCAGAGGAAGCAGCTTGCTGTAAAGCATCAGAGTCCCCATTCCTGCTGCACCAGGGTGGTGTGCTGCTAATCTCATTAGCACACACAGCTAATTTCATTTGGGGCAAGAAGCAGCTTAAGCTGCACGTGTGTGAAGGTGTGTGCACATCTCTGTCTGTCTGCAGTAAACCAGGAGCATTTTCCTGAAAGGGCTGTCCAAGGCAGAAAATTATTCTGCATAATGAGGACAAATTCTTCACTTTTGTCTGAAACATTGCCTGAAAACCCAGGGTAAAACCCCGTGGCTGTAGGACCAGTAACAGTTCTGTGAGTCTGTAAATGGAAAATAAATTGATTAGAAGCAGCTCTGATCAGATAGTTAAAATTATAAATATTCAATTGCCTTTAATATCCCCTCAAAAAATATTTCTATTTAAATTCCAGTGCACAGGACCTGCCTGTGCAGAGTCTTTTATTGTATTCAAATGGGATAAGGTTTTTTCTGTCCAAATTTGAATTAAACTGATGCACAGTTACTGCCTTTTACGATTCTCTTTGTCAGATGTCCCCACTTATACTGCTGCATGTTCTGAGGGCAGTGTGCAGTCACTTAACCGTGTGAAAACAAAGTAGAGCAGACTTCAAGAACTATTTAAAAGTTGAAATTTTTATTTAGAAAGAGTATTTCAGAACTTGCTTTTGCTTGAATCAGCCATTAGTGAAACCTTTTGGAAAGGGTGAAGAAGAAAAACCCACCTATCTCTGTTTTTCACCTCACTGTCTTTTTAGTAACAACTTCTAATCCGGCCCTTTATGTTGAAACCAAAATGGAACATTTAGGGTGAAATTACTGTGGAGGCTTGGGAGTGGCGGTGAAAGAGATAAAATAGGGATTGGGCATGTTCTGTTCACAATTCCCGTGTTTATTTACTCCTGTATGGTTTCCACATGAGCGGCAGAGGATCTCCGCGGGAGAGCAATGATGTGCTGGGGAAATAACGTGCTGTGGTTAGTCATGACATTTTCACTTGCTGTTCCTTTTTACGAGAGCTGTTTCAAGCTGCTTCTCGGGGATTAGCTGATTTTTCTGAGGAGTTGATTCCTGACTTTAATCTGTCACCCTTCATTTCAAAAGAGGCAGAAGTTATGACATTAAATTAATGTGATGAAAACGGTGATACTCTGCTCATAAATTTTCCAGCTTGAGCTGTAAACTGATATAAATACCTCCACAAAAACAGGAATCGTGAGGCTCTTCCAAGCCAATAAAAGTATTCAATGGATTGCAGCTCCAGCACAGCTCTGTGACCAGGAGAGCTGCATTCCATGATCACGGTGACATTTTCCAGTTCCCCTTCCCATTAACAACCCCCGGGGGGGTCTGGTGCCCTTCAAAACCATCCCCGGAGGGTGGAAGAGCCACAGCCCACCGGGAATTGTCAGCTGGGAAATCCTCTTCCTGTTCACCTCTGTTTTCCTGGAGTCCTCTTAAGGAAAAGTTGGAAGATAATGGAAAATTTAGACTTTTACATCAAGAATTCCTCACAGAACGAAGAGTGATGTAATTCTTACTGTGCAGCTCAAAAGGTTGCCAAAAAGTAAAATACTTGCCGTTATTCAAACACCTTTTCTCAGAGGTACCTGCCTGATTTCTGCATAAAGTACCCTCGTAGCTAATGCAGGCATTGTTGCAAAATCCCCTCTCTGGTATTTTGGTGGGATAAAGATGGGTTTGTCTCATGCCTTTTTCACGTGGAGAAATTGTACTTCCATTTATAGCGGTAGAGCCTCTTTGGAGAAAAAACCAAATCAAATGATTGGGACTGGCAATTCTCTTGTGGCTCACCTTGCTGGCATTTCCTTGTGTTGGGATAATGGGGATTATTCTCCGTTTTCTGGAGCCTTCCAAGAGCCTGTTAGGAACAGCGTGATTAAACGCAAATGATGCTTCCACCAAAAAGGCACGAGGCACTGGAAACTGGGTGCTGGAAATCGGCTGTTCCTCTGCTCACCTCGCTCCCTCGGTTCTGTTGGATGTGTGGGTTTGTAGCAGAGCCAAGTTTTCCCTAACCCACGTTTCCAGAAGGTTTGTTTTCGCTTTCCTCTCCTCATCCCTTCCCCTCTCCCATTCTTGTGTTTATTCCTCTGGTCATTCCGCTCTCACTGATTAGAAATACTCAGCTTGCAAAGGGCACGTGGGCTGGAAGAAATTGTCCTCTCTCAAGCTGCAATAATGGATTTGAAAATCCTCATGACTGGTTATTGACACACTCAGTTCATCACTGATACGCTGAATTACGTTCAGTACCTGAACAGATTATTGTTGTGCCATACATTTTAATTACAGGACCAAATGCATTTAGGTTGTCATAATTCAAAGTCCTTTCCTTGTGCTCTTGCTGTCTGTGTGAAATTAACTGTTCCTCTTGCTGTCTGTATGAAATGAACATTTCCTCTTGCTGTTCCTCTTTAACAGAATTTATCAGAGATAAAATACCAGCGCTCCTAATCCACTGGAATATTTATTTGTGAGGATCTATTATTACCACACATTCACGTTCCTCTTCATCCCAATGTCTATTCCTTCCTTACAGCCCAAAGGACTTGCCAGATTCCCCGTGGTGATCTTGGTGTTTAAAAAGAATCAAACTAGGGCAAGATGTGTAGAGTACTTAAATTTAGATCCTGGTTCACGTGAACTAACAACATCTTGTGGTTTCAGTAGCAAAGCAGACTTTGGCAGCAGTTTGGTCCCCATAACTGGATAGCACAGCTCAGAAATAAATTACTGTAATATCCAGTATTCCAAACTGCTTTTTGGTGAGTTACAAGTACAGTGGAGGAATATTGAAACCACATTTTCCTGGGGAAGTGTTTGAAATGTGCATCATTTTCCAAATTTTCCTGCCCTTTTCTCGTACACGTTTTTAGCACGGCAGCAGTTCAGCTTTTGACAAGACAGATTGAGCAAGTCCTGAATTTTTTGAGTGCATTGCAGGATGCTCCTGGAGAAGGAACATCCATTAATAATCTCGTATTTTTCATCTGACTCCGGATCGTGATTAAAGACAGAATCATGGAAGAAGTAGCAGCGCTCATAAGCAGCTGCTTGCATTTTGCAGTTAAGGCCAAGAATTATTGGAGAAGCAAATCCTCACGGCAGGCCGGGGAGTGCAGGGAAAATCTCATTCACCTTGTCAAAATTGGCAGGGTTTTCCTGAACCTGTGATTTGTCACCGGGGTTTGCTTGAAGCGTGGGGCACAGTGTTACAAATTGCAAAATAAATCAGGAGGAGGATGAAATGGAGAGTTGGACAGCTTTGAGTTAAGGCTCCAGTTCTGCAAGGATGGGCAGAGTTGGGACGGAAGATAATGTGGCTCTTGGTCAGGTATTGATCCAGAAAATTACTTAAAAACGCCACAACTTATTTGTAACAGTACAGGAATTGCACACAAACCCATATTTGCCTTTTTGGTTTTTAGTTTTCTCACAAGTCAGGAATGCTCTCTGTGATGAGATGTAGGGAAGTCCCTAAATTTTAGATTTTTTTTTTTAATTTAGCAGTTAAGAATTATCACATGAGTGAGAAATCCCATCAAATGAAGCAGACAGACTTAAATCCCTAAATCCAAGCTGTGCCCCATCCCCACCTTGTTCCCCGCCCAGAGCTCTGAGTGCCACCTCCAGTCATTCCTTGGACACCTCCAGGGTGCACCAAGGCTGACTTTTGTAGCTTATTTTTGGTAGACTGAGTATTTGTGGAACACAGTGGCGTTGCACAAAGCAGTGGAATTCAAAACAAACAAAAGGACCAGTTTTTCTGCATTGAATTATTGTTTATCACTATTTCTTTGCTGCTTTTCAGGCGCATCCGGAACGAGTAGCAAAACATATTTATCCCCACGGGCATCTAGCAAACGTAGAATTAAACACATAAATACCAACAGAGAATTTTCAGTGAAGTAATTATAAAGTGGCTGCAGTCTCCCATTCCATGTGTCAAGCAGCTTGGAATACTGAAGGTCTTTGGGTGGCAAAGAGCATGTTTTGTTCATTTGACTTTTACACGTTTTTTTTTTTTAAATGATTATGATATAATTCCTACAGTTCTGAACCTTGTCTTTGGAATTTTTTTCTTTCACTTGGCTTATCATTTGGAAAACATTTCAGGAAAGGAGCCTTTGACCTTCTGACAGCTGATGGACAGCAAAGACTAAACCTTGTCCATTGCAGCAAACCACTGGAACAGATTTGCCACTTTTCTGATGCAGAGGCTTTTATCCAAAGGAATTTTAAGTTCAGAGTTTGGCTCTGTCTCCTGAGTTTCCAGGGCTGATAAGGATTTTGTGATAAATATAAAATAGTGTGTATTTGTCCTATATCAAAACCAACATGAGGACAGGCAAATACCTTGTAGTTTAAATAAATACGATTGTTTGGGTAAATTAATGGACGTGGAAATTGACACTCATTTTTTATGACGACGTATTTGATTCCATCCTCGGATTGCAGCAAAAACCTGAGCAGAGAGATGCTGGGGGGAGAGGGGAGGGCGGTGACATTCACCACGGCACAGGGATAAGGATGCCCTCGTACAAATGCCTCATTCAGACGTCAGAATGCTGGAGGCTCAGCCCTGAGAGGAAGAATCGCTCGTCACAGCGCTGTCTGCGAGCTTGGAGAGAAAATCCCTGGCGGGGGGGAGAGGCAGCGCCGTGACTCAGCTGCGGCTCCTTCCCCGCGGGCCCGGGGGCTGCCGCTGCTGCTGCTTCTTCTTCTTCTCCTTCTTCTTCTTCTTCTTCTTCTTCTTCTTCTTCTGCTGCTGCTGCTGCTGCTGCTGATGGTGCTGATGCTGATGGTGCTGATGCTGCTGATGATGCTGATGCTGCTGTTGATGCTGATGCTAATGATGATGCTGATGCTAATGATGATGATTCTGCCGCTGCTGCCCTCGCCCACGCAGCGCCCCCGGTCCCCGCAGCTCTCCGGGAGCGCTCCCACACGGGAGAGGCTTCACCCTGGGCGTACGGGATTATTGTCTCACAGGCAGCGCGTTCCTAGAGTAAAGCAGGCAGGCAGGAAGGTGGAAAGGTGTATCTTTGATGTGAGCACTGGGACATCTCCATCCTCTGTAAACACTGGGAGTTTATCACATTTCCAGAGTGAAGCGTGGCCCTGTTTTTCAGCAGGGGTTTATTTTTTTTTAATTCAGAGGGAAACGGTCGAATAAAGACTTTCCGTATGCTAAGATAGCTTATGTTGTTGTAAAAGCTGTCAGAGGTTTTCCTGAGACTGCTTTTCTTTCAAAGGCCAAAGATGATGGGCACCTGTCAGAATCTGCAGGAGGTGGAAAGTGGAGAGCAGAGGGAGGTCAGGGCTGCTTGTGTTTTTGGGAAGACACAGCAAAGGTTGCACTGTCCAGGCTCTGCATTGCTGTGTCATTGGGAATGAAAGGAAGAGGAAAAATATGTATTTCCTGTATCCCACAGTGTGGCAGCTGTTAGTTCTTGTTCCATTGATTCCTGGCTTTCTGTCCTCGTGTGTTTGTTTTCAGGTTTAGAGCTCAGTTATACAAGAGCTCCGACGTGGCTAGAATGATAAAAATTGAAATTATTTACTCGCTTGCCTCACTGTTTGGAAGTCCTTGAGGATTTGTGTGTGTGCGCTCGTTCTCCTCCATTTGGAGTCTTCCAGGGGATCTGTTCCCATGGCACCTGTGTCACAGCTTTGCCACGGACATCCAACCTTGCAAATCCTGTTCTTCCCAACCAGTGCTGGCATCTTACCAGCTGGATGTGGCCATGTGGGTATCAAGTGCTGAAGCCAAATGTCGCTGACCAAACATTATTAAAGTTCAAACCCAACTCCAACCCCAGCCCACGTCCCAGTTTCCTGCATTACACCCCTGCAATGTGTCAGGTTGCTGTTGAGCAGCTTCTCTTCGTGCTCCTGTTGGAAGTTGCCCCCCGTGCTCAGCTGATAAACTGAGATTCCCTTTTCCGGTTTACAGATTGTCTAAAAACCGATGAGTTGTTACTTTAGTAAAATTCCCTTTCTCACCTCGCTCACTGTCACCTTTTTTAACTCTTAAAATGTTTTTCTTCACTGAATACTTGTGTATCATGAGGCTGATTATAGTGGCTTGAACCAACCTTGAACACACAGCATTTTAAACTGTGTTTTGTAGAGATCAGGCGCGCAGCAAAGATCTGAGGTTTCAAGATGAAGTTAATCTGACAGGCTTCACAGTTATTTTAAAAGGTGCCAGTTGGGAAGACGTTTTGGGAAGTTTTTAAATGCAATCCTGAAAGACTTAGGGGATTACAGCCCTAGTTTATTTTCTGTACAAGTGTTTAAGTGTTATCTGACAAATTATTCTGGCTCTTTTTCCCTAAGCTGCTTTGGCAAACCAACAGAACATTCCCCATGCTTCCTACCCTTCTCCAACGTAAGCAATTAATCAATTGGTTCTGAGCTGGTTGTGGAACACTTTTCCCCAACCAATTGCTCTCAGGAACTCTTTGGTACAGCGAGATGTTCGACGGGGAAAGAATTGACCAGAATATTTACGAGCAACTTGGACTGCAGGTCAATTTTCAGTGGGAAATTATTTGGACAGGTTTTGCTGGCTGGTGAGGTGAAGCTTTGGATTTCCTTGGGTCCGTTTTAGATAAACAAGTGGCAGCAGAGGGCTGGTTTGGGTGAATGCTTTACTGCAGCCAGGGAGATCAGTATTTTAGACTCAGGTCTTGTCAGCAATAGTGACAACATTAAAGTACAAGTTGCAGGAAGTAATTTTGGACTGAATAATCACAGATTTGTTTCGCTTCAGATCAGAACAGCAGGGATTAGGAAATTCCCTGTTGTTTACTGATTGAAAATCTTGAGAAGAACTTCTATTCTTTCAATTGTGTTTTCTTTGTATTGTCTTCAGGTTGGCAATTTTATGGATTTTTTTTTACTTTTCCAGGTGGCATCCAGGTTTACACTTTGGCAAGATTATCTTGCTGAGTAAATCAAGTTTCCTGCTCAATTTTTTGGTAGAGTAAACCGAGTTTTCTGCTCGATTTTTTTGTAGAACTTTATATTTTCAACATCTGTTTAAAATTTCAGGGTTTGGTTTCACTCTTTCCGAACTCTGCAGCGAGGGGAGTTTCACCTGACGTGCCACGCACTGCACCTGTTCACGGTGTTCCAAAGCTCATTCTTGCATAATTGAGGCAACATCATTAGTGGAAAGCATTTTGAAAAGAGCAATTAAAATATATATAAGTGTTTACTGTCTGCAAAATAAAGCATCTGTGCCCCAGTGCAGAATAACAGGCTCCTTATACCCGAGTCAGAGTGGTTTCTTCATTATCTAACTTATTATAAATTCTTCATCTAAATTAACTTACCAAAAGAAGGGAACAAAAAACTTGGGAACAAAAATATGAAATATTTAAGCTTTAGTTTCTGCTTGCTCATGAATCTTACAAAATCTTTGGGAATTTCCGCAGGCGGGGTGTGCAAACACAGCCTCTTGGTGTTTTGTTTTTATTGCGATGATATCCTGTGAATTAAGCCCTTGAGGTACTTCTGGAATGTATCTAACAGCGCCAGATAGCGACCTCGGAGGCATCCTCAGAGTGTCTAGGATGAAGCACTCATCTACAAATTAGACAAAATCTAATTTAGCGCTGGAGATCACGTTAAACCCCGTGAGTAATGAAGGCACCTTGTTGCATGTGCTGCTCTGATTAATTTACCTGTGTTCCTGCGAAGAAGCCCTTTCGCCCCGGCTGAGCCGTTCCCTTCAGCATCCCAGAGGGAAAAGCTGATCCCAGTAACCTCAGGAGAGCTGAGCCACGCCTGAGGCTTCGACCAGTGCTGAGATTCACCACATGGAGCTGCCTCGGGTGTGGCACCCCGGGTATTCCGGCTGCCAGGGATGCAGCGCGATGTCAGTGAGGGAGGGAGGGGCTTGATGGTTTCATGCCATTGAGAAAGATNCATAACATAACATAACATAACATAATATAATAATATACTCCTGGGCCAAGTGTGCATGATGGGATGGGGCTGGACATGGGCAGGGCTTGGTCCCCCCCACTCTGGAGCTCCCACCCTTCACTCCCAGTTTCCCCCAGTGCCTCCCCAGCTGGGGCTGTGCTGCCAGCAGAGCTGCTGAATAATTTCAATCCACATCTGCAAAAGCAAAGGAGGCAGCAAGGACTACCAAAGCCAGCAGCACTGGGTTGCACGTGGCCACTGTGCCACTGGGCAGTGCATAAAATGATTTCAGAAATTATTTAACAGAGAGGAGAAGTATGGAAGCAGAAGGGATTGCAGGGAAAACGTGTTCAGCTGTGCCTTCTGTGGTGGGCTGAACTCAGCTGTGAGATCTGTGTTAGCAAGGACTGAGTGCTGAGTAGAGCTTGTGACCAGCCTGGCCCTCAGCGAGGTGGGGTGCATGATTCAGATTTTTATCATCTACAGGTAAGGGTAATAACTCAGTTTTCCTCTCTGAAGTATCAAAACTTGCATTTTCAGTGGGATTTCTGTCAAAGGCATTGCTTTAAACAGCGGGTGAGTGCTATATCCTGGTTGTAGTCCATGCAGTTTTACCAATAACTCCCTTTTGATAAAGAATAGCAGTGAAAAAGCAGCCAAAATAAATATGGATTTCTTTTCTTCCGAGGTTACATTACAATTTTGGCTTTGTTTGTTTTATTCTTTAAGGGATAGCAGCTCGACCAAAGCAAGGCTGTTTACTTGTGCGTGCTTGGGGAATCACAGCTGATCTGTGGAGGTTGTGCCACGAAGAGACTGACACTGAGTTTTCCGAGGGAGTTCATAGTTCCTCTGTGAGAAACCCTGTCTTGAGAAGCTGTTGGCTCGAGAGGAAAATACGTTGTTTTTTTAGTGCTTTAAAATAAGGCTGAGGCGAGTTATTTCCAGTCTCTCCTAGCAAGCTACTACTACATGGCTACAGGCTGAAAGCTGAATTCCCATCTCAGCTCCCTTCCAGGTCCTTCCCACTGGTAGCACTCCTTGAGCCTCGCAAAATGGTTTGCAGAACACCTGCCAAGTTTTACCGTGGGAATGGAAGCTGCCAGAAGCATCTGTGGGTTTTCTGTGCATACAGAGATTTTCTCAGGCCGTTACCACCAGCATTCCTGACAGCTGAGTAGTTGTCCAAAGTTAGGTGAGGGAAACACTAAGCTTTGTTGGGAGAGACTGAAATACTGTTTATTTGGATTAAAAAAAAACCTCTTTTCACCCACTGTTTGGAGGTTGGGCAGTGTAGGAAAGTGTTGTTTGACACTCCAAAAACATTATCTTCACTCTTCATTCATTGTCCTCACTCTCCCCTTCTGATTAGGTCTGGTTTTGTCTCAGTAGCTCATATTCCCTTTGGGGAATAAAATGCTCTCTAAAAATGAGCAGGTTTCCTGCACTGGCCTATATAACACACGCACGGCTCTCACCAGCCTTGCAGGCTGTGAGTTTGTTTGTTTGAGAGCTACAGCCTGGATCAGATCTCAGGTTGTTTGCTTTTACTGGCATCCTTCATTTTAATTTGCTTCCTACGCTGTTGCAATGTGTGGAGGAGATGATTATGTAAAGGACAGTGTTAGAAGAGCAAATATCAACAAATACCTTTGGTTTTATAGCCAAAAATCAGGGGATAGGGGAAAATTGTAATGTTCTTCAAGAATGGCTTGCAAAGAAAGCAAAGAGGACAAATTGCATCTACTTTTGGCACAATTTAGGATGAAGTTTCCTGTGTGGAAATACTCCCTTTAATCCAGTACTTTTCCTTCTGTAAACAGTGCAAGTGTGTGCTTCAAGTGCTAGTGCAGAGTGCCACAAAGGCTCTAAATGCATGGGGAAAATGATTGGCTGAGCAAAAACCCAACATCTTGATTTACTGCGCTGGTGCACTGAACCATTCCACTGGAGGAGACACTCTGCGTGGGTGCAGGACCCATCCCAAAGCTTGGATTGTGCGTTGCTGCCCTACAGAGCTTCTCTGCCTGGCTCAAAGGGCTGGGCTGAGATCCCTTCCTGAGCTGTTTGTCTGTCCAGGGGTTCTGGTGGCAAGCCCACCACAGGTGACACATCCCCCAGCACCCACAGCAGCCCCGAAGCCGTGATGAGCTGATGCTCGCTGAAATGAGCACGCCCAAGAAAGTGAAACCAGAAATTTCCGATACTTAAACAGATATTTGTGACATTTTGTTTCTCATGTTCTTCTAGTCTTACCTTGTGTGTGCACTAGCCAAGATACAACATCAATTTCTTTTGTCCCAAGACCAATTTTGACAGCAGGATTTACTCACGGTGCCAAAAGGCTGTTCTTGCCTTTCTTTGCTCTTCGTTTTGCTAATTAACGTCAGCATTTGATTGGTAATGCATTTAATAATGTCCAGGTTGTTTGTTTGTTTGAACTCTCAGCTTCTCTGAGCAAATGGAAACTCTGCTGTCCTGGGCTATCCTTGAATCATGGTCCTGGCAAAACAATCCCACACTTTCTCTAGGTTCAGGATGAAAGAGGCTTCACGGGATGTACTGCACGGGGCCGTCTGGAGTCCCTGAAGTTGTTCCCTCCACCAGTAAAACCCTGAGGGTGCTTCGGGGTGTTCACTGAGCATTTCGTGAATTATGCCACCGTAGGGTGGTTTATCCCTGGCTAGCAGCATCCCGAGTTTTGGGCAGGGCGTGTCAGTGCCGCAGGGCATTTCAGGGCCACCCAGTCCCACAGCGGCACTGCCATCCCAGCTGTCCTCTGCTGTCACCTCTGGATGTCCCCTTGTGCTGCCGGGATGTTCCTCTGTCCAGGGGAAGTTACATACCCTGCCTGGCTGCTCGTGAGCTGGGGCTTTAGGAATGTGTAAGATTTTACACGTCTCCACAGAAGGGAAGGAGGGCCCTCAGGAGAAAAGCCTGGCTTCTGATCAACTCCTTTCCCCTGCTATTCACTTTAATTAACGGCTGTGGCATTCATGGATATTTTAATAATAGGTGGAATTCAGGTGCCTTGGCATTGATTGCACTTGATAACGGGTTTGGACACACCAAAAATGAATCTCCAGCGACGATAATTGTGTCGGTGTTGACAAGTCCTGTTTCTCTCCCGCCGGTGCCACGCTTTGCTTTATTACAGCACAGCCACCCCACTGCAGCTTTCGCTGTATTTTGGATTTTCTCTGGCGTGAATAAAGCCATTCTCCACCTTCTGCAGCGTGGTGACGATGCTCGCTTGGTTTGCTATCAAAGTGACAAAAGGGGCCAGCGTTTGCGAGTGAGATCGGTTCCGTGGGGTGCAGAAGGTGGAATTTAGGCAATCGCAAACCGCGCAGGGTACTCTCGGTTCTGCGCGTTGTTGGGGGGTGGCAGGAATTGCTCACCTCTGAAGGATGAGCTGTGCTGGATTGTCCCGGGGGCTGTGATGGGATTCCTTTTTGATTTCCTTGCGGAGAGGGGGTGATCCTGGCACAATATCCCTGTGCCATCCTCTCCTGCCCTGCTGCTTTCTGTGTGACTCAGGCCGGGGAGCAGCAAAGGGTTCGGGATTTAAAAATAGGCTACTTCAAATACATTTCGGTAAATATACGAGGGGAAGAGTACTGAGTCTTAAATGATTGCTAAGTACCCATTTAGCACTGACAATGCCGAAATCAGGCAGCGCAGATCTCAGGGGGAGATTTGCATGGGCTCTTTGAAGTTGCGTTCAGGAGATGCGTTCAGGCAATCAAGGCTTTGTGTTTTTGGGAGGGAAATCACCTCCCACGACGGTGCTGGCTAAATCCACAGTCAGGGTTTCTCTTTTGGGGCTGACGCACGATAATTATTGCAGGTTTTTTCTAGAGGTTATAACAGACCTGCTGTTACAGGTACATATGGAAAAAAGGGTACAAACGGTGAGTTTTGAGCCGTTTTTGCTGACCCAGGTTGCTACTCAGTGTTTGTCCAGAGCTCAGGATGTTCTGGTATTTCAAGTTATTTTCTCAGGGGATATTTATTTATTTTAAAGGTGAAATACCAGGTCCCTTGTATATTAAATGCTTTTCTAAGAGGACAGTACTTTCCACACTTAAAATACAGTATTTTTTACAAGACTTAAATACATTTATGTGTTAATGACTTCACCGATAGCCTGTGAAACAACCTGAAAACTGCATAAATGTCCTGTGTGGATAACCACAGCTGGCCGTGAATACTTGACATTACACATTATTTGTGCCCTGAGAAGCTTTGCTCTGGGTCTTACAACTTTAAAAAAAAAGCATTGAAGCCACATGAAACCCAGGCTGTGCGAACCTGACTCTCAGAATGCACTGGTATCAATTTTAGGCTCCACTTACTGAGCTCCTGAGATTCCTGGAAGCAGCAAGGGTGAAGCCTTGGCATTCAGCATCCCTGAGCAGCGGGCTCTGTCCAAGGTTCTGTCAGAGCAGCCTCGGACCTGCTCGGTTTGTGAAATCAGAAGTCAAAACCACAACTCTGCTGCTAAAACATCCCACGTTTGTAGGTAAAAATACATTTAGAAACCAGGATTTAGGTCCTTTTTGGTTTTTTGGGTTTTGTTTTCTTTTGTTTGTTTGTTTTCCTGTTTTGTTTGGGTTTTTTGTTTGTTTGTTTGGGGGATTTTTGTTTTCTGCTTTTTGTTTGGTTTTCTCTTTTCGTCCCGTGCTGTTGTATGCCCTCTGAGGCATTTCTCTGCAGCACAACCATTAATTCTGTGCAGGAGGAGCAACCAGAAAGGGGAGAGCAGGAGGGGAAAAACCAAATTTTGTAAAATTTGGTGCCAGTGGCGGGGAAGGAAAGGAAGAAAGGATCTTTAGGGCTGCAGAAAACACAGGAGCTGCTGTGGCCATGAAGCTGAGGAATGGGTTTAATGGCTTTTATTTTGCTGATTAGGAAAAAAACCCTCAATCCAAACTCAGTTTGTTGCATTAGTTTTCCCCCACCAACCGTATACATTTATAAATTTCTCAAAATCCATCCTAGTTGTGGTGAACAAATCAATACAAATTGCTGGTTTTATTATGTGCCATCCTGCAGTTCAGGGAGAAAATCAAATGAGAGAAGAGCAGACCTGTAAAGAAACTTGGATGGTTTCAGCTTAAGCTCTGTTTGCAGGAGCTCTTTGTGTGAATAAGCAGAAATGCAGGAAACTGGCTTTGGAATAAGCATTTCAAGGTGTCTAAGCCTTGTTTAAGCAGAGTTTAAAACACTGAAGGTCACCTCTGCCACTGGAAAATCTAAAAGAAGTGTCAGCCCAGCTGGTGCAAGGCTTGAGCCACTGCAGTGATAAAATTTTGTTGTTAAAATCTAGAACAGGGACACGTGAGAGAAGTGGGAATTATTTTCTTATTCTTACAAAAGGGCAGGCCGTGGTTCCCAAAGAGGAAAAAAGTGAAATCTGTTTTCTGTGTTTTCTGTTGACAATTCTGCTGATCAGAACAGAGGTCGGGGAGGGAAACAAATCCTCTGGAACAGTGAATGTCCACCCACTTAAAATGATTTTTTAAAAAATTTATTTCCCCCACGTAGAAGTTGCTTACTCAGTGGCAGCTGTTTGAATAGAACGGGGACAGAGTTCTCCCTGACATCCAGGAGATTTTATTTAGAGTTGTGCTGAGTGGATGCTCAGTACATTTCCACTTCCCCTAGCTGAGAAATGGGTTCATGGCAAGGAGAATGTGAGCTGCGCTCTCAGCAGCTCATTTCCTGGGATAACCACATTTAGAAGCAGAAACTTTAAGAAATGGTATTGGAAACACGCTTTAAAAAGAGGAAAAAGTGATCATTTTCTGCCTCTATTGGCATAAATCATTGACAGAACTGACTCCTGCTGTAGCAGAGTTCAGCATTTCAGCTCTGCTGTGTCTCCCTGAGTTACTCAGCCCAGTTAATGAGAAATTATTAAAACACCAAGCCCGTGTCAGAATTATCTGATAATGAGGAGGAACTTAAGGCTGGGCGAGGCTGTGGAAGGGGCTCTGCTCACGCTCACCCCTCTCAGGCTCCACGCTGCTCTCTTTTGATGGAGATCATCACAACATTCTGCCCTCCCTGTGCTCCCCCCGTTGTGACTGGTTTGTACCACGGAGTTTGGAACCAGAGCCCCCCGGCACGTGCTGGGTGCTGCAAAAGCACGGAACAAACACAGCCCTGCCCTCACCCTCCCAGGGAAATTGGCTTTCCAAACTTATTGTCGCGTAAAGGATATTTTTAACCAATTAACAGCCAGGGAATCACTCCAGCTGGTGGAAACCAGCATCACGCACACTTAAATGATGTTTTTGGTGGTTGGTTGTGCTTTTACAAGTCAGTCTGGCTCCATCCTGTTCACAGCCTCCCATCAGGTGTTTAGAGACTTTGGTCAGGTCCTTCCAGAGCCTTCTGTGGTCCAGCTGGGCAGCCCCAGCTCTCTGAGCCTCTCCGGTGTCAGGTGCTCTTGTCCTTAAATCATCTTCGTGGCCCCTCCTTGGATTTGCTCCAGTAAATCCACACCCTCCTGTTATCCCTTCTCCTGCTTCCAGGTAAATTATTCCTCAGTTCTGTAAGAGCAGCATGAAAAAGGCCGGCAGCTATAAAAGTTAAAGTGAAGCCTCTCAGTGAAATGCCCTCAGAGAGTTGTGGTTTTTTGGGAATTCCTTGATTTTCCCTTAATGCGCGTGATGTGGTTTACGAAAAATTGATATTTTTTAATGTTTGCAGTTGTTAAGGTTCAACTGGATCTTAAAATCAGACTTTCTGGCACAGCCTTGAGTTCCTAATCATAAAACTTTACGTATTTTATGATCTACAGAGCTGACATTTATTTGTTTGTTTACCAGAATGAATTCCTTGTATGGTAGTTCACCAAGCTGGGAACTGAAGAACAATCCGTAGCCTGGGACAGCATCCCAGATTCTGGCAATAAACTTAGGATTTTGGGGTTTATGGAGCTGATTTTTACTGCTCCCGAGCATATAAACTGCCTGTTGATTTGATTCTATAGACCGTAAAATTCAGAAGCACATGGTTCTCCTCAATGTGATGTACAGTTTAAAAGTAATAACTGCATACAAAGTTGCAGAAGAATTGCTCTTACTGAGTCTGAATGTAAGAAAATAGAAGGAAGAGGGAACTGTTCTGGAAAGGAAATGGACAGAGCAGGGAAGTGGAGCAGAACAGATCTGTCAGCATTTCAACTAAAGGCTCCACACGAGCTCTATGAACAAAATTATTGGAATCATATGCTTTTAACACCTGAAAGAATTTGGAAGGATCATTCTCTCTTTCTTCTAAGCAGAAAAGTTTGGTTTCTGAATTCCTCAGTTGTGGGGGGCAGGATGAACATTAATTTTGCAGGTGACAGGGACATAACCCAAGGTGTGTGCGCTGATAATTCCGTAAATTCTGTTTTCCTAAAGCCACAGAAAATGTTTATGGCAGACAATAGTTTATGTTCTTAAAAAGTGACGGCCTCCTCAAGTTCACAAATGTAAATTGGGGTTCAGCCTCTGAGAAATGTGGGCTATTCCTCTGCAGTTATAAATAAATCCTGGCTACAGGTTTTTTATATTTATATTTATTTTATTATTTATTTATTTTTA
This sequence comes from Gymnorhina tibicen, assembly GCA_013399875.1. Taxonomy (NCBI): domain Eukaryota; kingdom Metazoa; phylum Chordata; class Aves; order Passeriformes; family Artamidae; genus Gymnorhina; species Gymnorhina tibicen. The sequence continues at coordinate 363,127 of VXAZ01008439.1, read as the reverse complement.
TATTCCATAAAGCTGTTTTCAAGGAGCACGAGCCTTGAAGCAGACTGGGAATTATCCTGAAGGAAAAGTTTTATGTTTTCACCCGACTTCTTGTCCTGGTGATCACAGAACTTCCTTTGGCAGAAAGGATGGGAATGCTCACAAAGCCCAGGAAGAGTCCTGCAATCGAGGATTAAATCAACCCTCCATCACGTTCTCTTCAATAAAAGCAAGGGAATTCTCTTACAAAATCAGTCTGGACAAGTTCTGAGCGAGAAGGGAAGGTCTGCTTAGAAATATTTGGTTTATTATACTTTTCTAAAGGTAATGCATGGTGATTATGCTGGTTACAGGGAATAAACACTTTGGTACCATTCCCTTTGCTTTTATAAAGGGTGATTACACTGTAACTCAGGTCAGAAAGGTTAAAAATCAGGGGGGTTCTGTTTCAGCTTTGGCGTTCTTTTATTTATTTTTATTTTTTTTTAATTCTTAAGGATAAATTGAAGAAGATTCACTGGTGTTATCTAGATGCTGATGCCTAAGAGGCACGCAGGAAGGTAATTGTTTTGCTTACGTTCCACAGGGCTTCTAAATGTCTTTTAATGACTGTGTTCCCCGGGCTGTGGCATTAATTCCATGGGCTGGAACACCGAATTCGGGAAGGAGCAACAAAAGCGCCTCAGACACCTTCCAGCGGGAGAACTCAACATTTGGTTTTCCGCAGCTCGCGGCTTTCCTGGGAGCAGAGTTTTGCTCCCGCTAGCCAACCCAACAAAACTCTATTTATTTATTTCCGAGCTGGGAAGGTGTGATTAGGCCGGCTGCGATTCCCGCGTGCCGTGCCCGAGGGAACTTGCCAGACGTTTTTCCGCCCACGGCGTGGAAGCTCGGGTTCTGCGCGCCCAAAGTGCCGAAACCACCGGGGTGGAGGGCTCTGCGTCAACATTCCGTGGGAAGAGGGTTAGAAGGTTCCCCTTCCCGGGAATCTGTGGCTTCGTTGAGTTCCTCAGGCACAGAAAACCTGAATAAACCAGAAAAACATGAATAATAGGGAACAGGAACAAAAAGCACCCAAACCTGGTGGCGTGGAACTTGCAACCCAGTGAATATTAAGCACTGGCTTCGCCGGCGTTGCCATGAAGAGGAAAAAGAGAAAACCCAAACCCAGACAAGTTTATGGCAGGATCTACTTATGCTGCACGCAGAATATTTGCATATATTTTCCACACACACCATATGGCAATTATTCAGATTGCAGCAGCCAAGAGCGGGGAACTTATGTTGCTTATTTCTAAGTATAGGTCAAATATAGATTGCTGGGCTGATCAGTTTGGTGCAATTTCCATTTACTTCATGCCTCACCTTTCACCACTCAAAATTTCGCCCTTCCCAGCGATGAAGAGTTGAGTCGTTTGCCTTTGGACATTTTGCCTCCAGCCAGCCTGCTTTACAAAAAGCAGAACTGAAATGTAAGGAAAATGCATTGTGTCTCTCACAGCTGAGCTGAAGCAATATTGAGGAGATGCAGAGGTTGGACGTGTGTTCTAAACCGACAGAATTTTGTGTCTTTAACAATGCCTTTTCTTGCAAACTCAAGTTTTGATGTGCCGTCCTCCATTTGGTGGCTGCCTCGAGAACATCAAATAATTTCTAGTTCTTCTGTTGCGTTTCCAGAAGTGGAGTGGTCTACCAAAATAAAATTTCGCAGTCGCGTTAATCAAATCTTTTATTAATTTGCATGGCAGTCTGTGGATTTTAAAAGGTCTGAGTCAGCGTTCAGCTACCAACTTCAAAGGAGGAATATTCAGATTAAAGGGGAGTGCATGACTCAACTCACCAGCTTCTGGAATGTGCTTTTTATCAAGGCAAGGCAGTGCTGGAGCTCGGGATATTTGGGAAAATAGAGATGCTATGAATAAGTTAGCTAGGAGAAAAAACAGGGTAATGCAGATTTCCAGCTTGCCGTGGGTGAGGTATTATTGGAATCTTCTTAGGCTTAGCCAGCACCAGAAGCTCTTGTCCAGTTTGCAGAAACCAATGAGCTAAACAGGCACCACCCTGTGCAGAAAGTAACAGAAAATGAGATTTTCCATGGCAATGAACTCAGTTGGTGTTTATGTGGTGTGGGAGTGGTAAATACACACACACACACACACGTCGTGGATTCTTCCTTCATTTTTTGCTGTGCTTTAAATTTCTGCCCCGTTTTCCATCGTGGCATTCCTCACGGATTTATGTGGTCAGGAGTTTTATTCCTTCCCTGCTTTTTGCCAGTTAGATTTTTTTTGTTGTTTAAACTTATTCCCTACATATTGTTTATTTGCCAGTGGAGTTATTTCAGTCCAGTCTGGAACTTATTCAGGCAAGTTTTGAGGTTCCTGTGAAAATGGGGATGAACCTGGCTAATATCTGTATTTTACACTGATTACATTTTCCACAGCGTGACATAACCAGAGGAATTAAAGAGAAACTTCTAAATTAATACGTAAATTCTGCAAGTTCTTGAGGAAACAGAACCTTCTTTTTAGGACCAGGGCTGTGCATGGAACACACTAAAGCAAAATTATGTGCGGTGTAAGTGACAAAAGCTTTGGGATTCGTTTTGCTTGTCAGCAGCAAGTCACACCTAAGTTCCATTACACATTTCTTATTGAATGACATTTGACATCTGAGGACAGTCATAAGAGTATTCCCAGCAAAATGGGCCCGAGAGGACTTCAGGTGTCTGATGCTTATCTTCTTTGCACTTCTTGTTCCTTCAGGATTAATTTTTACTTCATTATTTTCATGGGGAAAAAAAAAGTTAGAAGCAAGTTCTTTTAGTAGAGCTGTTGTAAATGTGCTGCTCTTCAAGTGAAGCCTTGGCAGCAGAGGTGGCTCAAATTTTGTTGGAGTTCATCTGTTCCTGTGTGATAAAGGCCCAGACAAGCTGCAGGACATTAGTCACTGCTTTCTGCAGATTGCTGATTTCCCTTTTTCCTCTTTTTTAAACTGCTCAAGCATTACTGATGTTAATTTGTGCATCCAGCCTCAAAGATAAGCTGTGGAATGAGAAATGGAATCTGGCCTCTGGTTCACACAGCTCCAGAGCTGAAAGGATGAAGAACACTGCTTAGGACTGATGACTTTTGAGAGATGTGGAGGTCAGGCCAAAGTGCCATAATTTGATATCACAGCTGTCTGCTGGAAATCTGGTTTTTTTCAGAGGAATTAGAACTGGAAAAATGTGAATAATTCCACGCCTTTCTTTTTTCTCCTTGTCCCGGTTTCCCAGGCCCTTGTTCTGCAGAACACCCGTGGCTGCACTCTGCTTGTGGTGGGTTCTTTTCTTCATATTGATGTTTTGGAGTGGCTCCCGCAGAAATTGTTGCATCTGGCAGGAGCTCTTAATTTATTTACATCTGCTAACGCCGGCGGTGCCTGCTGAAAGTTCGTTGTCATCCTCGGGGTGGTTTCTTTTTTTAATGGAAATTCACAAACACTGGGGGAACGGCAAAGGTTGCAAACCCTTTGGGATCCTTCCAGCAGGAGGCCGTGTCAGATGATCCATTTCCTCCATGAGGTCCCATCTGTCGTGTCTGTGCTCTGGAAAACCACCCATTTCTCAAAGCCAGAGCTGAGGAGCCGAAGGGATCGTGCCTTCCTCATGCCAGAATAAAAGCTCTGCTAGCCACTGGTGTCCAGCACTTCACAGACACCTTGGGATTCTAGCATTTTAGCATTTTTCAGTGAGAAGAGTTCCAAAGTGCTGTTGGGGTTGATGGCTGGGTCTTTTCCCATCGTCCCCTCTGGAAGCTGTGTTTTCTGCTAAAATATGACCAGCATACTTTCTGTCGAGTGGTGTTTGCGGTTCTGGGACCTCAAAGACGGTGAAATCTGTTTTTAAGGGGCAGAGGGGGCCGTGGCTGTGTGAAAGGTGGTTTTGACACAGGTTTTTTTGGAGCTGAAGGCGGCCAGTGGCTTTCAGTTTCCAGTTTGGATTACTGGATTATTTCATCTGGATTGTCCCATGATGGTCCTGTCCTTCTTTCAAAGAAAGGTATTGTTTGTTCATGGCAACACCAACTTCTGTCTGCTAGAATCAGGCAGATTTAGGGCTTTTGCCACAAAATGCAGACATTTCTCTTTTTTCTTAAATGAATTTTTTTACAGGATAATTGTCCAGTTTTTTTCAAAAGTGCTCTTCCAACAGTAATATGTTTTCACTGATAGAAAATGTTGGATTTTGGAAATAATACAGCAGCAGGTTTTTACAGGTTTGGCTGGTAATTTCTTTTTGCTACTGATAAAAATGGAGTTGAAGTATTAAAAAAACAAACTGCAGGGCACAGCCAGATTTCAGATATATTCAGAATGTTCTGTTACAAATGATGCCACTTGCTAATTGCTTTTAAATTAGGGTATTTGTGCCCATGGTGATTACTGCAAAGCATCATTTAGACTCTAAAAGCTGGAGTAATGTCCTAATTGGGGCTTGATTTGCAAGAAGTACTTGAAAAACTTGGTGCTGTGGACTTGCAGTCATATTTTAAATTGTCAGTGGCTCTCAGGATGCCCTCCTTCCAAAAATGATATCAGTACTGGGTGATAACTCTGCAGAAAATAAGTGAGGTCTGGGTTGGGTGGAATGGTTGGTTCAGAAGTATAAACAATTTCTTAATCTACCTCTAAGAAATTGCTTCAAGATTTTTAAGAGGATTTGTTTTAGTTTAAAAATTGGGGCCTGGTTCAACATTAACAATATTAAACTTCAAATGGCAAAATAACAGCCCAAAAAAAGAAAAAGCTCTTGATTGACAAGAAGGCCCCTGATGCAATGCACCATACCCAAAAAAGAGAAGGATGAAAGGAGAGGTATTTTATTTCTTTACCTGAGAAGATAAATATTCCTCAAAAAAAGATTGTTTCATCGTTGGAAAGTCAGAACAAAAAAAATTACAGATTTTTAAGGTATCTGTAGATCAGCAGCAGAACCCCATGATTACCTTTTCCTTGAAGAAATCTTGTTGCTGTAATCACAGACCTTCAATATTAGTGCCATTTCTTTTTATGTCTTGTTGCACAGACCTTCAATATTAGTGCCATTTCTTTTTAGCAATTTTTCTGAGAAATTCCTTCTCTTTTCCTGTACCACGAATTCACTCTAATTTCTCTTGCACAATCAGGACTTGTGAAATACAACACCTGGTATTTCAATAATCATCACTAATTGATGCTGTTAAAGGCCTTAGTTATTTACACACCTTTTTTTTAATGGCCAGAGGCTAAACCCAGGAAGGGCAGAGAAGCTCTCTTCATGGATTTAATTTTTCTTAAAAGGCAGGTACGGTTTGTTCTATTAGAAATTCTTTCCTGTGTTTTGATCCAAATGAAGACGTGCCCTGCCAAATTAACCATGAATATTAAAGAACTATACAGCCACAATAGCCCAAAGGACATTTTCCTTTATGTCTTCAGCTGTGTCTGCATTATAACCAGGATGTTTACAAGGGGGAAAAGATGATTTCTACCCTCTCTGTTTAATTTTTGGATTTGTGGGTTCAAATTCTAGTAAAGCCTCTCTCATACCGTGGTCAGAAAGGGGTCAAAGCTTGTCAAAGTGAAGAAAGGACATTAAAATCTCATCTCTGTGGTTTTTACCTAATTCATAATTTCTTATCAGTTAAATCCTCGGGAGCACTCGTGCCTGGTGGGTGAGATTGGTTCCCAGTTTCTGTTGTGTGCTCCATCATCTGTGGATTGCATGAGCAGTTGCTTTCCCCGGGGTGTGGAACTGTTTTGAACTGGAGCAAGGTGGCTGTGGAGAAGTTTTATGAGCTTTTACAGGAATCCAGCAAGCCCAACACCAGGCACACAATTGCTTGGCATCTGTTTGTGGCTCTGTCTTCTTGTTTTGGGCATAACGCTGCCATTAACGTGGAGAAAATTTCCTTTTTAACTTCCCACGCTAGATCACACCTCTCAGCCCAGTGATTTCAGCAAGAGCAGCACCAAAGAAGGAGACTTGGAAGAGGAAAGATTCCTGATCTGTCTGTAACTTAAGTCAGTCATTATTTTATACACTGATTCCAGTTAACCTTGGAAGCAGTGTTGCTCCTACCTCTGTTAAGTGTTTCCAGGGTAGCAGGTCTGGATCAAAGACTTTTCTGTAATGCTCATGAACATCTTTTTTTGTTGCTAAATATCCACAGAACGCTCGTCTTCCACCTTCTTCTCCCACCTTTCATTCCAGTGTGCTGCAATGCTCTGTCCTTTCTCCAGACTCCAAGGAATAAGCAGCTGGAATCTGGGAAAAGCATGGGGAATCTCTCATGCCTGCCAGAGCTCCAGGAGTGTTTGGACACCGCTCCCAGGGATGCCCAGGGTGGGGTTGTTGGGGTGTCTGTGAGGGGCCAGGAGCTGGACTGGATGATCCCTGTGGGTCCCTTCCCATTCAGGATACTCTGTGATTCTGTGATTTTCTTTGCCAGATGTGGGGCATCTCTTACCCAGGTGCTGTCCAGCAGATTCTATGGATACCGGCTGGAATGTGGTGTGAGAGCAGAGTAATTTGAATATCACAAAGGGAACAAATGGTTTCAGGCTCATAGCAGAGATGCCCTGCTTACAGGTGCTGTTTCTGGCTTCACAGCCCAGGGATTATTCTAAAGGAGTCTGTGGAAGGTGACTAAAAACCCAAATTCATTAAAGTTGCATCGCTGTCCACACGGGTGAATTCCTAAAGAGATGGAGAATTCCGAAATAATTCCAAGGAGGTGGAGAACAGCCTTCCCAGAGGGATTCACCACATCCAGCCTTTCCTCACACCCTCACTGCTGCCTGTTCCTGCGGCCCTGGCTGTCCCTGACCCAGCTGGGACACTGTTCAATGTGTGTGGGCTGCCCTGAGCTGTGCTGGGGCCGTGTCCCAGTGCCAGCAGCAGGTGCTGAGCCTTGGATGGCATCGGGAACAGCTCAGCGTGGAGCTGGCAGCAGGGCTGGAGGCACCATATGTGTGCACAGGCACTCGGGAGGCAGCAGCAGAGCAGAAGTCCACTCAAACCACACCAAGGAGCTCTCTTTGCCTGCCCCCTTTCTCACAGTCCTGGTCGTGGCTCGGGAAGAAGGACGGAGCCAGCTGGGAACGGCCCTGTCCCAGCACAGCCTGGTTCTTTAGGAGGAGATCTCCTCATGCTTCCGTAGGGAGCGACTGCAAGAGAAACACAGGAGAAAGGAAGGATTTAGAGAGGTATCCAAAATCACAAAGAGGTGCTTGAGTTGTTTGGGTGAAATCCTTAATGTGTTGTCCACACAGCTATTGCTCTGTGGAAAGATGCTGGGTTAAGTATTTCTGCACTGCCTGGTATTATTTTCACAGAGTTAAATGGATTGTAAGGTTCTATCTCTCCCTCAAATTTGGTTGGAAGCGCCCAGAACGTTACCAGGGCTACAAGGTGATCACAGAAGTCTGTCTTTTATGGCAAGCTGAACTAACTTTGTCAGTAAAAACTCTGTGTTTGTGCATGAAATTCATCAGTCTAAACACACGTTCTGTCTGATTTTCCTTTTTGTTTCAGTGAGAAAAGCATGTGAGTGGTAACTGATTTTTGGAGGTATTTGTGAGGATACCAAGTGCCCTGTAGCTGCTGTCATATGTTAGGTGCCAGATGCAATTAATGACACTGGGAAATTATCACCTTAAGAACTGTAAGATTGGTTTTAGCCTGAAGATCGAGTGGCAGGACGTGACATAAAATGGGTTTTGTTACCTGACTCAGACCTGCAGTGCAAGAATTTCAGTTCTGTAGTTCTGTGAACTGCACGAGTAAGGCCTTAGCTGTACTTTTTAAAAATTAATTATGATTTCTCCATACTTTGCTCAGTGCGAGCCTATAAAAAGGGTATTTTTTTGTCAATTTCTGTGCTGGCAACAAGGCAAGTGTTCTGAACGCAGCCCATCAGGTGGGGCTGACTTTGGATGTGGAAATCTGTTTTGTGAAGCACCCCACAAGAGGTCCAAAAGCATCAAGATTAATTCTGGGTGTTCTATCCATCACAGTGGCCACACAGAAGAAATGTAGGAGAGCAATCCTACCAGTTACAATCCACAAGCTTGTCTTCTCCCAGCTGGAATAACTGTTAATAATTTTATGATTTCTCTTTTTTTTTTTTTTTTCCATTGGGTTTGTTTCCATCAGCTGCTTCAGATTTCACAATCCCATGACTTTGCCATAATTAAATTCACCATTACCTATTTGTACCCAAAACCTTCTCCGTCCTCGCTGGCGCGTGGGGAAGACGCAAGCGAGGTGAGCAAAGCTGGTGCTCAGCAGGTAGAAAGATTTGACTCTGCTCTGCTGAGCAAAACTGAAATGTGAAGCTCGATTTTTCCCACAGCTGCCGAGTGCCTCCGCTAATGGAAGCACTTGTTTTATTTTTGGGCACTTCTGTGCCTGAGAGCCGAAATGGTGACAATTGAGGCACGACTGCAGGGGAAGTCGTGCTGCAGGACTGAGGCGCAGCTTAGGGGAGAGAACAAAAACACCACGGCTCTTTGCTAAATATACGTTGCACAGGAGGAAGCGCATGTAAATAAGTGATGCCGGGTTGATTTTTTGCCTTTTTTCCTTTTATGTGTTCCTCACACACGTCTTTGTAGCTCTGTAGCCTGTTGCTGCATTCCTGGCTGGTTTTCCCAGTACCTTTTCCCTAGGCAGAAAGGCAAACCACGTTCCAAAGCCCCTACCCTGCCGTGCTTCTTTCTGGGAACCAAGGCCGAAAAACAGCTCTTTGAGAGCTTCTTGGTGATTTTTGTCAATCGTGCTAATTTGCTAAACTTTTGGGATAATATTAATATAGGAGGTAATACGAAGGTTGGTCTTTATTGGAGGCCTCCAGGGGCAGATACGGAAAATGTCCCCAAAAACCCACCCTCCACGGGGTGAGTACAGTTTTATAAGTTTAGCAAATTAGCACAATTGACAAAAATCACCAGTTAGGAGCACAGGCAGTGATGCAATTCCCCTCCCCTTCCCCCTTTTTAAATCCTCCCCCCTCAGGCTGGGACTAAGCTTTGCTGATGAAAACGCCTCTCCAAGAGCTGGTTTTTGGGTGAGGTTTATACACCGTGGGACCCTCGGGTGAGGTTTATACACCCCAGGACCCTCAGCAGGTGCCACCGGCACTGCAGCACTGCTCGGCCTCCTGCAGCATCCCAGGCTGGAGGTTCCCATGCGTGGCACGGAGAGGGGCACCACGGAGGGCGTGGAGGCGTTTGGGCTCTTGCTGGCAGAGCCACCGCTGTGTCCCCGTGCAGCGACCGAGGGACGGTGCACACCCCCTGGCCGTGTCCCCGCTCCTCTCCCTGCTCCTGGCTGGGTGCCCTGGCCTTGGCATCGATGTTCCCGAGCAGCCAAACCGTGCCAGGGGTGAGGAGAAGCACAGGGACGTTGTTGAACGCTGCGTTTGAACGCTGGCGACGGATTCTCCCGGCTCTGTCTCAGGCAGAAGTCGTTGGCAGCAAAGGTGTTGTCACCTTGTATTTTCCCCCGTGGCATTTGGGCGAGATGAGTTCTGCTCAGGTGGCAGCATCTGAGTCAGCTGGACACCGGGCAGGTCCGTTCTGTGAGCTGCTGCTGCTGCAGGGAGAGCCCACGGCCGCTCACTCGCCTTCCATCTGCTGTCAGAAAAGACGTCCGTGTGAGCAAGGGGAGAAAACAAACCCACATTTCGCACCGAATTCAGCTCAGAGTGCCTGATGATGACAATTCCGGGGGGATATTTTGAATATGAATCCGTGATTCATGTCTGAAGGCATTTTTTATTTTATTTTTCACGTGTGGCCCTTCTTTTCCATGTAATAATGCACAGTTATGACTGTTCCTTCACGGAGGATTTAATTTCCTCCTTGCTCAGGAGTCAATCTGTGCACAGCTCACTGACAGAAGATCTCCCTGTCTTTACCACAGAGGAGCTTTTGGAGAAGTGGAATGGAGTGATTTGCACCTCTCTGTATACAGGGGGGTGTGTGTAAGCAGGCTGTGGAAGCACGGATGTGAAATTAGGATTTCGGCTGGGTTTGGGACTTGCATAACCGAGGCTCCGTGGCTTCCAGTTGACTCAGAGTGTGTAGAGTGAACTCATCTCTTCTTGCAAAGGCCGTCTATTCCTGGAACCTTTGTGTGCAGTCAGGCTGATCGCTGAAATAAGTCACTCCTTAAAGTACAAGGCAGCAAAGGGATTTTATTCAGCAGATGGGTGATTTTAACATAGTCAAGGTAACGGGTAATAAGGATAATGGGAAATAGCCGGTCCTCCGTGTGAAGTCAGTGTGGGAGGATGTGTTTGGATTGTGGGGCTTTTTTAAAGTCCACTTTTGCTGGATTTGGGGATATCCAAAAAAAAAAAGGGTGGCTTTTTCTTCCGGGCAGCACACAGCAGATTTTCCCCCTGTTTTTATTCGTGCTGCTTTTAAAAAGTAGCAATTATTTAACATCGGTGGAACAACGCTCTTGAAGAAATTGCAACGCTTTCTTTAAATGGGAGATTTCTAAACTGCAATGTATCTGCAATTGTAATATTTGTAAGCACTCGGTGTAATTACAGATTCACAAAGCTGGCTGCCACAAGAAATGACTTAGTGTTATTGCTAAATAATTAAGTCAGGAATCGCAAAAAACAACAAAACAGTACTGTGGAAAATGTCGCCCTGGAAATTAAATATTGTTCTTTTCAAAATCCTCAAGAAAAAGTCCCACTGGAGAACTACTGGGAAAGGAAGGGAAGATAACGGGCACAGAATACAGACACAGAATTCCCTGTTGTGTTTCAGTGGTGTAATAATAATCCCTGGAATAATCCATCATTTGGTATCACCAATTATTTCAGGCGTCGATAAATTCGAGATAAAATGTTATTGTGAGCCCAGGTACCAGCGGATGTTTGTGCATTACATCAGTTCTCAGCAGTTTCATTTTTCGTGTCAGTGTTTCCAAAGTGGATCCTCTTGTCACAGAGCTACTGGCAGTATGGGATTCTGGGTCTGCGTGGGGCTTTTTATTCTTGTTTTTGAGGAAATTCCTTGGTCACTGGATGCCTGGAAGTAAAAAATTCACTCCTTCAGCTGCTCTCCAGTGTAGAGACAGGTGGGGGAAAAGGCTTGGAGAGAGAAGAATTGTAGTGTGATTAATAATTACAGGTGTCCCAGGATTTGAACTTCAACCCATTTCTGCTAAATTCTGAGAACACTGCTTTTTAAGCCCCTCTTCTAAAACCCTCAGAGCATCCACAGAGCTCTGCAGTCCCTTGGCTTGGCAGGAAATGCCCTGCTCTGCGTGCCGGGCAGTGCCTGCCCTTCTGCCTTGGCCATTCTCTGTGGCACAGCTCCTCTGTAATGGATAAATTAAAATATGGCAGCTGTCAGAATGCACAAACCCACATCCTCTTCCAAACCTGGCAGGCCATCATTTAGCACATGTTGGTCTTAAATCCGTTTAAAACCTTTTGCATTGTGTGAAATAATTCTTCAGCTCATGAAGTCGATTCTCTTAGAACAGTTTAGGACGTTTTAAAGATTAGGAAGTTTTAAAACAGTTTAGGGTGTTTTGAAGATTACTTGGCATAAATGTGGTTTTCTAAAGGGTAGGGTTGGCGGTTTTTTTTTAACCTGGTAATTCCATCGTGATACTTCAGCTTCAATAAGACTGTGCGGCTGTAAAAGAAAGGAAATTGGTGTAAAACGCACTCGGATCCGTTCATGTCCTCAGGGGAGGAAAACCAATTCTCTCTTAAGCCGGAATAAATTGACCGATTGAAGAATGCATCAGCAGGATGCGGGAGGAGCCCCGGCAGCGCTGGGTGCTGTGCCCAGGTGAGCGCAGCCCCCGGGGTGTGACCGCGGCGGAGCTCCCAGCGCCTCCCGGCTCCATCAGCTGCCTCCATCGGCTCTCCCGCCCTCCTGGCAGAGCCGCAGGGATGGGAAGAGGGAGAGAGAGAGGAGAATTGAAGCCCTCAGAGCTCGGGAGAGGGAGAGGGGATGAGTCACCGGCTTTCGCACCATCCCCGCAGTCCTCCCCGCTCGCCTTCCAAACGGGCTGGCACCGGCTGCAGCTCCCTTTGTCCCTGTCCCCTTCAGCTCCCCTCCCGGCACAACGAGCTTTGGCATTGCAGCCACACTTTCCTCTGTGGTTTTTATTGCCTCCGAGCTTTTTTTCTCTGCGGGCTTTCACGCAGTGCCACCTGTGCCGACGTTTTTCTGATTAAAGCAAATTTAGCTGTGGCCATGAAATTGCATGCAAAAAGGACTTCTCCAAAAGCAAGGAGACCCTCACAGCTGACTCAAGTCTTGTGCAAGACTTGGCATCCTTAGGAATGCCTTGCTCTGTAAAGTCTGTAGGCCAGAGGAGGTTTTGGGGCTGATAATTTTCACGCCAAGCATGTTTGAGGGCTTTCTTTCTATTTTCTAGCATGATAAAGTGTATGAAATAATCATGCTTTTAGATTTCAGGTTGAGACAGAGGGGGATGGCATTTTGGAAGACGGTGCTGGCATTACAAAAGAGTGAGAAATGATAGATAAATACTCAACTATATTCTGGTTTTAAAGCCACAGGGATCTGAAGGATGCTTGGGATTTGCAGGGAATACATTTTGGTGGCATTTTGTTTTGTGGAGAGCAGGGCTCTGAGCATAGAACCCACCTTGTCCCACAAATATTAACAATTTAAACTGGGGGTGAGAGCTGGGAACAGCACCTGTGGCTGCAGGGGCTGGAACAGGAATAAATAGGAATAAATAGGAATAAATAATTCCTGCCTGCTCCTCTTTTTGGGCTGAGCACAAATGGCTGTGAGCTCCTCGGGACAGGGATCCCACTGGAAGAGGCTGGGAAATATGGGCAGGGAAGGAGGGAATCAGCCCATTTTTAGTGACTCTGCAGGGAGGGACAGACATCTCCTGGGCTGCCTTCAGCTGTGGAATCTCCAAAGTGAGCCTGGAGTTGAAGCTGTGACAGAAATTGTGTTTGGGGAGAAGGTGGGGTGAGAAATGGCTTCTCTGCTCTGGTAATTCCTCCTTTTTCATCCCGGGGAAGATAAAACCAGCCTCCCCAGAGTAATGGAAGTGATGAAAAATAGAGGTAATCCTTTTTGTCTAGATCATTTATGCCCGCCAGAATGCTGGCACTTCTGCCAGCTCTCAGCATTCAGGAGTAATAAAGTCCATGAAAAACCGCTGCTTTATTGGAACATGCGAGGCTTTTAAAATACATGAGCTATGAGGATGGAGGCACACGAAGCCAAATGCTGTTCTATTTTCTTATTTCTGCTCCGAAAGTTGTGTTTCCCCCAGTGCTGTCGTGTGGAACCCTTTCTCTATCCCCCATTCTCGTCTGCCGTGAATTAAATTCTCACCAAATCACGGTGTTCATGATAAATCTGCCACCGAGGTTTGCCGTTTCCAGAGCTCCAGGGAAGTCTGTTAAGAGCACCGAGGGCTCCGTGAGTTAACTCCCTGCACTCGGATTTTCACTCATCGCTCTGCCCAAATGACCTTGAGCAGTCGGGCCAGTCTCTCGTGTGGAATGCTGATTCATGGTTGGGAATTGCACGGAATGTGTTAAAGAGCGCTCTTTCTGCCGGCCAGGCTTTATTTTCTGTTCTGAGAGCCGCCCAGGCCCGCGCTAACTTCTGCCGTGTGTTGATAAAGGAACAGAATCATTTTGGTTTCATGGGCTTCCCAATCAAAACCTTGTATTGACTTTTTTTTTTCCAGCTGAGAAATCCTTTTTTTTTGCAGTGATGCCGTTCTTTTTTTAATTGGGACGGGGATTTGGGTAGAGGGAAATAAATTGCTTTACCTGAGGGTACGTGTCAGCTTTCTTAGAGGAACTTTCTTGTTCCCCTGCGCCTCTAAAACTGCAATTTTAGGGGGTTTTTGTGTTAAATGACCTGTGTTTTTACAATTAATTCCAGTGAAATCGATCCAATTTTAATTTTCCTTAGTTTCATGTTAGTCTCGGGTCACAGCACTGGACCAGGCATTGCCAACCTGTGTCAGTTCAGGTGATAAAGATCTGCAGAGAGCTGGGCAATCAAACTCCACAGGGAACCTTGGACTCTCCAGGCCCAGAATAAATTTTACTCCAATAAATGTTTTTCTGAAGTTTGCTTAATATATTCTCATTAAAAAAGAAAAAAAAGAAGCACCTTTTTAAAAGCCATTGCACCCATTTGCTGTAATTATCTTTTATACTGCAAGGGAATGGAAGAATTTTCCCTTGTTTCCTTTTCTTTTTTTTTTAAAAGAAAGTAGTATATAATATCTATAATATATAAAAATATATATCATATATATAAGTAAAGTATTTTATTGGACTGAAATTCAGAAATATAAAAGGGGTTTAAATATATATAATATAAATAAGTAAATACATACGAAATAAATACATTTTACATCGATCTAAAGGTACAAAAATATATAAAGATTCCTTAAATATAAGTATCTATTTAAAAAATTAAAAGGCATTAATGGCAAGATGTAGCCCTGCAGAACTGTGTTATTTATGGAGAATTACAAATTTTTGTGGATCCATTTCTCTGCTTCTTTAAGGTCACCTAGCACTGCTGCCATTTAAAGTTAGGAGGCTGGCCTTACCTGTCCCTGCCTTCCTGCTGCTCCCCTGACAGCACAAATGTTCTTGGGGCAGCAAGAAAAATCACTTTTCAGTCTGTTTTGCTCTACTGGCGCTTTCCTTCCCAGCTCCTTCCTCCTCCTGCAGCCTCCTCTCCCTCCTGGCCCTGTCAGGCTGTGGGTGATTCCAGCGAGGTTGTTCTGCAGAGGGGTTGGGGCTGAGCACCAGCCCGGTCCGGTCCCAGCTGGGTTTGTCTTTTCCACACCTGAAAAAAAACCCAGCACAGGTCGCTGGCTGCCCTCGTGTTCCAAGAATTTGGAATTTTCTTGTGAGCGTCTTTTTTTTGTTGTTGTTTTTTAGTTCGGGTTACGGCTTTTGTAATGACCCCAGTTCTGCTTTGAAATAAATCGGGGTGCCCTTCCCTTGAGGGGAGTCAGAAGCACACAACAAATAAAAAGAATCAACCTGTCTGTTTTCTTCAAAATACACATTTCCTCTTGAAATTCAGTGATCTCTGATGCCAATCTTGTGATTTTTATCAGGCCTGTGAGTCAGATTTTTTTAATTTTTTTTTTTTTTTTTTTGTT
>VXAZ01008439.1:288328-347854 GCA_013399875.1 Gymnorhina tibicen | reverse complement strand
TTTTTATCACGCCTGGTATGTTTTTTTTTTTTTTTTTTTTTTTTTTTTTTTTTGTATTCTAAGTTTTTGCTCTAACAGATTTTGCCTGCCCACAGACTACCTCCCATCTGTTCAGGTTAATGGGTTTTCTGCCTGTGCTCAGAAAGGAGCATATTGCAGGATTTGAGTGAGGAATTTCATCTCTCAAGACACCACTAGTCCTTGGAGTCTGCTTAAACTTGGTTGCCAGGACTACTCCATCCGAGGCAAATAGGATAAATAATCGGAGATGGTCTTGCAGGAAAATGAGAGCTGCAGCTTGCCTGCAGAACGGGAAAAGAAGATATGTGTGATGGTGGAATGGAAACCTTGGGTAAACACTGGGATCGGGAAGTGTTCGAGCTCTCAGCTCTTCAGAGCGTGGTGGGGGGTGAGAGGGGAGAAGGGAAAAGGAGGAAGGAACTGTGAATCCAGGGATGAGACAGAAAGCTGGGATACCTTTTATAAGGGGGTTGTACCAAAACAAGCCCTCGGGAAAGTCTGAACCAAGGCATGTCTCGTACTGGAACTGTGAATTAACCCAAGTATCACAATATTGTGGGTTGGAATCAAGCCCTTGAAAACCTGCTTGCCTTGAGCTGCCAGTCCAGGAAAGATGCTCGAAATATGGGGATTCACACAAGTGAATGGAAAGGGTGAAATCCTGAAGCCTTGACCCGCTACCTTTGGAGAATTCTTTTAAAAAGCTGTGGTGTTGAAAGATTCATAAATCCTTCCCTTCCTTGGCTGTGAAGCTGTGCCTGTTTTCACTCCCAGCTCAGATGCAGAGGTCGGGGTGCTCCCAGTCCTGCTGGGCTGGCTGGGACGGGGTTGTTGTGCTGTTTATTTGTGCTGCTGGGAGTGAGCACAGTAATTCCCATCCCCTCAGCTGCTCTGCACTCCTGGACGTGCCGGGTGTCATTAAAGGCATCCTTGAGAGAAAGCCAATATCAAACCCTCCCAATTATCTTCTTCCTCAGCAGCAAAGTGCAGAAAACAGCCCAATTTGTGGCTCTGGAGGGGTTTCCAAGGTGTTTCTCTAGCTGGGGATTGTGCCTGGATGTGCAATAATCCCTCTGCTTTCCGTCGGGCCCACCGAGGAAATAACACAGCTTTGGACAGAGCTGCTCACCCTAATCTGGTCCTTTCTGGGCACATGTGTTGAAAATGGGGGCTCTGGATGGTTTTAGACACATTACCCTGCCACAAGGAGCGTGTGCTGGGGGTAATTTGAGGGAAAGCTAGAGAGGGGAGATGAACAGGGGCGCAGCCATCGAGGTGTCACTGTCCCCAGCTGTCCTGCCTGTCGCTGAGGGCTGCTGGCAAGATGGGCACGCTTAAAATCAATATTTAATTCCTTACAAATTGTGAAAACTGGGTAATTTTGCTGAACCCTTTACTGCCTGTGTAGATACCCAGCGATAAACTGGACTAAAATGACCACATTGCCTCTTCTTTCTCTCGGATGAACGATGCAAAAAAATTGCCATAAACTGGTGCTGAGAGTTTTCCCGTTTTCTTTGTCTCAGTATTTGACATCTAGGCCTGTCCTGTGTTCATTTCCGAGCACAAGGCTCCACTTTGCTTCCCCTCCACCCCTCCCTGTCCAGTGGGGAGCTTTTTCCAGGAGCTGTGTCCCAGCCAGAGGAGGCCCAGGTGTCGCATTCAATAACGGGGGACCAGGCTCTCCACGCCTGGCACAACTCAGTAAGTGAGATTTACTACGGTGGAAGAAAGAAAACTTTGGGGAACCTCATCTAGTTAATATTGTTTTATTGAATAATTATGCATTATTGGTTTTTTCATTTATTTTTTGAATTTTTCAATCTCTCAAACGGAGGTAAAATGTAAAAGCAAAAGGCAGGGATGGATTTTGGTCACTGCCAGCTCTGTACCCGTGTGGCTTGTGGAAGGCTCACTGCAGCTTGGATTGTGATAAGTGCATTTCCTTAATTTTGATCTAAAGTACAGCTGAGGAAATACCTCAGCTATTTCTTTTCCCTCTGAAATTTTGCAGAATCAGTAGAGCCCAGTAGGTAGCAATGGTGAATAGATGGAAATTGCTGCTCAAATTACCTTTAGCTACTCCAATTTTATTTACAGCGATTATTATTTTGGTTTAAAATTAAACCACTATTACTTTTAAATTAGTAATTGGATTGACAAATTGGTGAAAGCACTCCAAACTGGGGTTTTTGCCAGTGACTTTCCGGAGCTGCAGCTCCCGGCAGATGGCAGTGCTGGACTGGATGTAGGTGAGGACCTGCTCTCCTCCAGCCTGGAATGGGGGCAGAAGCCCGGATTCACTCCAGGGGTTTGTTATTCCCCAAACACAGACACTGCAGAAATGGGACTTGGTTTGGTTTGCTTCCCTTTCCTTGGCACCCCAGTGAAATCCGAAATGGCTGGGGGTACGAACTCGTGTAAAGAAATGCAGGATTTTTGTCTAAAGTAGTCCTGGTTGAGCTGACAGAATGTGAAATGCACGTAGAAGAAATGCCCATAAACATGAAAACCGTTGTTAAAAGTCACTGAGATTGGTTTGGGTTGCCCTTAAATTTTCATGAAGGGATCTGCCCTTGTTTGCTTCACACTGTTAGTGCAGGCTATGGCTGGATGATCAGAAAAATGAGATCCACTCACAAGAAACCTTAAAAATGGCCTCAAAACAGAACATAAAATACTTCAGGTTCTGTCTGTAACTCAACGGTGGCATTTTTTTTTTCTTAATTATCTGCTGGACAATGGAAGAGGATAAGTAATTAATGAGAATGGAGAAACCCAGCCTGCAGGAGCTCACAATGAAGTTAATGAACACAGTGCTCACCAGGTGTGTTCTGGTTGCCATGGAAAAGAGGGGTTGGTTCAGACAGTCACAAAATCCACTGGGGGTAAGAAAGAACCTCCAGAGCGAAAAAGGAGAAGAGGAGAAAAGGTAGAAAATCCTGACTTCAGGAGCTGTCAGAAAGATTCACGGACTTGCTTTTAAAAAAATTAATGGCCATGTCTGCGAATCCCGGTGAATTTTCTTTTGATGGTGCTGTTAGGGTCTCAGGGATTACTTGCTCATTTTGTGTGCTCCAGTTTCTTCCCAGCTCACGAACGAAAAAGAGAAGGATTTGAGAAGACACTGGCAGGGTGCCATTCTGTGGGATTTTGATAGGAGAGCTGCCTCGAAGCAATCTCTGACAGAACTACAGACTCATTGGTGTGGATGCAGTAGCAAAGCAAACCTTTTTTTTTCTGAAGCAAATTAAACTTGCAGGATGGACACCCTGGGTCTCCAGCTCCAAGAGGTTTTCAACACATCCTGAATTTTTGTCCCAACAGGCCTTATTTTGGATTAATCATGAGCACATTCTCCCTCTGAGTGCAGTTATTTGTTTGTGTTTTGTTTACTCTCCGGGAGGATGGTCCTTGCCCGGAGTCATAAATTCACAAGTGAAAATATTTACCAGAAACCAACTGCAGATTTGGCTCTTACGTCACCAGGGCTGCTGTGGTGGGGGGGGCTCTGCCAAATGGCAGCTCCTCCATGGGAAAAGCATTCCCATTCCCTTCTCCAGACGAACCGGTGCCACGGGCTGCGGGCTTGCCCAAGGATCCATCAGCAGGGAGGTGACCAACAGCCCCGTGCAGCCTCCTCCCCCCGGGGAGCACGGGTGGGTCCCACAGGATGAGGTGGGGCTGGGTCCAGCTCATCCCCTGGGCACCCTGGGCTCAGGGCTGGGTGTCGCCCAGGGAATGGGGAGGCAGAGATCAGCCCTGCTCAGACCTCTGAGGTTTTGGAACAGCCTTTGCTGTGGTGTGCAGAAGAGAACACGGAGAGGTCCTGTTCTCACCCCTATGGGCACGGGGGGAATGAATCCTATGGATGAATTAATCCTATAGATGTGAACCCTTCAGTTATGTAATTATTGCAGCTATTGCTACGTGTGGCTGAATGCCAAAAGAGAATGTTTGTTTGCATCTGAGCTGCTTCGTGCCTGTTACAGTCCCATGCTTTAGCAGTAAAGCTCAGACCTGACAGCACTCAGCTGCGCAAAAAAAAGAAAAAGAAGAGGGAAGGGGAAGGGAAGATCTGTTGGAATCCCACCCTGTGTCCAGCACAGCCTCTGCTCCTCACAGCTGGGAGGGCTCGGGGTGCTGGGCTTTGTAGCTCTGGGGACGCTGCTGCTCAGCTCCCGGGTACGCTGCTGGATTCCCAAACCCCAGACCCGTGGGGCTCCCTACTGCCCTGCTGCAGGGCTGGACGTGACCTGGGTGATGCAGACCCCAGGCCCGTGGGGCTCCATACTGCCCTGCTGCAGGGCTGGACGTGACCTGGGTGATGCAGACCTTGGCTGGAGCAGTTCTGCACCGAGCACTGGGGAGAGCGTGGAGCCTGTCCGGTTCCAGTGGTCATTAAGGACTAAGAACTTGGCTCTCTTCTGTTTTACAGGTGATGAGAAGGGTGTGAGCCCTGGTGGGATTTCGTGTTATTGGATTGCATAGTTAGACCAAAATGAGCGTGCCTCTCTCTGACAGAGATCTTTGGGTTTTAATTCAGCTCCTAATTAGGTGCACCGTGAGCAAATAAAGAGTTTGCACAGCTGCCTGTCGGACGCCGCTGTCGGGGGAAGTCCTTTCTCATCTCTGGTGGCTTCCCTTTTGTCACAGCATCCTCATCTCGGGCTCTGTTCTGCAGATCCCCACAGATTTACCTGGCTCTGGGCTTTATGGGCTGTTTCTGGGTAGGAATTTTTAAGGCCCGTGTTCCCAAGGTCGGGCTCACCTGGGGGAGGGGTGGAACGTCCACATCTGGAGTATTGCTTGTGGTGCCAGTTTATTGTGGTGAAAGACACAGTTCACTCACCAGCAGGACTGGAAAATTCTGCTGTTCCCTGATCCATAGAGAGAAGCTGAAAAACCTCAGAACACAGGCTCTTCGTTATTTGGCTTTTTAGAGAATATTCAAATCAATAAACCAAACATGGGTATTTGAAGTACAGACAAAATTATGTGATTGTATTTCAAGGTGTAATATTACACTACAAGGTGGTTGGTTTCGTTTTCTAACACACTTGGGAACCTTAAAACAGCAAAAAGGTGCTACTGGCAAAAGCATTTTCTATTTTCTTGGTATCCATTTGCAGTGAGAATTATCTGTACAATGTAATTCCCATGGCTATTGGAACTTGAGTATCTTGGAGCAACTGAGTTTTTGTGGCAGCATTCTGGGCCTTCCCCTGAAGCCAGCAGCGAGGCAAAATGCACGTTTCTGAGGCTCATTCTTCCATAATAACTGATAAATTAGTTTTGTTTTCTGCTGAGCACAGTGCATGAAATTCTCCTTCCCTTGAGGTGGGGAAATTTCACTGGAAGTGCCACCCAGTTTCTGCTCCTCATTTAGAGTTGGAGGAGACTCTCGTGAAACCAGTGGAAACTGCGTGTATGTGGGAGAAAAAAGCCCACCTTGAAAATATTTGTGAATCGACCTGCAAAAAGCAGAGGATCATAGAAAGCATCAGCAGTTAGTGGTAATTTAATCCATCGGGTGTCAGTGATTAATTTCCCTGTGAGCTGTTGATAATGCTGTGTGAAACACGTCGAGGGTGTTCTGGCTGTTGCTGCTGATGTGCTTTTTCTGGTAGATTTAAGCAGTTTACAGGCTGGGCTCACGCCACGCGTGGTGCCCATCGCCCATCCCCGGGCACAGGCGGGCACCGAAATATTCCCACTACTCCCAGCCACCTCCCGAGTGACTCCTGCCTGCCCTGCTGTCCCTTAGAGCCAGGAAACCCGGGGGCTTGATCGTGGATCTGTTTGGCTGTGATTGGAAACCTGTCTTTAGCCAATCTCCCCTGCGTTTCTTCCTACGGAAGAGGGCAGCAAAAGCCATCGGCTCCTTTCCTTCCTGCCTCTGTGCAGATGCTAAACCAAGATGAGGGTTTTTTTCTGACTGATCCACCCGAAAAAAACCAGGGCAGCACGTGATTGTCTTGAGTATAAATATAAAAGCGTAAGTTTCAGCTGCATGAAAAAAAAATAAAATTGAAGCATCAAATGCCGCTTTACACCCATTTTTTGGGGCTTTTTGTTCAAACGGGGCCCCGAGTGTTCCTGTAATGTGATGTTAGTGGGAGTGCATGACTTGTGTCTTCCCCCTCTTTCTTTCCTCCCATTGAGTGGCTCATTCAGAACCTCAGAGAGGTTTTTACCCGAATTTTAATTTCTGAATTCAGTGCAGAAAAGATACGTTTTCTGCATTAAATTCAGGATTCCCAAATGTGAAAATTCAAACAATGTCATAGCCCAGCATGTTATATGTGAAGTAAAACTGCAGTGTCTCCAGGCATAAATGATTCAGATTTACCTCAGAGTGGCACATCTTCCTTAGAGACGTCTGAAACACCTTAGAGAACTCGGTATAAATAGGAAAATTAAAAGGCAGATGCATTTCTGATGAAGAAATGAATTGGATTCAGTCTCAGAGGCTCTTTCACCCCTTGCTGGTTTATATGGCTTTTCAGATGTTGCCAGAAACGACGTCCTGGCAGTGTGAAGTCTTTAGGTTCACATTATTTTCTTTACCTCGATAAGAAAAAATAAATTAACATCTCTCCAGATTATATTTCTAGCTGGTTTGGCCTTTTTTTTGCCATAAACTGTTCACCGGGGGCTGCACCGTGGGACATTTTAGCCACTCACTCAAGACATGTGCCTTCCTTTCCAAACAAGATTGCTCAATAACGGTTTGCGCTCCTTTATCTCGGCTATCAGCAGATGAGATGGGAAGAATGGACCACTTCAGCTGGTAGGGAAATGCCAGATTTGTTGCCTCATCCTGCAGCGCTGTTGTGCTGGCTGTGGGAGATGAGGAACTCAGGGCAGCCGGTGCAGAAGATTGCGTTTGAGGCTCGAGCACCAGGCACCAGTAAAAGCTGGATTCGGCACAGCGATGTTTCGTAATTCGGCTGGTGCTGGTGGTGTTTTCCTGTGTAAAAGCTGGAACTTTCCGTTCATCTCACGAGTACAAAATATTTTTATGACCCCAGCCCTGGGAAAGCGTGGTAGCCGTCCTAATGAGTCTAGCAGATCTGGGAGAGGTTGGGATGTCTTGCATCACGTATTAGGTCTTCTGCTGATGGGGGAATAAGCATTTAAAGCATTTAAAAATACTCTCGTTTGTCATCCAGCTTGCAGAAAAAGAGCTCGCAGGAGTTACATCGTGACTGTAAATCTTGCCAAGAAGTAACGGGCTAATGGTAAATATTACATAATGGGAGGTGTGGGATTTGGAGACATTACCAGAAAGGCAGACTGGTGTTTGGGCATGAAAGAGGACTTGTTTCACCTTGAGTGGGCAGAAAATGAGGCATTTGCAGTTGAGCAGGCTGTTTAAAAGACCCAGAAAATTTCAGTTCAACTGAGAGATTCGGGAGTAGGAGGCACTTTCTTCTGCATTACATCTCCAGTGAAAACCCCGTTCAGCCACAGAGCAGGGGGACGGATAGGAACCCTCCAGATTAAAGCAACAAAGGTGCTTCTTGGGCTGGAAAGAATAAAATGGCTCTGTTCTGTTTAAATGATGAGAGTAGAGGGGATCTGATGCCAAGGGATGGGAGAACTTGTTAAAAAAGAAAGGACTGGTAATAAACTAGGAGAATAAAAAAAAAAGGGATTGAGTTGGAGGTTATGGAAGCCTCTGAAGGTGCCACATATAAACCTGTTGTGAAAAAAACAAAACCACCTTTCTAGCAAGTGCTGTGTTCAGCCCAGGCAGGGAAATGGAATAATTGCTACTTAATAAAATGGTGTTCTTTATTTCTAGGTAGGCTATGGGTTATTTTTAAACAAGCTTTTAGAGCTGAATCTTTTTGGGCAGCTCCTCCACAGCCTGGACAGGGAAATCCTCCACTGAAAAGCGTTTACTCTGGTTTTTCAGGAGTTTGGCCATCCCTGGTGAAGGAAGTGGGGCAAGGTATGGGGATGCACGCAGGAGTTTTGGGTTTTAAGCAAGTATTTAGCAAAGTTCCTTGCTCCGGGCTGCAGAAGGGAGGGAAGCAAAGCCTTGTAACCCAGGAGCAGCCAGTCCTGCAGAGGTGTTCTCCTGCCCTGCTCAGCTTGAGCTGTGGGGTGTCTGTGCCCTCGTGGTCCTCAACCAGAGTGGGCAGCTCAGTGACAAAGAAACCCTGCAGCCTGACGGGATTAACCGTGGCAGCGCCAGGGTCGGGCCAGCTGCGAGGACTCTGCTGAGAGGCACCAGGGGAGGAAGTGCTTGCCTTTGTTCCCACTAGCTCTCTTTCCATCCCTGATGATCGGCAGCTCTGGTGTAGCAATATTTGACACGGTGATTTCAGGTACAGAGGCACCACGATGCCTGAGACGTGTTGGCAAAAGCACCTTTTTTTTTTTTTATGAGCTGTTCGTTTTCCCCTTCAAAAGGCTGGATGAGAGTGAGGAACTGCATCAGTCGTGTCCTACCTGGTGTGCTGGGGAAAGGATGTTTGTAGAGAATAAATCACACTGCAGTTGGGGTTTCTGTGATTCGTCACCTCCCAGGGTGAACGGCTTTGAAGGGCAGTCCCTGTGTCCTTGCCGTGGCAGTGCTTCCATCGGAGAGGGCGTTCCACCCAGCTGAGTGATTAACAGCAAAGCAGAACTGCTGCAAGCGTGAGCCACGGAACCTGTTGGAATAACCTGTGCTGTCCCAGAGCCAGGGAAACGTGCTGCTGTGCGGGTTTCCAGCTCCTGCTAATGGAGATTGCCATTAATCTGATGAAATCCAGCTGGGCAGGGAGCGCTTCTGAAGCTGGAAGTCACTCAAAGTCACACGTCCGGTGTGTTCTGTCGCTTGTTTTGTGGTGATGGTTTGCTTCTTCTGAGGCAATTTCTGTGTGAAGTAATAGCTTGAGCAAACATCTCTGTTTCGTGTGAGAGTGAAATGCCGGCTGGGTCGGGTGCCAAGGGTGGAACTCCGCCGTGCAGAAACAAAAAGGACGTGTTCTAAACCCAGACAGGACTTTGCAGAATCTGAGTAACACATTTAAGAGCACCAAGGTCTTTCAGAGTCAGGTTTTAAATAGGATACTTTTTTTTCATTTCTTATCAGTCTCCTTTTGCAGAAATGTGGAACAAGCAAATAAAAGAAAAGTCTGTAAATCCATGTGTGTACAGTATTCTGGATAATTTCTATTTAAGCATGATAACCTCACCACAGGTGAGTTATCCAGATGATGATTTTCATTGGCTTGGCTGATTGGGAAGGCAGCACAGCAGATGCTGGCATTGTCAGTTGTAGAGCACATGGATATTGATAGAGAAATCCCCCTGGCTTCAGTGGGTTGTGGTTTAATTCCCATAAAATGAAAATGCTGTGCAGGTCTTATCATACACTTGCTTTTGTCCACAGTATCTCATGGTCTTCCTGTATTTACAAAAGTCTTTTTAAATTGAACTAAAGAGAGAATTATTTCTAATCAGATTTGAACTTGAAGACTGAGCTCAACTTGAAGTCTCAGCTTGAAGACCAGGCTTGGTTTTTCTTCAACGTGTTTTAGTTTGAGGTTAGTGTAACAATGCTTTTTAAGTCCATGGAATTCTGGCTGTGTCGTTAGTCTGTGAGTACCTTTACATGCAGCTCACTGATAATTCCAGTGAACCAGTTATTTGGGAATATTCTGTGTGTATATATATTATATATACACTGTGGAACTGTAGGTAGGTGAAGAGGGAAATACATGAGATTTTTTTATATATTTGAAACACCTTTAATGACTCTGCTTCATTCCTTGTCCTTGCCAAAGTTCAGGGAGTGGAGTGAGTTCGTGTCAGGCTGCCTCTATGGCAGCTGCATATTCTCTGGTTGTTAAATTTAAAATGTGGGTTGTGAAGCAAGAAATGCATCAATATTTCAGGTATTTTGAACAGACTCTGACTACCAGGGGCCATGCCAGTGACTGCAATGGGCAGCATCCCTTCCACAGCTCTGTGCTCTCTCTGCTGGCTCTGGAAAGCAGTGTTTGAGTTTCAGGGGGGTGAGGGTGCCCCTTTCTTTCCTCCTCTTCCTTACCTACAATGCAAAAAATCGTCGACGACGGGCAGCCAAATGTTACCTGGTTTGGGGCATGTTTGTTTTTTAACCTCACTCACGCTGGCAGCTCACCTCACCCTCCTCAGGGACCCTGTCCTGGGAAGCTCTGAGAGCTGGTTACAGCCATTCCAAGCTCTAAGCCAAGAGTAATTAGGCCTAACAGGAATTTTAAACTACAATTGAGTGGAATCCTGTGAAATCAATAACACCGAACGATTTCGTTCCTCAGCTCCCCTCTCTAAAAAAAAAATAAATAAATTACCATAAGTAGGTAATGAATGTCTTTATGAAAGGATTACATCTCTCTTTTATTGAAAATGGGAAATAATTCAAGCAGGGCATGGCTGAATTTCCCAGGTAGAGTAAATAAAAGGAAAACTAGGTTCTATTTCACAGCAAACACATGCTAAGAAACTCTTAGACTTTGTTCTGAGCTGTTTGAGTCATGAGTCTGTAAGTTATTTTTTTTAGAGATTCCAAGATAAATTCTTGCAGTTTGTGGCTCAACATTTGGAGAATATTGTGGAATATTATACATTTTTATAAAAGCTGTTGGCTAAAGCTGCTGTGAAATTAAGTCTCTTTAAATGGTTGAATGTCAGATTTGTTTTCAAGCCTCAGATTGCTTAACTTCAGTCCTTACTATTCCTGTTTATTTTCAAAGCTGAAGTCATTTGTTGAAATGTGAATCCTGCCAGGCTTTAGCTGTTTGGAGGCTGCCTCATGTTTAAGTAGAAAGACTGAATTCAGAGGAACAGCATCTCACTAATTAACAGTTAATGAATATTTTGGTTATCTCCCTAACACACACGTGCGGTGGACTCGGAGTAAGGAGTGGAAGGGTCTGCCTTGAGCTCTCTGTGGTTTCCCAGTTCCATTTCCTCTCTCAAAGAAGTACCAGTTGCTGATATTTGTTAGGGCAGGCCTTGGGGGAAGTTTAATCTCTGTGGATGGCCAAGTTTCATTCAGATTTGGAGAAACTGAGCATTATTCTAAACTTATTTTCCAGTGTCCAAGAGGCAGCTTCACTATAACGTAGCCAAGATAATTCTATTAAAATTAAATGTGTCATGTGATGTCCAGTAATGCATTTACCTCACCTGTTCTGCATCAGAGAGAAAATCCAGGAGCTCATCCTGTTCCCAGTAGAACTCAACCAGAACAATGCTGTTGAATTCACGGGGATCAGACTTTGGGCTTTAAGTTATTTTTTTCAGTGGTAAATCTTTAGTTTTTGAGAGAGGCATTAAAGCTGTCTGTTGGTGTGAGCTGGATGCTTTCCTCCTGAGGCAGGTGTGGTGTCACCCCTGATTGTGAGACCTTCCTCCCTCTCTGGCACAAATCTCCTGGGTTTTCCCGTAAAACACATCCAGAATCTTCAAAGCTTTTAAGAGGTGACGTTCACATTCCTCTGACGGGATTCCTAAACAAAACTGGAAAGAGAAATGAGTGATCAATGATGTTTCTGTAAATTAGGTTTACGTTTGACTTCTACTTTTAGTACTGGCAAAAGTATTTGGCGACACGAAGCTGAGTGTGCACCTCCCGGAACAAAGCAATGGATTTCAAACTTCATCTTCCCTGTGTATTTATTGCAGAATGTGGTATAAATAATAATAATAATAATACAAATGCTTCCTTCCTTGTTTTCTTCCTACGAATTGCATGTTTATACAGAATTGATGGTTGGGCAATATTTTGGTGTGTGATTTCAGTATAAACACTTCCTTTGCTTTCTGCCACCCATTATCCCTATCCTAAAGATATCCTTAAGAACTATCCTTATTCCTTATGAAATAAGGATATTTCATATCCTGCCCAAACACTGCCCAAGGCAGTGTTTTCATTTGATTTTTATGAAGTTTGGTTCTTCCACTACTGAAACCAGTGGTGAAACTCTTCTGGACCACAGTGGGAATAAGCAAGGATAAATTGTTAATATTTGTATTAATATTGCTTTCATTGCTGAGGTGGATTTCATGTAACACAGTAGCATTCTGTTAGATGTTGAAAACAGACAAAGTTGCTCTTCTTTACCGCTTGAGGTGATGTTCTGTGGTGTTCTGGTTTTGAATTGTGCATCAAATTGTAAAAGAAAAAAGCAGGGAACATCCTCTAAGCTTTGGCTTGAGCAAGGAAAACGCAGAGAGACTGACCCCATATTCCTTTAACAATTTCAGAGTGTTGGAACAATTCCCTTTTATCAACAGATTTATCTCTTTTGTTTAAATTCTCTTTTAGTCCAGAGCAGGTCCGTGCTGCCTGAGGGATACAAGGGATGGGTTCCTAGAGGAATGGCTGCTTGTAAAGCCTGGGTCAGTGAATTCAGTTCTGTTTTATCACAGCAATCCTGGTGCATGATAATTGCCCATAAGCTCTCCTTCGCATTAATTACTTAATCCCCAGTTAGTCTGGAGGAAGGAAAACTGATTAGGAAACCAAGATCTGACAGCAGCAGTCTCCAGTACTCCGATACTTTAAAAACAATGTAAAGTTTCCAAGCAGAGTGCTCCCAACAAACCAGTTTTTCTAAATAAGCTGCATGGATACAGACGAACACGAGTGGTGGTCAGGAGGTTGTGCACATGGAAATGAATTTCCACGGGCACTGCTGACTTTGAGAGCAAGGTTGTACCTGTTCAAAAGGGCTCCTTTTATATTATTTAATAACTATGAGGCGTGAGTTTGGGAATGTTTCATCATTTCAGTGCGTTTTCGGTGTTGGAAATCACTTTTTATTACAAAATGCTGTGGGATGGGATGAAGAACACGAGGATGGCAGAGAAGGGGAACTGTGTATGGGCAGTGGGTAGATTTAATTAGAATATGTGTGTGATTTCAAGGCATTGAAGGCAACACAGGAACTTTTCTATAGACGCTGGTTACCGATACAGATATCCTTGATTTTCTCTCCCTTTTTTTTTCCTGCAGGGCCAAGGCTTTTCGTGGAAAAAAGGTCCATGGGGAGTACGACATAAAGGTGGAACAGGTAACTGACTGAACCTGGATGTTATTTTTATATTTGTGCATTTAGAGGAACACATATATTTAACACACGTATAACACCTCCCTGGAGGGGTTTGGAAGCTGTGTGGATGTGGTGGCACTGGGGGACACGGTTCAGGGGTGGCCTTGGATTCATGGTTGCACCCCATGACCTGAGAGGGCTTTTCCAGCCTAAGTGGTTCCATGGTTCTCTGTGCATACACAAAAAGAGAAATTCACGATCTTTGTACCCCAAAACTCCTCCCAGCTCAGGAGATGTGATGGTTTTGGCTGGGGCAGAGTTAATTTTCTCCCCTGTAGCTGCCGTGGGGTTTGGTTTGCTCTGCTTCCACTCACAGCTTTGGCTTTATCTCTTGAATTCCGTTTATCCCAACCCAGAGTTTTCCCACTTTTACCCTTCTGGTTCCCTCCCCATCTCTCTGGGTGGGAATGAGTGTGGGGCTGAGCTGCCAGCTGGGGTTAAACCACAACAGCCCTTTTTTGGCGCCCAACGTGGGCTCTTCTTAGAGGATTTTGACCATAATTTTCACAGCATGAAAAACATCTTGCATTCAGAAGTTGTTGCTTAGAGACTGTGAAGCTCCCAGACACTCCATGAATTACGTGTGCCAGTTCTGTATCACTAATTCCCCACTCAGGAATATAAATGTGCTCTGGGTGCAGTGCTGCCGTGTGGGGGTTTAAAAAAAAACAAACCATAATAAATAGGAATAAATATGGAGATATAATTTAGGGTGCACTGGAATTATGGCTATTTTATTTAAGCTGAAACTAGGGATTTAAATAAGTCTTTTCACTGCTTTTGAATCTTGAATTCCTCAAATAGATGCTGCTGTAAGAAGCAGCAGTCCTCGGGTTGTTTTGTCATTGGATTTTCAAGGAGTGAGGGAGAATTATCATGAACTCTGTGGATCCAGCTGATCTAAATTCTCTGTACTGGTACAGCATCCATTCTTTGCACCACTGAATATCTGATGCCCTTGGCTTGGGGCATGGAAAGCTTTGCCAGGGGTCTTCAGGAGTGCTGAGGGACATGCAGGGAAATGAAGACAACTGATTTGTCCACTCGCACCCAGATCAGAGCAGGCAGCTGACAGCACACACCCCACCTCTTTAATAGCAGCAAAAACTCGTGTAAACCTGGAATTTCCTTCCTGTGCTGTGCTGTGGGACCAGAACTTTAATCAGTGGGAGACTGGAAGTTTCTGAGCCACACAAATCCCTTTGCAGCACGTCAGCACGGTGACAATCAAACACAAATCACAGCTGCTGCAGTGTCTGCTGCTAAGGCCATTTGTTATAACACTAATTATTTCACTTGTACACTGCCTTTCTGAACATACAATGTCTTCCATCACGTCCTGAGCTTTTAAAATGATTTATTAATTGGGGATACACGATCTCAGCCTCGGAGTCAGTGGGTTGCAAACGATTCTCTGACATTTTCAGCGCATACACCAACACTGCATTCTCTCCCCATTTGCACTGTGTTGGCAATAAACTTGGAAGTGTCCCCCGTGCTTGGAGCGCTGTCCCAGTGATCCCGGGAGGTGTGAGGGTGTCTGGGTTTAGTGGGGAGAGCTCTGTGCTGGAAATGAAGCCTGAGCTGCAGCAGTGGGAGGAAGAGTCGAGCGCTCCCTTCACCGAGCACCGGGGTGTGAAAGGCTCCCAGATCTGCCCGAGGAAGACTTGCAGTGATACCATTTTTCAAGGGGAGACTAATGAGAATGGTGACACTCTCTGTTCTGTGCTGCTGCCCGGGACAGCAAAGACACTTTTATTTATCCTCCAGAAGACAGCTGGCTGCATTTCAATTCTTCTGCTGGGTAATGTTATTGTAAAGTGCCTTGAGAGCCTAAGCTGGTGAAAGGCTGGGGATAAATGAAACACATCCTGTCCTTTCCTTTCAAATAACTGGAGATCCAGGGTATGGGAGCGGTTCCTTTCAAATTCCACATTTCCAGTGTGAGAAGACTTTTTGAAAAAGTGCTTTAATTGACAGTTTTGTGAGACAATTGTTCATTAGCACCAGAACATTTAAAAAGAAGAGTAAATGCACATAAAGAGAATAGAACGGGGTAAGCAATACGAGGAGACACTAAATTCTATACGAAAATGTGATTTTAATTCTGCTTTTGTACTCTTTTCTTCAAAACTTGATGTCAGTGTTGAGCCTGTGTTAATCTCTTTGATAACCCTGTGCAAAGCAAAAATATAATCCCTACATTTCTGTGCAGACATGGATGAGAAAATCCACTTGCTGCTGCCCCACAATCCATTCTCACAACATTTTTTTTTTACCTTTTGCTCTCTTTGGATTAAAACTTTTTCAGATATGATGTGTCATACCTGACAAATGCTGCTGGATCAATGTCCTCTTGGTGCTCATTTTATTTCAAATGTATGTTGCCAGCACTCCAGGCCCCGGTGCTTGAAATAAGGGAGTTAGGAAAACCGAGGTAAAATAAACCAGACTGACTAATGGGAGTCTTCTTTTCACAGGCAGAATTTTCAGAAATCAACTTGATAGCCCATGCTGATGGCAATTACGCAGTTGATATCCAAGTCATTCGGAATGGCACGAAAGTCGTCAGGTGAGAAAAACGAAATAAAATAACAGCAAAAAGCAATAAATGGCACCACGTGTGGGTGGGAAAGGTGCTGAGGGGTTTGGGTGTGTTTGTGGATCTTGACTGGCGCCCCTCAGGGAAAGTAGAAAAATAAAATATCTGATCTGTGACAACCTTTTTGTGACAGGGAGGACACATCTTGGCATTTTAATCACGGGGAAAATGGATTTATTAAGGGAATGAAGTCCAGAATAAAGAACACATGGTTGGGAGTTCGGGTTATTGATTTGGGTTTTATGTTTGCTACAGAAGGACAGGGATTTGGTGATTTTGTACCTGCCAGACTTTCCCAGAATAGCAGAATTGATTTCCTGGAATATTTTCTATTGGAACAGGCCAAGTCACAACACCCCTCTCAGGGCAGTTCCTGGAATATTCCTGCCTCTTTGAAACATTTCAGTTGGAACACCTCAGATTTCCCAGCAGCTGTTTTGTCTAAAAAGGACGATGCCAACTGAAGGCAGGGTAAATTTAAGTTGTTTTTTTCTCAGTGAGGACATCAACAGCCTCGTAAATGTGAGGGGAGAGAACAGGGCAAAGCAAAAGCTTAAGGAAGCGTTAGCAAAATTACATCGGCAGAATTATTATATTGGCAAAATTATTATCAAAGTTATATCCTGTATTTTATTTAAATTGTGAGAATGACTCCTGTTTTGGCTGGTGCAGTGAGTGTGGCTGGGTACGTGTGAGTGAAGGGCAGCAGCTGTTTGGATGAACAATTGAATTTAAAGGTAGAGCCCCACAAGCATATCCTGCATCTTCATGGTTTGCAGAGCACCTCTCCAAATAAAAGATCTGAAAAATGCCTACTCATTCACGTTAAAAAAACACCCAAAGGAAAAAAAACCACCCCAAAATCCAGGAAAAAATATTAAAAATAAGTTCATGCTTCAGAATTCCAACTGTTTAATCTCTGGCGTGTTTTGAAAACATTGCAGTTTAATACAACAACAACGATCTCGTGCCAAATCCGCAAGATTATTTCCTTAGAAGAGTAAAGAGATTTGATTTTTCTTAGGGTCGGTGGAATTTTTTTACCCGATGATGGAAGCTTTGGAGCCAAGAAATCTTGATCGCTGCTCCCTAGTGGCTTTTCTGTAGTATTCCAAAAAGTATTCCAAAAAGTATCGAGGCCAAGTCACCATCAAAACATGTCAGGAGAAAACGAGGGCTGGGAACCTCCAGAAAACAACATCCGCAAAGACTCGCGGTTCATGAGAAAACTTGGGGAAAGTGCTGCTGGTGTTAGGAAACAGAGGGCCCTTGTGCCATCTGATAACTCCGAGAAACGAGATAAAAAAAAGGGATTTGATAATATCTTAGTTGTGCGGGTCGTTTATTTAGCCAAACAGAAGGACCTGAAGGTGATCATTTTCCCTCAGGTGCGGCGTGAGGCACCTGGACGTGGGTGTGGTGGGAGGTGCGGGCATGTTGGGAGAGCAGTTCTCTGCTTCTGTGATAACTGGAGATACTCGTTGTCAGTTTGAGGTCCAAAGTGACCTCGTGTCATAGATTTGAGAGCAAATTATTAGTTAGCAAAATCATAGACATTTTAATGACAAAATTTTGCTGTTTTAGTTTAGGAGGAAGAGAGTTATTGAACAGGCACCACCTTGTTTGATTTTTGTGAATGGAAACCATGAAAAACTATATTTTGTGGAATATACACTGAGATTTTGGATCTTGATGCTTGAGCCAGAATTAAACTTTTTCTCCCGACCTCCTTCAGTATGCAGGCACTCCATCCAGCATTAATTACAGAACTAGAACAATTTGGGAATGTATCAGGATCGTTTGAGGGGCAAAGCAAAAACGCATTTCTTTATTTTCAATGTTTAAAAAGCACATTCCCTCCATTCCCCACCTGTTTCATTAAATTGGTCTCTGAAAGGACACTTTCTGTTCTCTTCCTTGAAACCACAGCGCTGTCTGGGATTTATTATCACTTATTTTTAAGTGATAAGAGTTGCCTCTCTCTCACTGAGGGATCTGCAGTTTTGATTAATGCATCATTAGTCCTCTAAGTATTATATTCCTGCCGGGCCAGTAAATTGGATTTCCATGTTCCAAACTCCTGGCACCCCCCGTGAAACCCAGATCACAACATCTCCGATTTTTTAGGAATCCTGCTTGAAGGCAAGGATTTCTTTACAGGTTTTGCTCACTGAGCTCCAGTGCCATTGCAATGACTGTTGACAGCAAATCTGTAATGTTGCTTTGGCCAAATCATGCAGGTTTGGGATTTTTTTTTTTTAGTTTCACAGTGGCAGTGGTAAAACACTGGCACAGGGTGCCCAGAGAAGCTGTGGCTGCCCCAATCCCTGAAGTGTCCAAGGCCAGGTTGGAAGGGTTTGGAGCAACCTGGGATAGTGGAAGGTGTCCCTGCCTTCCACTAGAAAAGAAAATGAGCTTTAAAAGTTCCCTCCCAACCCAAACACTTCTACAGTTCTGTGATTTGAAATTTAAGAATCCAGCTAGTCTACTTCTGCATCCAGGCTGGGATCTCAGAACTGCTAAAGCAATTTTACCATGGATTTTAATTGCTTTGTTTTTATTCTACCAGACTGAGACTTCCAAATAATTTTGTAATCTTCAGAGTGTCTCACTCCAGTAAACAGCTTGTATTTATTCAAGGCATGTAAATAATTTCACCAATTTACTATGCTAATTTAATTTACCCTGCAGTTATACCTCTTTTAGGAGCTTGAAATCTTCAAGCTAGTCAGGGTTTTTTTCCCCTGTAAAATTGGAATGCAAAAGAGACTCTTTCACCAGTCAAATTTAGGAGTGAATTGCCCCTGTTCTGGAGGCTCTGTCCTATAGTTTTCTGTTTTCTGTTTTCTGTTTTCCATAACCTTCTCCAGTAACAAAATGCCAGGGTTGGAGTAAGGGGAAGGTGGTGCCAGACTGTTGGCAAAGATGCAGGGCGATAGGCAGGAAACCACGGAGAGCAGCAGGGGAAATGCTGACCAGACAGCAGAGAGAAAACGGGGAAATGCAGCTGCAAGTTTAGAAATTCATCTCGACAAGCCTCTTGATCAAAAGTTCAGTTTCAGAATGGGATTCTATCCGTTATGGTCCGATTCCTTTGGCCAGCAGGGTGGTTGCTTCATCTCTTACTGTCCTTAAAACAGCCTGACAAGAGTTGTGAAACAAATTGTTCCCCAAAAGCCCAAGTTTGTGGCAGAGCCCTTTGCCTGCTTTAACTTTGACTGTCAGAAGCTGGAGAGCACAAACTAAGGAAGTACCCAGAGGTTATAGATGTGATTTGTCTTCCAGCAGGAAAACAACCTGAAATCCATGATCATTTCTGTCCCCTCTTAATGAAGCCTCATTATTGAGGGGATGCTGCAGAGGTTGAGGATGATGCAGATTTTCATGAAGCCATAAAGCTCTCTCCATGTTTTGTCATTTCCCTTTGGTCTGAGTGTTCTTCCAGCCCTTCCCCACCCACCCACTCAGCCATTTTCCCCCTCTGCACATTTTGCTGCCAGAGGAAATCCCTTTTGCTCGTGGCTTAGCAGCTCTGGGTCTGTTTCTTGGCAGGTCGTTCCGGCCCGACTTCGTGCTGGTCCGGCAGCATTCCTACAGCATGGCCGAGAACGAGGACTTCCGTAACCTGATCATCGGGATGCAGTACGCCGGCATCCCCAGCGTCAACTCCCTCGAGTCCATCTACAACTTCTGTGACAAGCCCTGGGTGGTGAGTGCTGCGCCTGGAAATTTCCCGGGGCCGGGGAATTCCGCAAAGCCTTTCTTTAATCGCCTGTTTCGTTCCCCTTCGCGAACGCTGGGTACCAAACTTCCCTCGCCGAGCAGTGAAATAGTGGAAGGACTCAAAACCAAACTAAGATATTTAAATTTGGGGTTTTTTTTCCAAAGAGCAAGCATGGAGACAGAGAGGAAAAATCTTGGTAGTACAAATGGAGAAATAAGTGAGGCATCCAGCGGAAAGCCTCCCCGCTGCTAAGGCGCTTCCTCAAAGCGAGGAAAGAGTGTTTATTCACAATTTGTCTGGGAAAAGCAAGCTGAGAATATTTCTCATATTTGTGGCTTTGAACATAATTTGAACAGGCTCTAGCCAGCGTTTTCCTCGTTCCTGTGACATTTTTGGGGCTGTGCTTTAGCAGGGAGATCTGAAGCGACTCGTTTCCTCACTTGAAAGCCCTTTTCATAATCCTGTGCCTCTGGGGTAGGAGTTGGGCCTTCCAGTCACCCCTGAGCCGTGAGGGACCCTGGAGAGCCACTGATCTCTGGCACTTCTAGTGGAGAAGCCAGTGCAGTTTTTCTTGACGTGCTTTGTAGAAATGGAGGTAGAATTTGGTGATCCTTTTGGTTCATAAATTAAACATTAGCAGCAACAAGTTAAAATGTGGTGCTGGAAAAGGTGATGGTCCGCTGCTCCTGTAATTCCACTGTCCAACAGCTAACACAACTCTAAAAAATCCCACTTCTCATAAATAGCCAAAACTTCATTTCTTCCCCTGATATCTGGGTAAGAAAAGAACAGTTGTCAATATTTTTCACACTGCAGGGAAGTTTCACTACGATGCTTTTTATTGCCTTGAAGATGTTTATTTTTTAATACTCACTATGAAAACCCCTCCAAACAATTGTCAGCAGTTTTTAGCATACACCTCTTGCAGCTGATTTTATTATCGTTTTATGCTGCAGTAAACTGCTGCAGGGGGGGATAAATAATTGATAGAGCATTTCCAGCTTCCCAGTACATACTGTACATTGCTGAATTCATTATTTTAGTGCATCACACTTCCCAGCTGTGTGGCATTTCCCAGTGCTTTGATTCACTGGGTGCAATAAAGCTGGGTGGGGAAGCAGAGCCAGTAGCGTTTAGATGCAATAATGGTGCAATAAAAAGCAGAGGAATAATTCCTCCTTACAGGCTGCCATATCTGTGTCTTTGTCACTTTGTCACTGCCCTTCAGTGGGTCCTAGTGAGGAGTGTGGGCTTTTAGTGTGAGCACAGAAATAGTGTCTGTGCAAACACCAGGGGTTGGTTTGGCTGTTTAACCTGGAATATCCTACCTTGTGCTGTTGGGGGTGCTGGGAGAGGTGGAGACTGCTGTGTATATCCCAGAGTGCCATGAAATCCTCATCAGATTTAGGAAAGGAAGAACTCATGGCCCATGGGGGGATTTTTGGGATGTCCTGTGTGGGGCCAGGAGTTGGACTTCAGTGGCCCTTGTGGGTCCCTTCCAACTCAGGATATTCTGGGGTTCTACGAAGCCATTCCTACCCATGCCCTGAGGGTAAAAATCCACTGACCTTTGACTCAGCTGACTTCATGGACGTTCAGGAATTGCAGGAGAATCCGGGCACTGCTGGTTTTGCCAACATCACTGCCTGCCTCGTTTGGCTGGACCAGCCTCTCGTGTGCTCCCTGCCTGGGCGAAATCCCTGCTGAAAATTGTCGTGGGTACCTGGGAATGCACTCATCTGCTGCTGCCTGCTAAAATTAAGGGTTTGTGCTCCTGCACGGCCATGGACATGCTTGGATTTCCCATCAATTGACCCCCTCTGCACAGCATGGCCAGGGATTCCTTCCTGCACGATCCCTTTGTCAGCACCAGAGCCCTGATATTTGTGTGAAAGCTCTCTCTACAAACATCGCAACTGCAAAAGCCCCATGGAAAACTGGGAAGCAGAATGCTACATCAAGCCATAAGTAACAACCTTTATTAATTCATGAGAAATAGATTGACTTTCCTGCAGGTAAAACTTGGAGTGGCAGAAGGGAATTACAAGTTTGATAACAGCAGGGAAAGAAAAGGGGGTGTGCAGTGGAATGGGCCTTAAAAGGGTGGGAAATGATTGAGTTAGCCACGGGCAATCAATCTTCCTTACATCAGAGCAAAATTAGGAGTAGCATAGAACTGCTACGAGGGGAAGTCGGGGAAGTGAGAGTAGTTATGAAAGGGCTCTCAAATAAAATAAGAGCTAGAACTCAACGAACAAGAACTTTGGGTTTTAAATGGCTGTGAAATTCAGTGTCAGGTGTTTGGGGGGTTTGGAACACACAGCTCCAGGTGTGCAACTTCTTTTCAGCTCCGAGGGCAGATCCACGCTCTGTGCCACAAACTGCAGCACCTGCCCTTCATTTTCCAGGAAAGCTCTTTTTGTACTCTGGCTTTCTGTGCCTTTGCCAACAGACAGTGAAGAAACTTGTATTTGATCTGAGGTGTGCAATTGAAAGGTGGGGTGTGGCGGGATGAGTGCCAGGAACATACTGAGAACAGGTCTTAAACCTTACATTCTCTGGTGTCAGGGCACGCACAGCTCCTCCAAACGCACAGCAGAAGTTCAGAGCCCCGTGAGAAGCTGGGCTGTGAGCAAGCAGGGGGAAGGAAACGTTGGAATGAGTGTGTGAGGGTGAGATGTTTGTGTACTGAGATGTGTTCGTGGCTGGGGGTTGTTGCAGCGCTCGGGTTATTTCACTTCTGTGATAACACTTAGCACTTAGCTCATGGAAAATTCACGGCCCTGGCTCAAGATGGATTTCACTTAAATGCTATAGTGAGAGTGTCAGAAAGCTGGGGGGAGAGCATGAGTTTTATAAATAAAGACTAAGTTCTTTATTGCTGAGTTCTTGCAGAGCTGTGGAGGGACCGTTTTAAGGTTCATGCCCTCGTTGAAGAATTATTATTAAAACATTAGAATGTTTCAGTGCAGGGTCGTGCTGCGAAGGAATAGTCTTGGGCATGACATGTCCCAGTAAAATGAGAATAAAATTTTACCTGGTTCAATTTACAGCTACACTGAGTTAAGGTGAGGCAAAAAAACCCCCACTGTCCTTGTAGGATTCCCAGTGCACCTCGCAGTTTCACTCATGTCTCATGGGGTGCAGATCCTGCTGTAAAGCCTTTACGAAAAGAAAAAGTAAAGAGAAAAAAAAAAAAGAGCGCAATTAATTATCCAAAGTTGATATTTGATATCATTTAAATTACCTGTTTTCCTAAAGGAAAAGTCATTTGGGAAATAAGGGAGGCTTCCCTTAACTGAGGCTTAGGAGCTTGTGTGCAAACTTTCTCATCATGCACGATGTCAGAGGCCCTGGGGGGATTTAAGACTGAAGTTCCACGTGAATGTGGAACTTAAAGACAAGGATGAACAGTGGGCTTAGAAAGTTTGTGGTTGGTGCCTGGTCTTGGAGATCCTAGAGGGCTTTTCCCACCTAAATGATTATGTGGTTCTGCATGGAATCGTGAAGGCCAGAAGGAGCTGGAAAATGTGGTGATGATGTCAGTTCTTGCAGCATTAGGTAAAATCTCATTATTTAGACTAGGGAAATAATATTTTTAAAAAACCCCAACAAAACAACGCGTGTTCAAAAAATACGAAACGTGATTTTCCAGTGTCCTGGGATGAACTTTTAAAAAAGATCTTCTTCCCTTTGCATGCTTGTGATGACTGATGTGAAACTTGCACGCTGAAGGGTTTCCTTCAGTTGAACCCTGCTGGATTTTAGCTCCGGTTGCAAATACTGGTGACAGGGGTGCGGTTTTTTTGGAACACCCCAGTTTATTCTCTGCCCACCCCACTGTGTCCAGCAGATCACTGGTAAGTGGAGTCAGGCAGGGAGGTGGAGCTGAGTGACACCAAACAGGCAAACTGATTTAATGCTCAGGGGCTGCGAGGTTCAGTGTCCATGGCTGCTGTAGGTAGAATATAGGGTTGGATTTTGTTTCAGTTAAACCTGGCTGTGGTGTGATAACTGCAGGCATCACAGGGGCTGGATTGGTACTTGCAGGTTCTTTCTGGCAGTGAGAAACGTTCCAGCCCTGCAGAGACACGTGTGGAGCAGCTATACGTGACTGAAGAGGAAGAAAACCCTCACAAAATCAGTCCAGTTCCATGAGTGCAGCTCTGGTTCCTTTGGTGCAGAGGAAAAGCATCCCGGCCCCTGCAGCTGGCTGCACATCTGTTCTCCTGGGAGTGTGTGTGTGCCTTGGGAGGCTGCAGGGGTGGTGCGGAGGCTTCAAGGATCTGCTGATGCCTTAATCACACACTCACTCTGCTGTAATGACCCTCGTTTGTGAGCACTGTGACCCTAATTAGCTGCTGCCAGGGTGGTGGAAGGGTCTGTATTTAGCTGGAAGTACGGAGGGAGGGAATCCCAGAGGGATTTGAGATGCCCACGTGTGCCGAGCTCGGGCAGAGCTGTCCCAGCCTGCGGAGAGGCAGCTGAGCTGGCTCTGCAGGGATGGGAGCTGGTGCTGAGCAGCCTGGCCCCAAGCAAAGGGCACTGCTGGCACAGAGACCCTCTGCTCCAGCGGTCCAGGCATGTGGGAACAGAGGAACCAGCGAGGAAGGGTTTTCTGGGCGGCCAGAGCTGGCAGAGAGGGGGGCAGAGGTACCTGTGAGTGTGTGAAGAGAGCTAGAAGGTCCTGGTGTTCCTCACACCCCATCTTGTGCTGGGACATCTTCAGATGTCACACTCTGCTCCATTGCAGGGATTCATTGTTCTTAGGGCTTTTAAGTGTTAGAGGAGCGCCACAGAACACTTTGTGATGACAAAACCTCTCCTTGCTCAGCCACAGCCATTCTGAGGGAAGGCTGGGTATGGCTCTTCCTTTTGTCAGGCTCGGTAGCATTGTAAATCTCACAGTTGTTGTTTGCTTCTTTTCCTACACTTTGGGAGCAGACAGCCAAATATTTTTTTGCAAATTTGTTGATATTTTCCTTGCTTTGCTCCTCTTGCCAAGCTTACACAATTCTGTGGCTTCATGTGCCGTGTTCTGCTTTGCATTTCTTTTGCAGATGCTTTTCTACTGATCTGTCTTCGTCCTTCTACTCTAACCAGACATTTAACTTCTCTATTTTTACCTTGCTTTCTCGGAAGGTCTGTTTTAACAGCCCTTTCTTGCTATTTGATGGGTTCTAGTGCTCTTCCCCACCTTGTTTCCTCTCCGTGTGTTGCTGCCTCAAGTCGGTCTCTTGTGATTTTTCCACTCCCAGTTATACTTTAATAATCTTGAGCAACAGATTGGGGCACTGGCAGGACATTTGTCGGGGCTCTGCAGGGAGGAGCAGAAAAAAAGAGATGAGCTCTGCTCATTCCAGCTTCCTGTTGACACAAATTATTGAAGCTATGCTAATGGGAGACACAACCACGCAGAGGAGATTCAGTTTTGTGTCAAAGCAGCTTCTGGGGAGCAAACAACAAACAAAACGAATGTGTGCGAGAAGAGAAGCATTTTGAAAACCTGTTTACTATAAATCCGGGAGATTTTCAGTGCTACTGCCTGTTGGGTTTAAAGAAAGAAATTCTAGGTGTTTGTTTCACTGTAAGAAAACCCTGAGCTCGTTAGCAAAAGTCAGATTTGTACAATAATGCTGAGCCATGGGATAGAATTTGGCTGGTTATTGCTCTCTTCTATGTGCCAGAGGGGATCTTCTTAAAGGTCAAGGCTGGAGAGTGCTTACCTGCAATCTGCTTTCAGCTCAGATAGGGAAGACATCTAGGGATGCTCAAATTTGATGTCTGCCATCAGGATGAATGTTAGGAAGGCTGAGATGTACTCCAGTCACTTTTATGGACTTCATTTGATCAAACCTGGAGCCAGCGCTGAACTTTCTTCTTGCTTCAACCACTCTGGCAAGACTGATCTCACTGACAGGGACAGGCAGGGCAGCCAGAGGAGTGCAGTGGTCTTTTCCTGCCCTTTTCCTTCAGGAAACTGCTGAAGTTCCCTTCTCTGCCCCCAGGACTGGAGCAGGAGCTGCCTTCTCTCCCAAGCAGGGCAGAGTTGTTTCCTGAGGCACTGGACGCAGGGACCTGGGTGGCAGGGCTCGGACAGCCCCGGGTGATGACGTGTGGCCATCCCTGTACCAAACTCCGTGTGCCTAACAGCAAATATTTGCATCCGTGGCCACTTTTGGGGCCTTTATTCCTGCGAAGGGTATTGGAGCCACAGATTTCAAGTGAAGGCAGAGGGCTGTGTACCCCCAGGGCAGCCAGAGAACAAACAAACAGGTGCTTTTCCTCTGAGCAGAACTTTCTTAAGAATAAACAAGCTGCAGTTTAATTCTCTGTCAGCCAGGGAAGATTTTGGCCTCTTTGCCCAGCCTGCCACCTAAAGCAAAACATGCTGATGGATTTGTAGTGCGAGAGCTGAAAGTAAATCCACAAAACTGTGTCAGAAGGAAGGTGAAAACATTGTAAGCTTTTTGGTCAAAAGCCAATTTCATACCAGGTGTGAACACTGAACGGGAGCAAAATTCATAAATATAAGTTTAAATGCATAACTAGAAGTCTAAATAAATTAAACTTAGTAGTGTGTTTGCTCTTTGCACCTCTTTATAGAGCTGGTTTAGTTTAATCTAGTCTTGGAATAGGAAGGGAATATTCCAGCCTTCCTTGTTGATTGTGCTTTCCTAAATTAAGTAAGCTCACCTGAAATTCCTGTTAAAAAAAAAAAAAAAAAAGCAGAGATCCTTAAATAATAAATAAATCTCAGTGAGGTGATGATTTGTTTTCTGTTCCATACAGCCAGTAATTCTCTCAGCTCTGTATTTATCAATCCTTTCTTGCACTCTCAAGTACTTTGTATATAAACTGAGTGTGTGAATATTTTGCTTTGACCAGCATTTACTGCCATCAGGATAATTTAAAGCAAAAGCAGACTCAGATTTTTTTCCTGAATTTTGTGGTGGGTTGTTGCCACTTTGCCCTGTTCTCCTCTGCACTAAAAAGCAGCAGTGGGAGCTCTTGACATCCACCACAGACTTTCATTGCATTGAACATTTCTAGTGGCAGAAAATTCAAACAGACTTTTAACTGTTTCTTACTTTCTAGAGAAAGAAATAGTATTCAAATAAAGGCTGCAAAGTTAATATTCAAAACAGGACTGTAAAGCTGTGCCTCCTGTCCTTTGTATTACCTGCTGCTCCTGCTACAGAAACCCTCTTTTGTGCTTGGTTAAGGCAAATATCCACACCTGGAGGCCAGATTATGGAGATTAAGTTTGATTCCTTGTGCAATCTTAATA
This sequence comes from Gymnorhina tibicen, assembly GCA_013399875.1. Lineage (NCBI taxonomy): Eukaryota > Metazoa > Chordata > Aves > Passeriformes > Artamidae > Gymnorhina > Gymnorhina tibicen. The sequence continues at coordinate 321,116 of VXAZ01008439.1, read as the reverse complement.
TGTAATTAAAAAGGAAACCTGTGTGTTATATCCCCTATTAAATTACCTTAGAAGATCATTTTTTCAGATAAAATCTAGGTTATATCTGCTTTTTTGGCATGTGGCTGTGGTGACTCGGAGCTGAGGAGAATCGAGGGGGGTGAGACTCCCCTTCCTGACTTGGAATTTATCACCCATCCAGGACAATCCTCCCTGTTGTGATTGCTCCACCAGGGGAATCCCCACTCCATCCTCTCCCTCTCCTCGAGTGCAGCTCCCCCACGTTATCTCCACAGCTCCCACCAGCGCTGCCATTCCCCTCTGACATTCCTGGGTGTTCCTCTTCTCTCCTTGGCTCCAGCTCCCTCTGAGATGGATGCAGAGTGTGCCTGTCCTGGTTTCTTTTTGGGCTGTGTGAGCACCAGCCCTGCTCTCCAAGGTGTTTTCAGTGGGTGGTTCAGTTTAAAATGCTGTGAAATCCCTGCTTGGGTATCGGCCACCCCGAGGGGGCCTCTGGCTTTCCGTGCCAGAGGTTGGCTGGTGGTGCCTGAGGAATGGCATTGCACCCTGGAAAGCCACCCTGGAACCCACCCTGGAAACCCACCCTGGAAATCCACCATGGAAACCCACCCTGGAAACCCACCATGGAAATCCACCATGGAAACCCACCCTGAAAAGCCACCCTGGAAAGCCACCCTGGAACCCACCCTGAAAACCCACCATGGAAACCCACCCTGGAAATCCACCATGGATTTCTTCCTCTACAAGTTTCACTGAACTCACTGTTTTTATGGAAACCTCCTATTTGAACTGGACTTCATCACTAAAAACCCCACAAACAACAAAATCTCCTTCTGTTGCAGCGAGCCCCAAACCCTTCTGAGAAGTGCTCAAGCACATGGCCAAGTCCCACCAAAATAAACAAGAGCACAAATGTTTCCCTGGTCAGAACACTGAACTCCCTGTTCCCAGAGCCGTGGAATAAAGTGCACTTTCTCACTGCTGGAAGAGCACCCAGGAAGGAGTCCCCAGAGCCTCTCACTTCCACAAACTTCTCTTTTCCTTCTGTTAACTTTTCATTCCAAAATAAAGAGCTCCAGAAGGCCTCTCCATCTAGGCCTCATGGTATTACCTTTTGCTAATTCTTTTATACCAGGCCTGTCTTGATCTGTGTTCTACCTTATATGCTCGTAGGCTGTTTTCCTTCATTTTAATCCGCGTGTCTTCCTTAAATCTCGCTTTCCTCACTGTTTACACAATTTGTCAGTGCCTCTTCCACCAGCCAAGGTGTCTCTCCTTGCCAGATGCCTTCTTGCCCAACCCTGCAAGCCAGGAGATGTTTTTATGTCTCTGACTGTGACCCTTTTCTGGTTCTTTGGGATTTTTTTAAATCCTGTTTTTCCAACTGTTGTAGAAAACTCTTTTTTTTTTTTTTCTCTCATGGATGCACTCTGGTAATTTGTGAGCCAGATCATGAAGTTCTTCCAAGGGCATGAGGTTTTTATTTAAGGCTTCTTTTTTTTGCATCCTCTAGGAGCCCTTAATGGCTTGTATCTCATCAGCTGTGATTCTAATGCGAAAATATTCCAGCAGTTAATTACAGCAGTGATTAGCAGCGGCAGAGCTGTGCCTCTCAGATTGCAGCTCTCATGCTGCAGGGGAGATGCAGGAGCCAAGAAATGCCCTTGGAAATTCTGGGTAGCTGGAGCAGGCAGCCCAAATCCCTCCAGGAAGGGTCAGCACAACCCACAGGGGCTGAGCAGCTCCATCTCAGGAGGTGCAGCAAGAACCCCAGAGGGCGAGGAGGGAGCTGAAGGCATCGAGGTATCAAATAGCAAATCAAATGTGTGTGTGAACTCAGCCTTCTGGAAAAGTCTTCAGTGTTTGCTAAAGGGTAAGAGAAGAAATGTTGAGCAATCTCAACAGAGAAGCACATGGAGAGCACAGAAAGGCTCACACAGATGCTTCCTAGGTAATAATACTATTAAAAATGCAGTAATGTAATATTAAAATGCACTACAGACACTATGTTTAAAATGCAGACATAGTGAAAAATCCTGGCCAAAGTTAATTAACTTCCACAGACTCTGAGTGCCAGATGTATCCTTCCAGCCCCTTCCACAGAGCTGCCTCGTTCCTTCTCCCTCTGAAGGGTCTCGAATATTTGTGTCTCAGTTTTTTGCCTCCAAGGACCCCTGCTACGTTTGTGCTTTTGAACATCTCTTGCTCTCACAAGGTCACCCAGCCTTTATGGAATGACCAGCCACATCTCTGAGCCTCAGCCTGAAAATGGACATTTCAGCCTCAAAATAGTCATTTCAGGACATTTTTCCCGGTGCCCTCTGAAGGGGAGGAAGAAGTCAATGTGTCGCTTTCTTTGTTAAATCCCCATAAGAGAGCTGTAACAGAACCAGCCCATAATGCAGACCAGCTCTTATTTCAGCTTCACCAACCTGCAGACCCTCCAGGGGCCCTGTGCAGGTCACTGCAGGGCAAAGGGACCTTCCCCTTTGGGTACTGAAAGGGAAAATCCCGTGGCAGAGGCCCCCATGCGTGGTGAATGCTGAGATCACATCAGAAAACTTTACTGCAGGAACTGCAGCCACAAGTTCTGATACCTGTTAATGCATTTGGAAGGAGGCCAGTTTATAGATGGACATCCAGAGGTAAATTGGTATTTCATGGAACTTCTTCACTCTTAGGATGAGCCCACACCTTAGGGCAGCCAGAGATAAGTCAAATCCCAGCTGAAAGTGATGTTTTTTCGTGACAGACAGATTCAAGAAGTGTTCACCCATCCAAGTTTTCCCATTTCTCTACTCCTAGAGCATGCCAGCTCCTCTGGGTGGGTGTAACAGGCTATCCAGAGAAACTGGGGATTGTTTTAGCTGTTCCCATGCAGCACCAGATGCCCAGCTGGAGTTCTCCCACTGCCAGCAGTGAGAGAACAGGTAATGAACCCTCAAAAATGGGAAATCTCTGACAGAGAGGGTTCAGTAAAATCCACAGCCCGGGGGTCCTGCCTGAACAGGGAACAGGCAAAGGAGATGCAGTTCCTTGGGTTAAAATCCTACTCAACACACCAGGAAATTCCCCACTGGAGTGGGCAGTGCTGCAAATCCTCCAGCCTGGCAAGAGGGATTAGCAGCTTTCCGGAATTAAAGGTAGCACCATCTGCAGTAATTAGCTTTAAATATCATATCTGATTATCTTGGAGGGAGAAGCTGGTGTGGTTTGTTCAGGAGCAAATCCGAGCCTCTCAGAGATGGTGTATGTGTAATTAAGCACATTTTAACTCCTCGAGAGCGATAAGCAAAGTAATTATCCAACTCTTTATGAAGAGAGCAAAGGGATTTTTGGTAACTCCTGCTTGGTTACAGCACGATCTGTGCAGTCAAATTCGGAGTGCCAGTCTTGGGGTGGGGAAACCCCAGAAAGATTTGGTACAAAATCAAAGGGAATAAGTGCCTTTTCGGCTCAATATTTCTTCCTCTCTGTGTCACACCTTGTGGGAGAGGAGGAGATGCACAGCAGTCACTGTCCTGCTCTGTTGCAGAGGAACAACCCACAGGCCTGGGTGTGGAAGCATTTTATCCCTCCTGGAAAAGAGCTGACGTTACAACCAATGCTACAAACCCCAGCCATTTCCCTTTTGAAATAACAACCTGCAAACTGTAAACCTGGACCTGAGGATATCCCTCTTTGAGCTGAAAACAAAATGTAAAATGGGAAAATGAGAGGTCAATTCAGCTTGCTAAACTGAGAACTTTTTTCCACTTCCTTGGTTTTTTCTTAAGATGTAAAGAAGACTTCTGCTGAAATACTGAGCTCCACGAGTTGGGTTTTTTTAGATGATTATAGGATTTGATATTAGTGTTTTCTAATTAGATTAGTGTATTTCTAATAGATTGCTCTATTAGTGTTTTCTATTTCATGAGCATCTCATATCTGTAAACTTTCAACACTGGATTAGGTAATTCAGTAATTCATCATCTAAAAAGATGATGCTCCTGCCCAGGACTGGTGTTCATTTGCTTCAGCTGCTGAAAAGGAAAATATAAAAATATATAGTCCAGATTCCACTTAAAAACTGGTAGAAGGTCATTAAAACGTAAATGAAATTCTTCTTTATAAATAGCCCAGTAGCAATCAGGGAAAATAACAAATATCTATGGCAGCTTGTGGGTGCACAATTGGAATGCTGAAATTTTATGGGAATTGGGGCTGAATTTTTCAGGTTGCTCTTTTGGGGGAGAAATGATTGACAAGGGATTCCCAGATTTGTAGGCAGAGAGGTGAGGCAACATCTCAGCAGGGCAGAGGATAAATCCTTCCCCCAGCTGTGGGAATTTGAGAGATTTCTCTCCTTTGCCTCACAAACTGAAACCTCCTTTTCCTACCTGCTGTTTCCTAGCTTAATTACTGGGTTAGAGGATACTTTGGAGTGCTACATGTCTGTTATCTGTGGTTGATACCATTTTATTTTAAGTAAACAAGCATTTGCTAGTAATCAATCTGAATTACAGCTTTCTTACCTCTTGCATCAATGCCACAACCCCTACAAAAAATGCCAGTTTCCCACTGTCTTTCGCTTCCTTTCAGTGAAAATGGAAAAGAAAGTAAGGAAAGAATCACAGGAAGTACAATCATATGAGTTTGTTTTTTTCATTAGAGGCTTTTACTTAAAGATAGGTAAATAGATTTATTTTAACCCAACAATTATTTGGCAAGAACCATGTATTTAATAGTAAGTCTTTTCTTGTGCAATTTGGAATTTGGCTCTTGGACCAGAACAGAAATAACGAGTAAGTTGTGAGGAATCCTATTCCCAAACCACCTTATTTTGGTAGCTGTGATAATATTTCCTTTCCTTGAGGCCTGATTTGCACAGCACACAACCCAACTACAATTTCTTGGGCTTTTGGTGAAGACTACTCATCATTAAGGTATTTTCCACTGGCCCTCCAAATTTAAAGATGTATTTTACCAAACCTAAGTAAACACCACTAAATTAAACAAGTCCTCCCTGCCAGCTGGAAATGCAAGCAAAGCTTTCATGGGGTTTTTTTTCCCCTTTAAACAGTTTTTGCTCTCCCTGCCCCCTGAGCCTCTTCTCAGAGTAGGTATTTTATCTGCATTATGGACAGAGTTCTATTGTTCTGCGCTTTTTTGTGCTGTTTGCAACCAGCAAATCCCACTATTCAGAGTGTTGTGCTGAGTTGTTTATGTCCCGTGTTGGCATCGTGACAGCTGAACACATCACAGGCACGGCCGAGCCAGAGCTTTGGAGTCCTGGAACAACAGTGGGCTTTGGCTGCCAGAGCCCTCCTGCTCCCTGGAAACCTCAGCCCGGGCTCAGGGGTGATTTAGTTTTCCAACTGTTACCAGAGGAGAGTTTATCTGCTCAGTAAAGGGCAGGAACAGCCCCGAACCAGTCTCTGTTCCATGAAGGATTCTCTCGTTTGGCACGTAGGGGTTGTTCTGCGCTAAGAGGCTGCAGTCCGGGGTGCAGGTAGGCAGGACGTGTCACAGGGGCACTGGTGGAATATTCCATCAGAATATTGTACAAAAAACATGAATAGAGGTGGCATAACACGGAGCAGTTTAAATCACCCCTGTCCTTGGCTGTGGTGGTGCGGGGATGGCCGTGTGGGCACGGCCCGTGGCTGCAGCCTGGGAGAGGAAACCTCTCCTGTTTGTTCCTCACCTGACCTCTTAGCACGACACAGCTGCTTCCAGCTCTTTGCCAGAACTGCAGGATCAGTGTCAGGCAGGTGCCAGCCACTAAAAGAATGTTAAATACGCCTGGTCTTTAGGTTTAAGATGATAGAAAAGGGGAAATTATGATGATTTTTCTTATCACAGAATCGTCTTAAAACATGCAGACAGTGAGATATCTGAAATCCAGTATTCCCGTGTATTCCATTTTCTGTACCTGGGGGGGATTAACTTTTCAAGGTGTTGTTCTGTGTTGATCTATGCATGAAGCCACAGCTTGGGTGGGTTAAAGAGGGGTGTGAGGAGGAGGAGAGAGGCTGCCTGGGCTGTGCCCCCAGATCTGCCGAGTTTATGAAACACTCGAGAGAAGAAGCAAAATGTCAGTATGGGCTCATGTGGGCACAGTGAAGTTTCTCTCCTAAGCTTTCTGTTTTGTTCTGCTTCGTTTTGCAGTTTGCCCAGCTGGTGTCTGTCTACAAAACTTTGGGCCCAGAGAAGTTCCCTCTCATCGAGCAGACGTTCTACCCAAACCACAAGGAGATGGTAGGTGCAAACAGCAGGGCTAAATCTGCTTTCTGTGCCCATAAAACAGGGACTGGGACACACAGTTCCTTTTACCCATTTACTGTCTCTTCCAAAAATCGTTTTGGCAGCTTTTTGGGGGGTGGTGAGACTGGGTGACCGCTCGGAAGCACTGTGATGGTGAGCTGGAAGGTGCTCAGATGGGAAGGTGGTCATTTTTCAGCTGCCCAGCCTCAGACCTCAGAGGGATTAAATGCTTGCAAAGACACTGAACAACGATTAAAGTGCAGGAGCCACTTTCATGGATTGTTTTCCCCCTTTCTGGTGTGTCCAGAGTGTTTGTTGCCTTTGGAGAGGATGCACCGGTCACTGCAGGGCTTTGAACTCAGCCGAAATCAGGGTGGTTGTCACCTGTGATCTTCAGGTAGCTGAGCTAACTCTGATTCCCAGTGCTTTAAATAAAATACCACATTAAAATTAAAATAAAAATACCACAGAGGAGCCTGTCAGAGTCCAAGGAGCAGCTGGATGAGGCTCCTAGGGTATGGTTTAGTTTTGGGCAGCAGTGAGGAGCAGGGAGTGGGACACAATGACTCCTATGGGATCCTCCCAGCCTGAGGCTGGCTGTGATGTTATTGAAAAGGCAGGTCTTTGGGGTGCTCTGCTGAACTGCAGCACACAGAAACAAAGCACATATCATTTTGGGGCAGGAGCTAACGTGTCAGGCTTGTCAGTTTACGTGGCATCTTTTCCTGAGTGTAGCAACTGCGTGAGTGGTTTTCCCTGCCCTCCTTCCTCTACATTGCTCCTTAGAGCCTGAGCTAATAAGTTATTTCTCTTTGCTTCGAACTTCTGAACGTTGTTCTCCACAGCCAAGTAATTTTTTTCACATGTTTCTGTGGTAATGAATGTTAATCTAGAGAAAATGAATGCGTTTGGGTATAGCACTGCCACCAGGACTGCTGCAATAGCTGCCTGTGATGACACTCGTTTGGTTTTATTCCCTCTGATCAAGGTATTTGGAGTTTGGTGGCTTGGGAAATAATCAGGCAATGTGGTACAAGATGACATTTTGTTTGAATTTATAGAGTGGGTTGTAAGATGATCTGGAAGAGTCTTCTGATGCTGCACTGAAATCATATAATTTTATTTAGTTTTGGGTTTTCAGCACTTTATCAACAGCTGGCCTCATTTGCATTTGTTGATGCAGAATTTGGCAATTACAGTTTAAAATGGTTTTTTGGAGTTCCTCTTGCCTTTGCTGCTTCCCTTTTTATTCTCCAAATGGGAACCTGGAGCTGTACCCACCCCTCCAGTACAAACCAGCTCAGGGGGGGGTATGGGGAGAGGGAGAAAGCCCCAAATCTCCGGGAACTGGGGGTCAGCTGAGCATGCCAGGGATGCTCCTTCCACCCTCTGCTGATCATCCGTGCCGGGCTCTCGGCAGTGAAAGGTAAATAAACAAAGATGATGCTGTTCTTTTGTGTAAAATCGGAGCTGCTTTAATGAAACACTTTTTGAAACAGAAACATTCGCCCCAGACTGGTTACACAAAACGCTGTGAGGCTTTTTGAACTCGTTGCTGGTTGAGTCACATCTACGGCCTTTCCCTCGGTAATTGGTTCCCTTTATTTCGCTGCATTCCCACCTCTTCGTGGCAAAACCAACACTGCTTTTTCAACAGAACTGCTGGACAATTTAATTAAAACTTCCCTGGAATGCTGAGGGAACACCAGCAATATTCCAGGTGTCTTTTTTTTTTTGTCCCCCTGTTCACCTGTACCATCTCCCTTCTCTCTTCTTTTCCCTGCTCTTATCACAAGCCATGTGAGTCATTTTCAAATTAAATTCAAATGTTCCAGGCTGTGTTTCTGCTCTACCCTCTCATGTAACACAAACACAGTTTCAAGTAGTAAAAAGAAAATGCTGTAAAAATAATCTGCTGTTGGTTATATATCAATGCCACTACAGCAAAAATCTTGATAGGAAAATAACATATCCTGAATGCCACGCTGTAGCCAAGCCTTTTCAGAATCTTCCTCGGGGAAAATAAAATCTCATTCTGAGATGGGTTTTTGTAAAGCTTTTCTTGCCGCATTTATTGATGTGAGGGGAAAAAAATAACTTTCGTGCCGTCCGTTGTGGGAAGTTTGGCCAGGTTTATGCTCGGCCAGGAATCAAAGTAGACAGACATGGATTGTGAAACACCTCGTGTGCGGTGTTTTATGGCAGGACAAATAGAAAATGTTTTTAAAACTAATTGTGGCATGCAATTTGTGTCACGGTCTGTCCATAAATACCAGAGAAAGCATTGATTTGTGCAAGGTGCACAGAGAAGGCAACCTGGGCCAGGTAAGCTGAGTTTGGGGTCTGGTTGCTGCACAGCTGAAATGGGAACAGAGCCCTGGTGGGTTAAAAAAGCAGAAAATACCTGTTTGCTGCTGAGTGTTACCCAAAAGGCACCCTCACATCAAGATGGATTTGGAGACAAATGCTGCAGGGCTGGTGTTGAATATTAACCACTGAGTATTAACCTTTGTGGTTATTGAGCTCTGTGGGCTTCTCTAGGAATTGATCTGACACGAGGAAATAAGGCCTGGCTTCGAATCTTTCTGAAAATTACTGATATAAATGCACAGCACTGTCAGTGAGCAGCTCTGCCAATGTTGTCACTGCAACATCAGTTCTTTTTTGGAAGAAATGTTGCTTTTTTTATTCTTTTTATTTCATCTATATATGTCTATGGCCCAAATTATTAGTGTTAGGCAATTTTTGGTTTGCCTTTAGCAAAGCAGCAAACAAGCTGGGCTTTACATTTGGCAGCACATATATACGGTTTTAATTTAGGGTTGTAAATTAAAAGAGCCAGACTGATTTATGGGAAATCAAAAGTGAAACATTGGCTTTTATATATTATGGGACACATATTCCTCAAAGGAATAATGACTTGCTTTCCTGTTGGCCTTGCACCATTTGTATTTCACTGGAAATGTGTAAGCTTAGTCACAGAAAAAGTAAATATTTTTCCTCAGAAGAGTGTTTCCAAACCTGTCCTTTAGACAGGGGTTCAAGCAATTGTCGAAAGAAATTTTAGAGACACAAAAATGTGACACAAAAAATAATTTATGCAGTGGGGTTTCTTTCAGGTATCTGTTATCTGTCCAGTGCATCATATCCTGCTGGGTCCTAAGGTACATGGGACACGCTGAATGTCGTGTCCAAACTGCTGCTCGTGGAGTGGAAGGGAATCAGGGACGTGCAAATGTTACTGGCAAGTCAAATCCCCACGGTTTTATCAGGACTCCCCAGCAGACAGGCTGCAGAAACCACTGGGACACCCTTGAGCCCACGGGCGGGAATGTGCTGACCCTGACTGAGCCCCCAGGCTGGGAGTGCCCCCCTGGCCTTGACAGGAACCCCGAAAATGTTTGTGTGAACCCTTTAAACAGACCTGGTCCCACCACATGAGAGCAGAGCTGAATCTCTGCCTGTTGGAGAAATCCAATGGAGGAAACTGGAGAGAGCAAAATCTGTCAGGAGTAACAGCTGCTGGAGATTCCATCCTGCCTGAGGGCTCTCCCCCAGCTTCTGAGACACAAACAGTCTCACCTTTGGCATTTGCATATCCCCAAGTTTCAGCACTGTGAATTGAATTAATTTTGTAAACTTAAGTCCTTGTGTGAGAGGTTAGTTACCAACTCCAGTCATCAGTTCAGGAAATACACCAAAAAAGTAACAGGCAAAATGTGTGTAACCCTTCTCCAGCCCGAGTTCACCAGCAGCCAGATTCAACGGCAGAGTAGGGTGAGTGTTCACAAATGAAAACCAATTAAATCATGTTAAATAGGGCCAAATATCCGAGAGCTTCCAGAGATCACTTGCAGTGTGAGCTGTGCAATGTTTATTGCATGTATTTCCACGTGAGGTTCTAAAGCCAAGGCTTTTAATCGTGCTGGGGTAAAAATACCTGGTCACGTATTTTGGGAGGTGTTAAGGGCTGCAGCTGCCACGAGGATGGACATGATTTTTGTAATTCTGAGCAGTTTTAGCCTGTCATCGTTTGAGCTTGGAATTTGTTCCATGGAATGCTGAGGCATTAACTATCTGGCTTTTCCTTCAGCCAGGGGTGGGTATCCATGGGAATGCTGACTTGGGAGGGGGGGCTTTTGATCATCAAGGCTGTTCCTTAACTTAGTTATCACAGGGAGTTACAGCTCTGTGGGTGAAGGAAGCTGTGACATAAGGAACGTACAAAACGTGGAGCACAGATTGTTTTAATCACAGAAGTGTTCAACTTGTTTCAACAGATAAGGAAATACTTGTGAATCTTTTTTTTTTAATAGCACATTGTTATAATACTTTACATATACACTGTACAATAATTCTTTTGTATCCAAGACTTTCATACAGAAAGAAAAAAAAAAAATAGTTCTATAAAACATTCCGTAGTTCATTGGAAAGATTTGGAATAAAACACGGGGAGCTCTTAATCTGCAGGTTATCAAACAGGGGGGCAAAATTCTGGCAATTCTTTTGTTCTTGTACATTCATATTGGCAAAAGGGAACCTGTTATGCCTTGGAGGACACGGGGAGCGTTGCCAGCCCTCTGTGCAAAGCATAACAGAGCAGAGCAGGTACCTCCAGGAGGTTTGTCCCTCGTCCCGCACGAGTGCCAACCCCACAGACTCTTTACAGGACAACTGGTGTTTGTTTCTAAGCAACAGATACATGAGACCACGGCGGTTCAAAGCTGTGAGCGTGCGGGGTCGGATGGAATGAGCCTCCAAGGGTTTTTTTTTTTTTTTTTTTTTTTTTTTTTTTTTTTCTTTTTTTTTTTAAGGAAGCGAGCACTTCAAGGCTCGCTGATGTCGATGAATTCCTTCTCGGGGGGAGGCCCCCCCCGGTACCAGCTGCAGGTGCCGTCGCTCCTCTTGATGCAGGCGTAGTGCTTGGCCTGGTGCCCGTAGAGCTTCCTCTCGATCAGCCAGTCCGTCCACAGGCACTCGTTGGGGGCCGTGATGGAGCAGGGCACCATGTAGCACGTGGTGATCTGGGGGCAAAGAGCTCGGTCAGCACCCTGCAGCTCCCTTCCAAGCGGGGCTCGCGCTCGGAAACGCGGACGAGCGGCCCCGCTCCGCACTCACCTTGCAGCCGCAGCCCATCTGGTACCTCTGGTTCAGGCTCTTCTTCTGAGACAAGGATAGATCATCCCACGGCTCGATGTAGTTGCACAAGTGGATGAGCACTTTGCCGTCGCTTAAAATTTGGCCTGCGGCACGGAGCACACAAAAAAGGGCAAGGTAATTAAAAGTGTCTTCCAAATATTACAACGGAAGCGTAAGAATACCTGAAGTTTTTAACTAATTGCACGGAATTAGCCATACCTCATACTTTTTAAAAAATTAATTTAATTATAACTGAGAGAATATTTCTCCCGATGGCGTGCCGGATAGATGTAAAAGGTTGAAGAAGGATGTTTTCCAAAAGATGTTGATAATCTGCCAGCAAGGGGTGGATGCAAATACGGTGCTACGTTAAACTGGAGTTTAGGACTCTCTAGAAAAATCTGTGGTTACTCGGGAGCCCAGACCTGCAGCCACACAGGCAGGTGTTGTCTCCTTATGCGTGTTTGCATTCCTGGGAAAATCGGTACTGCTGGTTTTAATCGGAGTAATAATGGCAAATACTGAATCAAAATTCCTTCTATTTACTAATTATATCACTAATGACCTTCACTTCCGTTGGAACTGCTCTAAGATTGCTGGAGGAAGGATGGAAAGCATGTAAGATCACACGATAACTGCAGCTGAACACAATATCTGCATCTCATTGTGTTCGCATTTAGTACATAAATGCATTCCTTTTTAACACACTTTAGCAAATTCACTCTAAGCAGCTACCTCTGGATTTCCAGGAACATTAACTGTTCCTGTTAATTTTACCTGTTAGAAGGTACTGTTTTTTGTTGTTGGCTTCTAGTTTCACTCCACAGAGTGATGAATCAAAAGGGGTGTAGACATACTGGACATCCTTGAGCTTTTCAAATCCTTTAAACATCTGAAAATGATCGGAAACAGAGAGTCAGTAGTGGAAAACAAGCATGAAAAAACAGTTGCAAACAAGAGCTGGAAGAGATACAGGGTGAGTCTCTTTAGAGAAGTCTCCAAAGTCTGAATTAATATGAGAAAACTCCAGCAATTGGACTTTTTCTCTACGCTTAATGAAACACATCCAATCGTTTTAGGAGGAAATTAGGTAGGTCTTCATTTCTTTAAATAATAGCTTTTAAAATGTGCTTTTTCAGTGTATTTGATGGATTGTTAGAGCTTTCTCTTCAATTTATATTCTGCTGGCATCTTCCATTCAAGGAGCAAGGCAGAGACAGCATTCACCTCGACCAAAATGCAAATATTTCTCGGTGTACTCACAGGGGGAATTTTCTCTCGATCTCTGCAGTTGTTGGTGTCTCCAGGGGCACCAAACGTGCTGAGGAGCTGAGCATTTTCTGAGCATTGTTCTCATATTTGGTCACTAAAGCAAAGTGGTTTTCCATATCCAAAAGTCTCACCGGTGGGACCTTCTCAAATAACTGCTGGAAAACGTGACCCAGCCCTTAGGATTTACACCCTGCAGCCCCAAAATGGAGAGATTTGGGACCAGCCCAGCTTTCAGACTGGCTGCCCCTTAACCAGCAGTTTCAACCCCGAAAAGAAATCTTAAATGAGCCATTAAAAGGTCGGAACAAGCTTGGCTGTGTCCAAGCACAGCGAGGAGGGAGCAGAAGGTGCTGCTCAGCCTCGGAGTGGCTGTCATCACCTCGTGTGCCGCCGCCAGCCCGGTGACATCATGCCACGTGCTGACAGCTGGGGACAATGGCAGGGGCTCACAGCTCTCCCAGTTGCAGCTGGTGTCTCTGGAAAATGTGTTTGTGTTCCTCAAGCCCTCCCAGGGGATTTAAATAGCACAGGCCACTAGAAAATACACTGTAATATGTTGGTTTTTCTGAAGCCTTGTTTATGGAGGGGGGAAAAAAGCCAACGTTGTTGTCACCGTGCTGCCGGTCCAAAAATATTAGATGGGATTTGAAATACTTTGGAGAAGAAAACAAACAGGCCCAGCCAGAGCAAAACACAAACCAAACTGGCACCCTGTCCAAAGCAGCAGTGGAAATCACAGAAAACCTCCCTAATGATGAGGAAAATGTGCCTGGGACAGGGACACGTGAGTTCTGCGAGTGTCCTCTGCCTCAAGCTCTCTCCACGTTCAGAAACCTTCAGGGGGTTGTAGGGAACAGCTTTTCCATGGAAATCTCAGCTCTTGATCTCTTCAGAGGCTTTATGCAGAAAACACACCTTGATTTAGCTGTAAAAGACCCTAAATATCCACAGCAATGCATAATGGAGGTTTAGCTATTATTTAAATGAGTTTGGTGAGCTTGTTTTGTTGCAGGTTTTTTGCTTGCTTGGTTGGGTTTTTTTTTTTTTGAAATTCCTGTCTGACTTATCTCTGGTTTTGACCTATGTGATTGTTACAGCATTTCTAAAGGTTAGAATCTTGCGCTTAACTCAGTAAATCACATTTAATCTTCTCAGCCGTATCCTCCCATCTCCTAAAAGCGTGGGTGTTTCTCTGTAAAGGGATAAGGTGGCTGGGTTTGGTTCTGCATTGATGCACGGCCCAGGTACACCTGAGCTCCTGGTGGGACTTTATTGGAGTAGGAAAACAGGGTGAGGATTTGGGGCATAGAGAGATGTGAACCTCCTACTAAAATCTGTATGGACACTGTCCCTGTCCTCCCGAGGGGTGCAACCAACACCAGCACGTGGCTTGGCTTTAAGATTTTAGAATGAGTGTCATGACCAAGTCAGTTACAAAAATACGATGGAGAAATATTCAGTTTCATTTAAATCATATATTATCTTCCTCTTTAATATAATGCTGTAAATATTGCAAGAAAAGAACCATAGTGGAAAAAATTCATGGCTTTTTGACGTGCCAACCCATCCCTATAAAAGGAATAACCCCGTTGTTATCGTTTTTTTTTATTTCCAAAAATGAATATCAAAATAATATCCAGCATTTCCGTCTCGAATAGCAACGTTTTAATGCTAAGCCTAATGCGCTGGATTTAAAATGAGAGAAACAGAATTTAAGCCATCACGTTAATGGAACAGCTCAACAACCCTGAGAGCAACAGAGCAACAGAGAAACAGCAGCACTGAATGAATGGTAGAGTCAAACATCACCTCCAAAGGTTCTGCGTCCCCTTTCCGAGGGAGGAGAATCGATAAGGGAAATGTGAATATAAAAACACTCCCCAGAACTCACACCGAGGTGATAGCCGTGGATGAACTGTACAGCCCAAAGGAGATGGTTGGAGAGTCTGTTCTTCCCTGCTGCGCTGTGTAAAGCAAATTCTTGGCCTGTCCCCCACCCGCTGCGTGCTCCTGGATTGTCCAGAGCCCGGTGGTCAGTGCCGCTGGACACCCAAAGGACACTGCAGTTTGTAGGGCTGCAGAGCGTTGGGAGCAATCACCAGCAGCACTTGGGAGAGGATTAGAACAGTGAGCAGAGAATATTCTCCCCTTTCACACGCCCTGTGGAGTTAAATTCCCTAAAACGCTGTCCTCTGAGGTGAGCCACGGTGCGATCGGGCCATGGCTCTGTGCTCGGTTACTCAGCAAACCGAGTTGTTGTCCAGCAGGTTCCATTTCTACCTCTGTGCCACCCACCAGTTACATCCCTGGGATGTCACGGGTTACCCCGCTCTCTGTCACTCCTGCGGGGTTTATCAGGCACAGTCGCCTTGGTGGGTTTGTTCTGGTGCCACACCGGGTGCACAGGCGGGTCACAGAGCTCCTGTTTTCCAGCCAAAATCCTCCCCTTCCCGAAATCCCTCCCTTCCCGGAGCAGGGAGCTGGGTGCTGAGGCAGGGGAAGGCTTGGTCCTGAACCCACTCCGCTCAAAGGGAAGGATTGGAGGGGTGGGGGCTGTCACAGCCCTTCTCTTGTTAGTATAAGCCTGTGTGTGATGATGTAGAGCATCTTTTACTAAAAAATCACATCTCTGCTTTGTCCAGGCCTGGCTGACTTGCCCTCTGAACCGGGGTGGAATTAAATAAACCTCTCTTACTGCTGCCTGAGTTCTGAAGAGGCCTGCACTGGTGAAAATCAGGGAGAAACTCCAAAGCAGCTTGAAAACACAAATGTATTTCAGAGATTTCAGTGTGCTGGTGCCAAAGAATGGGGTTACAGACCGAAAATAATCACTCAGATTGGACTTCTCATGCTTCTTGTTTGTGATAGAAATTTCCATTTCTATCAAGTTACTGAAGGGTTGCAGAGTAGCAGCAGAACATTAAAGTGCCACTGGGAGGAAGGGGAATTCTCTGGCATTCATGTACTTATTTCTGTAAAGAAACACTGGAATATATCCTTAATATTTAAGAGGACAGAAAGTGGCAGGTGGTGAAGAGCTTTGGGGTTTGTTTCAGCAAGGTAAAGACTGGCTTGTAGGCATTGCTGTGAAACCTTAGCAGAAGTCATGTGTGGTAACCATCCTTGTGAACACTTTGAGATATTCTTGTCCACCACAGATTTTCCCTAGTTAAACTCCTGGGAGGGGATTGTATCAGTGGATGCAATATGAATGCCTGAATTTTCATTTGAAAGCATGTAGCCATTCATAATTATCCCAAGTGCTCCCCGTAAATGAAAATTTTGTAAAATGTTTCTAGTTTATGGTTTCTGTTTTAAATGTAAATATTATACAATAATACTCAGTGAAAAATGAGAGATGAAACCACCTGGAAAACCCAACCAACCAACCAACCAAATCAAGCCACCTGTGCACACCGACACATTTTAATTCAGAGCGATTACTTTTTGTGTATTCCAGAAAAAGGTAAACCACAATCATTTGAACATCAGTGAGAGTTTGACAGTGACTAGAATGGGATCAATTCTTAAACTAGATTAATACATTTATCTCCTTATTGGAGCTGAACAAACGGTGGGAAAATCCTGTGAGATTCTGAGTCTGTCTTTGGGTGCTCGCTTCCCCAGCAACATTCCTACAGGTGGATTTTTGTTTATGTGAATATGAGGGAAGGACTCCTGTCCTGCAAATATCCCTGTTCACAATGAACACAGGCTTTGCTCTCCCAGCTGGAAATGCTCCCCTCTGTTTGGAAAGTTTGGTTCCTCCAGAGCTGCCACGCCATCAGAGCACGGGTGACCAGGAATCCCCCAAAACCAGATGTACTGACACCACCCACAGGCTGAAGCACATCTTTTGGAGCCTTCAAAAATTATCAATAATACAATTTCTTATAAAAATACCATTATTTAGCAAAAACCTCCTGAATGTCAGAGCAGCTTTCTTTTCTTTTTTGCTTTCCCTTTTTTTTTTTTTTCCTTCCTTTGATTTATTCTGTGTAGTTCATCTGGGTCTAACTGTGGAGAAAGCTGGAGCCTTTTCCACCTTCCCAGCATTTTGGGCTAAATTTTATCGGGCTGAAATATGCAGAGGTTATCAGCATTGAACTTCAAAAAAGCTGAGTGATTCCATGTACCTTTATTTGTTTGATTTCATACCGGATCATTTTGTGGGTATCAAGGGGATCATCGCTGGCAGGAACCACCTTTTCACTGGATATTTTTGCTCGGATCACTGGAAGAGAGAGAGAGAGAGAGAGAGAGGGAGATTTAAATGCAAATGAGCAGATGCCCAATTTTACAAGCAAAAGCGAAAATTACATCGATAGATTTCAGCATTGTTTTGACACTTCAGCTACAAGTAGATTTTAAAGATTTTACCATAAGAACACCAGCTGAGCTCCTGAAAACAAAAGGAAGTGGGCTGTCTGTGATGCAAATCTGAATTCCCAAGAATCTGGAAACCTGATTGATGTTACCACTCAGTTTTGACAAAAACTGTCCATCAAGATCTCTGGAAGACTTGAATCCCATAAAATTTGACAAAATACCCATCATTATAAGCAGTGAGAAGAGGAAAGGGACACTTCTGTTGATGACAGAATTGTTGATCAAATAAATAGACTTGAAGTATCACCCTGAAAGCCTGTTTCAGGCAAGATGAAAGCATTGATTTCATGCATGAAATCAGAAGAAAAGTCTTATATTCACTTTTCTGAAGCTTAACAGAGCACGCCATTAGTTGTGTTAACCTGGAGAAATCAACTACTGCCTGTTTGGATGTACTTTATTTATTTCCAGTTCTTTAATCAAGGAAAGTAGGAGATTTTATAGAAGAAGAAATGGATTCTTTCCCCTTCTCTTTGTCTGAGGCATCTCTCTTGTACGTGATGTTTAAAATGCACCAGGGGTCCTTAGCACAGGGGTTCTAAGAACATGGTGTGTGGCCAAAATTCCTCTGGGGACTTTTATCCCCCAAAATCAGTGAGAGCCCCATTTTTGCTCCCTTCTGGATGGCCACTGCTGCAGCTCCTGGGTTAGAACAGTCTGTGCCTGTGGAGAGACACCAGCAAAGGCCAGAGCACAGGAAAGTTTTGTGACATCAGAATCACGTTTCCCCCCAAAAAAAACCCTCGTTTCTTTGCTAGATTGATCTCATTTTTATCATATTTAACATCGGGGCTAAAGAAAAGGAACAGGAAACCCAGACTGAAACCCAGCCAGGCAGAGGCCAGTCCCACCTAACCCTGGGCACTTCCCATTTCCTCACTAATTAGCAGAGCAAACTGGATGGAATGATCAAGGTGATGCAGATGCCTGCAGCTTCCAAGCCCCAGCCCTCTATCTCTTGGCACGGTGCTCCCTCCTCCTCAGCCACTTAAGCCCTTTTCGAGGAGCATTTTAGACTTGTCGGGAGGAAAGGGTTCTTTTAAGCAGGAGCAGCGAATTCCTTGTTTCACGTGGTGAGAGGCAGCACGTCTTTAATCACCCGCAGATGTGAGCAGTGCCACAAATTAACTGGGTGTCTGCGGTGCCCTGATCTCCTTCCCGGGGAAAAGTGGTGTGGATTGTGTGTGTGTGCTCTGCGCTGCTGGCAGGGACAAATTAGGATCGTGCTGGTTTGTTTTGAGATGCTCTCCTTTGCATCGTTACTGCCTAAAAAAAAAAAAAAGAAGGTTTTCTCATTAAAGAGGCTGTTCAATTCTGAAGGAGGGGGCTGAGAAAACAACATTATTCTCCCAGTACCGTAACATGGTTTAAATGGAGGAAATATTTTCCTGCCTGCTCAGTGTAGGATAATTAAAACTACTTTCCCCGTGTGTTTAATGTTGCAATGTTGTGCATTTTCATATTTTTATGAAATTCTACCTGTTAGCACAGGAGAGGAATGTTAGAGATGATCCCTGATAGCTCCAGGGGTCTCCATGGAGTTGTGCAAGGCTGAAAGTGTAACATCCTGGGGTTTGTCATGAAGAGATCTTTGGCTGGGTGTGGAGAAGAAAATGAGAAGTATTTTTGTGTTGTGTGTGTTTCACTCGTTTGTTTGTTTAAGAGAAAGCTTCCAGATGGCAAAGGAGGGCAAATTGAGATTTCTTTTCTAACAGTAAGAAAGTTTTATTGTCTAAATTTTTAGCTATTTGGGTTTTACCCTCCTATTCTCCTGAAACCAAATTCAAACGCACAGAGATCTTTTGGGGCCTTTTCATCCCGCTTGGCTTTCTCCTTTTTTTTTTTTCCTGTGCATTAATATTTTTTTGCAATCAGTGTCGTCTAGCTGTCTCCTCAAACCTCTGATTCATGTGGTTGCTTCTGTTTTTGACCACAAGCACTTCCTGCAGGAGCATTCCTGGGCCGGGCCATCTCCCTCTCCCCACTCGTGGTTCAGGGGTGGTTGGGGCTCAGGATTCCTCCGAGTCTGCACTTCTTTTCAGGACACGGTTTCAAGTGTTCCACGGCTGCCTTGGCCTCTCTGTGCGAGCGAGAACAGCCTCTGGTTGTTCGGCAATAATGTCATTTTATCTGTCAGGCGGTTATTGCTTCCTTATGAGGAATTTGCATGTGTGGAGCACGCATGCACAGACTTCACATCCCAGCGCCAGCAATTCCCAGAGCCTCAGATCCGCTCTGCACTGAAAATACAGGCTTCAACATTTCAGTAGCAGGATGGAGCTTTTCTGTGGGACTCATGATTTTTTACCCCCACTTTACAGCTGGAGGTTGTCTCAGGTGACTGAACTGGGGGGAAATGAATTTGAGTTACAGGAGGACAGTGCTCGGCCCTTGGGCACTCAGGATTAGAAATGTGTTGAGGATATATTTATCCCTCCTTTCCTGAATGACAGTGAACCTCTCCCAACCATTTGTGCATCAGCAGAAGATCATTTTAACTGGGTAAAAGACAGAACATGTTTAGTTTACAATTTGATATATTTGTGTTCATACAGTCAGGAGAAAAGCGAGGGGGTTGCAAAACACAAGAATGTTTCTATGCAATAAGAAAGTTAGGCATCAACAGCATCTTTCCCAAACCTGGGTGATTTCCTCCTGGAGTTAGCTGCGCTAATTAATACCTGTAAATGAACAGTGCCATCGCCTCGTGTGTTTGAGGTTTTTTGTGATCATGAGGAGCTATTTTAGTGAGGGTACGTTTCCTTCCGCTGGGGAAATTCCCTGCCACGAGATGGATTCTACCCCACCACAGCGACAAAAGCAGTGCAATAGGGTGGGAGAGAGGACACAAAGAACTGAGCAGTCCCTGGAGGGCCCATCCCAAGGCACGGATGTGGATGGGATCCGGATAAACCAAATCCCTGCACCTTGTCCACCAAAATTAATATATTCCCTAGAGGCAGTGTCCTTTTTAGACTCTGAGTTACTTCTAAGGCAATAACAGAGGGAAAACTGTTGAGTGAAGAATTGCTGTCATTGTTACAAGTCAGTATTACTAAATACATATTACACTATTTTATATTTTATATAATATTGCTGTACTTAAGGGGTAAGACTATCCTCCTAAAGCTGCTTTTCACAGTCCGGGTGTTTGAAGACGGGAAACTTTACTCAGCTAGAGTAATCAACTTTACTGCTCCTTCAAAAAGGAAAGGAAATTGGAGTTTACTCCCCAGATATACTTTATAATCCTGAGAAATAGGAGGTAAAGCAGCAGGTAAAAAACTGGTGAACAAATATGATCTTTTCCCCCCAGCATCTGTTAAGTACCAGCAACTGCATAGTGAAAAATAAGTATCTAGGAAGAGATTTAAGATATTGCTAGATATAAAGAAAAAGAAATTCTATATGGTATATAAATCCTTATGTGCGTTCTTGTTTTAAATATATAAAAATATAAATATATTAATATATTAATATGCAAATATATATAGGCATATTGAGGAAGAATCTGTGTTTCAGTTGTGCCTCCAGTTCACTTCAGGTGTTTTACAGGCTACACCAGAGCTCTGGGAATAGAAATGTGATCTCCATCTCTTCTGAGCAATCTTCCTCTCAAGAACTCCGGAAAGTTTAGTTCCTATCTCACAGGTTTATAATCAGAATCAGCTTTGCTACAAAAGCCTTGTAGTTTTTTCAAAAACACTTCAAAAACCATGTTGACAGGAAAAGATGCAAGCTACAAAAAAGTTATCATAGTAACTCATGAAGCCCCGTTTGTCTCTCATATTTTATAGCCTCAATTTAGCCCTTTCATTTAATTACCTAAAATATAAGGAGCAGTTTCTGAGCACATCTTCCTGCCTGTCCCTTTATTGTATGACACTTCAGTCGAGCTGTTGTTAGATGTCCTTGCTCCCCAAGGGACGAGGAATAAGTGGCACAAGGAGAGGGACCTAAATAAAAGTGTGTGGCTGTCACATGGCAGGACTGAGGATGGCATCCCAAATACAGAGCAAGAGCACCCAAAAAGTGTTTTCCTGAACTACCATGTCAGTCAGAGGGTGCAGTATGAAACGTAGCAGAGCTATGGACACAGAATGTGGATGTGCATCATTTTGAAGGCCCTTATATTCAAATCAACTTCTCTCCATAAAAATCTGTCCTTTCACCAAAATGAAAGCACTTTCCTTCACGACGTGCAGCTGTTTCTGCTGTAAGATTAATTCCGGAGCTGTTATCTATCTATCTATCTGTCTATCTATCTATCAATCATCTATCAGAACTTGTTTTCCTCTTTGGGATGCAGGACCTTAAAGCTTAAACGTCTCCAATTCCTAGAAGATCACACCCAGAATTTCGGTAAAAGGGAAATCCCACAGTGACCACTGCTGGAGCCCCCAACCACAGAGACCTTGAATTTATGCAAACTCAGTTCAAAAACTCTTCTTGTCCAAAAGTGATGGGTT
This sequence comes from Gymnorhina tibicen, assembly GCA_013399875.1. Lineage (NCBI taxonomy): Eukaryota > Metazoa > Chordata > Aves > Passeriformes > Artamidae > Gymnorhina > Gymnorhina tibicen. Next base: position 299,601 of record VXAZ01008439.1, on the reverse strand, counting down.
TTGGGGGGTGGGGGAGAAGAGGGCTTTTCTTTCCTCAGAAGTGTGTACGGAGACGCCTTTCTTTCCTCAAAAAGAGTTATTGAAAGAGGATTTTGCAACACTTTTGTGAGCTCCAACGCTGTTTTAGATATCCAAAGAAAGTAAATCCCACTGCTCCAGATGTGGCAATAATTCTTGTTCCACTGCCCCTTTCCTGCACTGCAGCAGTTCTGGTCCCAGGCTACTCAAACACGGCTGGGACGTGACACTGAGGTGTCTTGGGCTTATACACTGCAAGAATTTGTCAAAAGAACAGGCAGAAGAGTCCCCGTTGGGGGTTTGGAGCTGTAAAAGTCGTGTTTCCAGGTCCAGTGGTTTAGAATAATAGAATAAAATTTAGAATAATGGAATAACAGAATAATAAAATAGAATTTAGAATATTAGAATAGTGCTAGAATAAAGCAGGAAAGAGCTGCACTGGCTCTGGGCTCTGCCGGCCAGGTGGCAATGGCTTCCAGGTGTGTTGTTTTCCCTCCATTCTGCTTTCTTAGCTGGCTGCAGCAAGATAGAAATCCATTCTCAGCTCACCTGTGGCAATCCTGACATCTTTACACCACCTGATAAAGATGTGCCTGTCTATTTTTTACGAACTCCTCGTTTAACTGACTGTATGACTTTCTAAATTCACTATTTTATACATCCTAATTTATTTTGCAGTCACGTAAGGGAAGCTTCCAGAACTGCTGCTTTTACTAATCGATGGTGTAACACTGATGATTTTCATTTCAATATGGGGATAAACCACTTAGAAATCCCCCAGTGCAGCGCTGGTGGTGCCACAGGATTTGTTCCAGCCAGAACAAAACTCAGCCAAGGGTTTTCCATGAACAAATTTTCTCAACCAAAGGACTGGTGATTTCCTTCAGGGGTTACTGTGGGATTAAGAAAGAAGGGGTTTTATTAACACCCTGTCACTACAAGTGCTAAAATTTGTATTCTGCAAGAGAAGGCGGGGGACAAGTGTGATAATGAGATTTTCAGCGGTGCCCATCTTCAGTTTGGGCAGTGAATGAATTCAGAGGGTTCAGCAGGAGACCGGAGATGAAGCTGGAAGTCCCAGAAGGGGACTGGAATTCATGGAGAGCTGCTCCAGGGGGAATGTTGGTGTGCAGCCTGGCCAGCAAACACCACTGCAGCTCAGGTTTGCCTCCAGCTGAAGTCAGGCATCTGCAACTGGCCAAGAATTTAAGTGTGAACAACCTGAAAGCAAAATAACTTCAGGTTTGTGAGCAGAACCCCATCTACTGCAGTCACCTAAAGTCAATTTATGGTACAACAACGCAAGGAGTCCAAGAAAAACTCCGGAGAGGTGGTGTGACCACATTATTTCATTGACCTTCTTTGTGTCTGGAGGCCGCAGAAGCTGAACCCAATATATTATGGTCCACTCCTGGTTTCCTGGAGGAGAATAATGGCAAGAAATGCTATCAGAGGTGCCCAAGAACACAGTGAGGAGCACTTGGGTTTCAGGAGTACACAGACACAACAAAAAATAGTTTTTAGATAGGGACTAGGCAGCTGAGACACTTTGCTTTTCTTGCAGAGAGGGAACAGAGTCAGCAGGCAAGGAGAGTGAGTGATCGACCTCAAAAAGGAAGAGGAATCTCCACAGAGTTTGTCACAACAGACCAAAATTAATGAACCCCCTTGAAGCAACACTGCACAGGGTAGGAAAGGTAGAACAGAAATCTTGGATAGAATTCTAAATTAAACACGGGCTATTGGCTGCTGATTTATATTGCCCACAAAGCCTTTAAAGTGCACAAGAGGTTGTAAGAATCTTCCTCCCTAACGCAGAGCAGCTGTCCCATCTGTAGGGCATTGCCACTCTGCCTTTCCCTGCCCTTTTTCTAGCTAATTCTGGATTGCTCAGTTGTGCCAAAGGTTTACTGGCCACATTTTCTTATGGTAAAGCTTTGATTCTCACCAACAAAGAGTGCAAATAAACTCGCTTAAGTATTCATGTACATGGAAAATATTGCAATTTCCTCAGAATACGTAAGAGAGGAAGAAAGAAGCATTGGTAACTCAGATTGTAACTCTGATTGAAGCTCAGAGGTATCACTAATGCTGTGATGATGAAAAGGAGGCAAAAGTTATTGACCGATTGACATAAAATAATGTTTGAAAAGGAGTAGTTTATTACCCAGTGCGCATCTCTACACACACACTGGTATTTTAAAAGCAGATTATTCTAGAGATAATTTGGTGGACAATTAAGGTTTTTGCTTTCTTTGTGTTTCAGTATTTGATTTGCACACGCTGGCTCCTGGCAGGAGCGGCAGTGGTGCCGTGTCAGTCCTTTGAGATCTCTGGGAATGGGAATGTCTGCGTGCGTTCCGCACATCCCCGGGAGCAGGGCCCTTTCCTGCCACGAGCAGCCATCCCTGCCAGTGCCACCAGGGTGGTGGTGTGGCTCAATAAACTGCCTCTAACCTGCTTGAGACCTTTCCAAAGCAAGTCCCTGGACAGGAAATATCCTGGTTTTTCCTGCCCGTGCTGAGGGATTTGCCAACTACCCTCTCATGAAAATGCCAGCATTTTTTACCCTGTCCTCACTTATAATTGCCTTCATTTTTCTCTACTCTGAGTCCAAAAGAAAGGCTCTGCTGGTGCTGTAACTCCATTTCACGTATTTTGAGGTGGTCTGTATTGCATAAAAAAGGTTTGTACTCTACATTTGCAAAAGCCCTCCTACTTTTTACTGCTTCAGGTATTTGCTTTTCAACTTGGTGCCTTGTGAATCCTTATCTTCATTTACAATAAGCAGCCTGAGCTGAGCTCAGGCAACTCTCACTTTTGCAAATTAATTCCCATTTAATTGGATCTAATGAATTTACTGGGATGCTTCCAGTCAGCTCCAGACCACCTCTGCCATGGGTGTCCAGGTGCTTTACCTCCAACTGGCTGTGTTGGGGGTTTTTTAATCAACACTTGCTGGCCACCATCACCACCTCTGGAAACAGTTTAAAATGTCCATTTGGTTTTTAATTCTTGCCCAGAAGATTCCCATTCCTGGGGCAGGGGTAGACTGGAAGGAGAGTCTGGGTGCTGGATGAAGACTGATATGTGTCAGGATGGTTCAGGCAGTGTTGGTGGGAGCTCACAAATGACTCCTAGATTCCCACAGGATTTGCTGCCTAACTATTGGTGGTACTGCCAGGCTGGGGATGAGATGGATACAACACACTGCCATGAGAAAAAAATCTGGGAAACCCTTCCAATGGCTCCTGCCACAGCCTTGGAGTGCGGGTGTCCCACACAGGCTTTGCCTTTGATGCTTCCAGCACCCAGGAGACTGCAGCCACTCTTCTGCAGTGTTGATTTCGGAATTATTGCACAGACTTTGAGTAGTTTCAGACTTCAGGAGAGAGAGAGATGTTTACTTCAGGACCTGCTGAGGCGCTAATTCATCCTGATTATTTCGGGAGTGGAAACCTAAGATTAGGACCCTACATTTTTATTTCTCTTTTGAGCACCAGTCCATGTTGAGTGTTCTCTGAATTATTTTTAAACAGCGAGAAAAGAACAAATGCGTTTAGCAAATGGCTCATCTATCAGTTAACCTTTCAACAGGACAGGGCAGCAAACAGTAGCTTCGTTTCCAATCTGGAACTCAGCTCAGATGTTTGGGGCTGTGGGACAAGCTCAGTTCTAGATGCAAACACAATGAGCAGCAGCAAAGCTGGCCCAGCACTGAGTGAGTGGGAAAAAATCTCCTTTTATCTGTAAGAAATCTACATTGCCACTCTTCCTCCACAACTCCCGGAGCCAAAGTCGAGGAACCTTTAGTTCAAAAGATGTTTCTGCTAGTTGGGATATAAAGGCAGTTTTATTTTTCCTGCTTTGTATTTTTGTTTCCTGACATCCCATCAATAAATGCTCACAGCCATCTGTAAAATAACCAAATCATCAGCACAGTAAGCAACTGAACCACGGTTTCTGAAACCACGAGAAAGAAAAATTGAGGAGCTTTCTGGACTATTTGAACAAAAGTGTTTTGGCTGTAACTGTAGCAGGGTTTTCCCTTTATTCTATGGAAAGCAAAGTATGGAAGAGCATTTCCAAGGCTTGGTGATGCTTCCAGTTGCATGAGAAGATAAGGGTGGTGAGATAATGATCATATCTGTAATTGAGAAACCAAAGCCTTGCAGTGAAGTTCGTGACTTGGACTAAAACTCCACAGAAACTTTTGAAGGCTGAAAACCCCATGAGTACCCTCAAAGTTCGGCAGATACCAAGGATTTTATAAATTGCCTTGTGATGTGGATATTAATTTGCACTGCATTATTTCCCAGTGTAAATGCTTTGCAGAATTTGGTTTCTCTGGAGGGTTTCATTAACCCAGAACTGTTCTAGTCCGCATCCAAACTGCATTTTCAGGCTTTCAGGGCGTGGAAGGCCTGTATTTAAGCTCATTAGAACTCTCAGGTAGGTCAGGATCTTGTGCATCTCTGTGTTTTTGGCTCAGGATGCAAAAATTCCTGGTGTTAAAGGCAGGAGCTGACGGGGTTTGGCTTCCTTGTTAAACCAGAAGATTATGTGCTTTTATTCTTTTTTAATTAGAAGAATACATCCAACTTATGACAGCGAGGTTTTAAAATCTCGTTTTTATAAACTTTCAAATAGAAGAGGTGAGTGTGTTTTTAACAGGAGTGTGGGATTCTTTTAACTTAAATATCACCTGAAAACTGCCCTGATTTCCTAATGTTGTTCAAGGTCAGCTTTATTTTCCTGCGCTGTTTTCACAGCTGCTCCTCGCGTTACCAGAAACATTTCTCTCTGCTTCACAAGCCTCAGATACCACATCATTTGACTGGTAATCAACATCTGCCTAATTTCAGCTGAAGAATAACACCCTCTGTATGCTCCAAAGCCTGTAGGACAACGTACGTGATGTTATTGAGCATTTCCATTCACGGGGACACGGCCCTTCCTCAGGGCAGAAGGAACCCCACATTGCTGAGATCGTTTTTAATGAGAGAAGTTTGGGATTAAAGTTGGCACATTAATAGGATTAAGAGTTTGGCAGGCTTTCATGTTCTCTGTTTTATATCGTTTAATCTTTGTTCCTAAGCTGGAGTTTTGTTCTCCCCTCAGTGTGTGCAGAATGTTGTTTTTGAAGTGATGGGGTTTAGCTTCCCAGAATTACAACAAATGCTTTTAAATAGAAGTAACTCAGCTTTTTAGTTTTCTTCCCCCCAAATTTAGAGCACACTCAGCAACAAGCTGGGGTTACTGAGTTACTTCTAAGTCAGGCAACCAGCACAATTCTTCTGAAATTTCATTTTACTACACAATAGCCAGCTCTGGGTTTGTTGTTTTCTTTTTTGTTCACTAGAGCAAAATTATGTTACAGCTTTCAGCTCTGTTCTAATTGACAGGAATGTTGTGCTCAGTGGGTTTGGCTCCTTAAAATCCCATCCTGTTGTTCAGTGCTGTGATGCCACCTCATTCCACAGCTGCGACTTTGAAGCGCTGGGAACGCTGCCACGAAAATCCAGCGAGCAAAGGGAGGGAGGACGGCTGGGTTTGCCCAGCCTGAGCCCCACTTCCACGCTGAAATGGCAGAATTCGAAACACCACTCATCTACGGAATGCTGGGAATCATTTCTTAGAGTTGCACGAGACGGGCAGTGTGATTCAAGTCTCGAATTCAGCGCTGAAAAGTAAGTTAGGAAACTAACTCTACACGGATTTTTTGAGTTCTCAAAGTGTTTGCTCCCATCCTAAACCCTCAAGAAGACATAGGGTTATTTGTAGGTCTTATTCAGGTCTTATTCTTCCTCTTCCCAAAGAGGAAATTCAGGCTTGACCCTAGGAAGCTGTTTCACTGATATTTTAGTGAAATTTGTTTTCGCTATTCAGCTTCAAAAGGAAGGACTCACTGCCATTCCCACAGCAGCATTCCAGGAATTCACTGAATGGGAATATTGAGGTGCTTCACTGGACACTCAGGTACAAACACACAGAACTGCAATCAGGGAATGACACCACAGCATTCCTGCAGCCAGAGCAGCCAGGTTTTTTTAGGGTTTTTTGCATTTTTTAAAGCATTTAGAAGTTTCAGGCTGTGATACCAAGCAATTGACACGTACTGCAATTATTCCTGAATTGCCATCCATGGGTATTTTTATCAGTGATGGGCCTTTGCAGGGTGCCAGGTATTTTTTTCTTCTCTCTAAATGCATCAGCAGCTACTTTAAACTGAACAACTTCTTAGAATCCATGTTGTCCACTTCTTAAAAAATTTTATTTGAAAGTGTTATTAATATGTATAAAAGTATGCATAAAAGTAAGAAAAATCAATTTATATTTCTTTTGTACTTTGGGAAGTAAAGAAACCTGTCCCTTTCTCTGCAACTGAGTTTGACAGGGCACTGTACAGCCAAGATAGCTCAAAATGTCTATTTCTCAATAATTTTTGTTAATGAACTTATCATTTGTCATCTAACAAAATGTGGACACAGGGAAGAGCGGTTGTTAATGATTCCTGCCTCCCACCACTGTTTCCTGAGCACGGGTGGGACACACAGGACTGGAATTCTGCTTTCCTCAGCCCCTTGCTGAGGAAAAGGCTGAGACTTGCCTCATTTTCAGCACCCTCTGCATCGAAACTACCAGCACTAGTTTTGAGATTAGGATGATTTCAGCTTGTTTGAGGAGGATTCACGGGCAATGGTTTCTGGAGATGTAACTGGAAGCATTCTCCCCCAGTGGCGCCAGCGCTGCCTCCCCACAAAAATCCCCGCAGGAACCTCGCTCAGGTGCGGAGTTTTGCCTGGTTTTGGGACAGAGCTGGAACAGCGCGAGCCCAGCACAGCATCTCTGCCACCCAGTTCCCAATTCCTGGAGCAGAAGCTCAGCTCCCACTGCCGAGCGTGAGCCCTGAGGAGCGGCGGCCGCACGTTCCCCTCCGGCGGGTGACGGGTGGCTCTGGAACCGTGCGCTACTGGCACTGGTTTGGTTTGCACCCCCTTGCTCAGGGGAAGGAGGGTCCCTGAAGTAGTGGGATCCGCCTCTGCTTGGCAGGGCAGGAAGAGAAACGCAGATCGTGGGTTTGCCATGCTGTGGGGAGGTCCAAAAAGCTCTAGGAATTCCAGGGTTTGCCATGAGCCCGGGTCAGGGCGTGCCTGGGAGCAGCACCCGTGACCCAGGGTCCTGGCAGGAGCTCTCTTGCCCGAGCAGCAGCATCAAGAGCCCAGATTTTTAATAGAATTCATAAAAACCTCCGCAGAAAATCAAGGTTTGTCCCACCACAGCCCTTTGGGGTGGCTGTCACTGCTGGTACCGTGCCCCCAAGGACATGAAGGGCAGTGCCACCACTGCTAAATCCGTGTCAAACCTCCCCTGAAGGGGCTCAGCAGCCTGGGCATGCAGCAAGCAGACCTGCCCAGTCCCACTGGTGAATATAACACCTCAGAGCAACAATAAAACATTTCATTTCACTGTTCACCTTTTCTCTCCTCGCTTGGAAGGAGCACCGTCCCCATTTCCAACACATTCCCCAACGCTGGTTTTTCCCATCAGGCAAAAATTACTTCCCACCTAATAATGTACAAATTAATCCATTCCAGCACAAAAGTGGATCTTGTACAGCAGAGAGGCAAAACCGTGGGACGCTGAGCCATGAAAGTTTTCATTTGAAATTCAATAATAAAGAAATAGCACATTGTGATTTTTCTCCCGGAGGAGCTGACTCTGAAAACTTAATTCTGGCGTATTCAAAGAAAATTTTTACTGTTGCGTTTAAATGTGATTAAAATTTAATATATCATCTGGCACATCTTTACAATGCTTGATCTCGGTGATCTTGGGAGATTTTAAGGGGCTGAAAATGCTGCCAAGCTCCAGCTGTAAAGTTTCTGTGCTATTCTGAAAAGTGCCACTCTTCTCCAAAGCTGCAGAACTGTTTTCTGAAGCTATGTTATATATATATATTTGTATTCAAGACCTGTTAGTCATTTCTGTTGGAGTGTGGTGCCCAATATTCAGCAAAATTATAATTTTGGATATATTTTAAAGAAAAAACAATATTAAGACAGTTTAAATCAGAAAGAATATAACCAGCTCTGAAGGAAACTGGTGTTACACAGCTAAGAAATGTGAAGTGTTTACATGTTTGTCCTACTCTCCAAAAAAACAGCCCAAGGGGGGAAACCAGCATGAATTTAAAGTGCCAGACTTTAGAAAGGAATCAGTGCTGTCCATACCCCATTTCTGTCTCCAGACTGCCTGGTTTGAAGTGCACATTGGTTTAGAATTGAGGCCAGGAAGACAAATTCAGTGGTGAAAGGGAAATCTGTTATCTTGGCACTATCTGGTGAACTCAATTGCATCCATGTTTCTCTCCAAAAAAAGGCAATTATCCAAAGGGTTTTCATGTACTGGCTTGGCACTCCGGGGCCCCACTACTGAATTTGTTATCCAGCACCTCCTTCCCACATTTCTGTGAGGAGAAATCCTGGGCATTGTGGTCGGCACTGACAATTAGCACGGACATCCCGTCTAATTAAACCTCTCCACTCCCAGGGAAAGTCCTCTGGGAAAGCAGAGGTGTTCTCTGGGGGCTGAAGGAACTCAGCACATTTTAGGAGGGCCTCAGCACCATTTAGAAGAGCACAAGAGGGATGTTTCTCTGTTTTTGTACAAAAGGTGTGCATCCCGTGGTGCCAGGCCCTTCCTACGAATGAGGAGTCACCTCGCTCTGGAGTGAAATTTAAAACTACTGAGAAGCTCACGAAAATTTCTCATACCTGTACAAAATCACATCCTCTGAAGGCTCTGTGGGAAGATGAACAAACCCAAGGTCAGATTAATGGCAGGACTGGCTCATCACTCCTGATTTACCCTGGCAAATCCCATGGCTCTTCCCATGGTGTCCAACTCTTAACGCCTGCAGCGCTCTCCACTCATCCCTGATTTTAGGCAGGACAAGGAGCTCTCCCTGACTCTTACCAGTATCAAGTTACTCAGGTTCTGTGCTACCTATTTAGAGCCACAGAAACTTCCAGGGAGTGAAGGACAAGGTGTCACAGCACCAATCATCTTAACGAAAGCCAAAGCAAAAGAGCTCGTCCCAGACTTAATCAATTTCCCTGCTTGTTTTCCCTTGGATCTCTCCAAAATGCTGTTGCTGGGTGGCTTCACACATTCAATTAGAGGTTCAGGTAATGTCAAGTCAATCCCTCCGCCTCCATCAAAGTCCTGCTGAAGGAAATCAAAAATGTCACATTTACACAGCGGCTGAAGGACACGTGGTGGTCGGCAGCTCCACGAGCAAGCCCGCGACTTTATCTCTGCTTTTCCTCTGGAGTTTTGGGTCACAGCACCTTTATTTGAATGAGATGTGCTAGGAAATGCTGCAAGGAAACCCTTGGCCGTGCTTGTGGGTGCCCCAGTGGGACGGATTTAATAAACCAAAGGACTGGAAGAGTCCCAGCACGTGGCCGGCACCCGGGTGGCCCCGAGGCCACAGGTGTGTCCCCGAGGCACAGCTCCGGTTCCCAGGGGATGGGCAGTGCCTGGCCAGGGCTCCAGCCCGGGGTGCCCCTTCCCGCCGGGCACAGCTCCTCTCCCGGGCACAAAGGCTGCTGGCACCGGCCCGGGGGAGCTGCCTCTGCCAAGCTGCTCCCTGGAGTTTCCTCTCACGCAGGACAGGCAGCTCCACTCCAGCTCCTTCAAAGGGATTTCGCTCGGTTTATGCAAAATATTGTGGCCAAAGCACATCCAGTAATTCAGCCACAAATGCTTCGAGCAGGTTTTACATGTGTGTCTATGCAAATGCACGCACGAAAATATGTGTATATTCACATGAAGAATTCCCTTCATCTCCCGTTTTATAACATATAGAAATGCTATTTTAAGCTTATAGTGAACAAAGGCATCCTTGACATAAGCATTCCTTAGCCAAAAGAGGAAGTTTACTTAGATACAAATATTTATAGGGGTGAGAGCTTGAGCATCAAGTCCAAACATTGTAACGTAAAACTGTCTTCAGCATTTCAATAAAAAGCAGCGTGGTGCAGTTCCTATTTGCAAAATATACCTAAGAATTGAGTAAATATTAATCTATGTCATCAGAATGGCTTCCCTGAGGAAGGCGGCCCACAATGAATATTTTGAGTTTCCTCTATACTGCAAAATTGTTAATTTTGGAAAGCCTTTACATTAAGTCTGTTGAAGAACTGTCACAAATGCACAGGCCTGCAGCAGGCTAGAGCAGTCAAACGCACCCACGTTTGGTTGTAGCACAACTTTTATTTCCTTCCACTCCTTGAACACCCCCAAGCGCGTAAAGCCTGGTGGAGGTTCCTCCATGGAAGGGATTGCTCAGCACGGGCAGATTAAAAACCAATTTAACTGATGGCCACAAACAGAGCTCAGAGTTTGTCATGGCCACAAAGATTTTCTGTCAGGGCATAAAAGCAATGAATCAGTATGCAGAGGGGGTTGCCTGCCCCATAGAGATGCTAATTCTGTGACACTTTGGAAACTCATGTTCTACATTTACTGTTCACACCCGATGGAAGCCAACCAGCCTCAGCCTGAGCTAATGAAATCAAAAGGCTGCAAAATGTCACATTTTCACAAAATGCCGCGTTTTCTCATCCCCGTGCAGCCTAATTTTGGGACCTTTAGGCTCTCTCTATAAGTTGTTTGACAACCACGGTGCTGCCTGGCTGTCATGAGGCACAATTGTCCCAAAAACTGGAAAGTCACATTCACACAGAGCTGCTGTAGCCAGTTTATCTGCAGAAAATAAAGGGCCTATCATTTCCTCCTCCAGAAAATGACAGAAAACCACAAGAATAAATTAAAGAAAGTATAGCATAGCAGAAGAAAGATCAAAAGTTTCAGCAAGTTAGCACTGGGAACTTACATATCGTGTTCTTTTGGGTTTTGGTTTTGTTTTTTTTTTTTCTCCTGAAGTGCTATAAAAATATCTATATGCACAGTTTACACATTGCAGACCTATTTAGATATGATGCATATTATATATATATATATGTAAATATATATATATTTAGATATTTTATATACAGAAGATACTGCTAACAGTAGATACTTGAAAGCTCAGGTATTCTCTAAGTTCGGACCTCATACACAAACATATAAAAGAGGTTAAAAATAAAGAAAAAGCCACTCTCCAACGCGGCGACCGCAGCAATTTCTAACCACGAAACATTCCGGCGGCGCGCGGGAAGCGGAGCCGCTCCCGGCACCCCTTCCCC